>PVJD01001769.1:0-241404 GCA_004026545.1 Mormoops blainvillei
GTAGAAGAGGAAGGTCCACTTTGGGATAGATGTCACGCCGGTTGGGGTGAGGAGTCTGGGAATGAATGGCAGCTACTGATCTCGGTATTGGTAGCAGAGAGGAAGATAATAATAATCTTAGAACTGTTTCAGTCCTCTATCACCTGGACCACATTGCAAATTGTTGTGGGAACTCAGCTAACCAGGGAGGCCAGGGTGATGAGGCAGCAGCTGGCTTCTCTGATGCTAGAAACCAAAACTAGTTTACTAGCTTTTCAAAGGACTTACTTTCTGTCTTCTTCTCATGGCAGTTTATACCATATTTCATTGATTCTGAGATGCCCATGCTTTTGCCCTTTTACTATCAGGATGCTCTTACAATTGATGGTATATCATAGTTTAAGGAGTTTTTTTTCATAGTGGTACAATTTATAATCATTGCTATCTTTGGTTTAGTCAGTACACAGAAGAATATATGTGTGCTTGGTAGAGGCTGACAGATGTTAAAGAGGTGAGGTAAGCTCTCTCCCCAGAGAAGAAGGACTCAAACGCAATGCTGATGTTTTAAACCTGATATGCAGTGCATATGTTTATGTGAAAGGAAATCTTCCATTGATTTTAAGACTCATGTTACTGCCTGTTTTGAACAAGTTGTAATCAGGAGAATCAATCTGAAGCTACTAGATACTTTCCCAGTTATTCCTTAATAAGACTCAAGTTTTAGGGTCACCTTCAGGATTCCTGTGACCCGAGGTATATCAGCTTTCGTTGCAGATATTGTGTTTTCTTTTCCAAAAGTCATCAGTGAATTTCATGTTATGATGGATCCTATTGTTAACCTTACTTATTGAGTGCTTATGGTATGTTTGCCATTGTTTTAGGCACTGGGCATACAGTGATGATAAAGAAAAACAAACACTCTATATTGTACTAGAGGAAAGAGAGACAATAAGCTTAAGAAAGGAGCTCCATAGTCTGGAAACAGGAAACAGACCAAAAGATGCAAAAATAGCTTGCCAAAAAATCATGGCATAGTTGGCATAAAAATCTCAGTCACCTGACTTACAGCTCAGCGTTCTTTCTATTTTACTTTACTGGCTTTCTTGACTCTCAAGAATGATATGCAAATTCTTAAGTATTCTAAATCAGAAAAGTCTAATTGAATTTTGCTGTGAGTCTCATAAAGGAGTTCTGTATGAAGCACTATTGTGTAGAGCAAGGAAAATGTGTTTTCTACCCAGTTATGTCAATAGAACATTTAGCAAATACTTTAAGCTCTGGACCTTGTTTTCATCACCTGAGAAATAAAAGGATTAGCCATCTTGCCTGTTACTTCCACGGTCCTATTGTTTGATTTGGAGTTATGCGTGTATGTTTCTCTACAGCCATACACACCGCTGCTATGGATATGCTGGGAGGGTCCGGTATCGAAAGCCAATGTAGGAAAGTTGACATCATTGCAGATGCTGCATATTCCATTTTCAAAAAGCCTAAAACTTTTACTGGCAACTTTATTATTGATGAAAATATCTTAAAAGAAGAAGGAATAAAGAATTTTGATGTCTATGCAATTAAACCAGGTAAGGCTTACTGTTTTAAAAAATAGTGATGTGTTTTTCCACATTTTCTGCAAGGAACACAAATCTCTTGTGTGTATGCTCGTGTGATTATAAAATTAATATGTTCATTTTTTAGATTTTATTTATTTTTAGAGAGGGGGAAGGGAGAGAGAAAGAGAGGGAGAGAAACATCAATGTGTGGTTGCCTCTCACATGCCCCATACTGGGGACCTGGCCCGCACCCCAGGCACATGCCCTAACTGGGAATCGAACCAGCAACCCTTTGGTTTGCAAGCAGGCACTCAGTCCACTGAGCCACACCAGCCAGGGTTAACATGATCTTTTAAAAGCTGTCCTCCCAATAAAGGGAAAAACCCATACCAACACACCTTAAAGAAGAAAGGAAAAGCACCTTAAAGAAGAAAGGAAAAACAGAAGTGAGTTGAGTGCTTTTGAAGTGATATGCAGATACAGAAGATCACATCAGCTATTAACCATTTCTGAATCTTGAAACCAAAAATGGAGATTAGTTTCTAATATCACAGAGTAAAGATTTTATTCAAGGATATGGTAACAGAAGATACAGTAGAGGGGTTTTCACAAAAAATTTTTAAAATTATGGGCTTTTTCTAAATGTTTGTCTCTTAGAGTAGCTTAATGGTAGATGGTGAAGGTGAGTGAGCTGGGGTGGGTCTGATGTACAACGGTATGTTGTGAGAATTTCTCAGTACTCCCTCCTATTCAAAAATCATTCTTTCTCTGAAATTACAGGTGATGATGGTGATGATAATGCATTTTACTTTATGTCTAAGATATATACCAAATAATAGACATGTAGTCATTATTTGGGCTAATGTATATTTTAAATATTATTTATTAGGTTAAACATTTATGTTTGTATCATCCCTGTCTCTCAGTTTGAATTGAATTGAATTAAATAGCTCTTGACAGTTTTACAAAGCATTTTTGTGTACACTGTCTAGTTAACCTCATAGCAGTCCTGTGAGGGAAGCAGTATTGTTTCATGACTAAGAATGTGGGGTCTGGGAAAAGGTAACTCAGGTTCAGATTCCAGTTCTGCTGCACTTTAGGTGTGTCACCCACTTTCTCTGAGCTTCACATTCCTTATTGGTAAAGCTAAGGGAATGTTACCTTCCATACAGGATTTTTGTTAGAACTAAATGCAATAATGTATATAATGTGCTTGGCACAGTGCCTGGTTTATGCTGTAATCACAGTATTCAGTAGTTACTATTTACAGTAGAAAAACAAATCAGAAGAGATTAAGCCTCAGCCTAAAAGTAGTCAGCTAGCAAGTGGCAGAACCTGAACCAGACCCAGGGCTCCTGGGTCCTGGGACAGTGTAATTATCACTTTAAGTACTAAAGACATAGCATCTTTATGCACAAGATTTTAAATTTGATTTAAACTAAAAGTCCTATCAAGTGTTGAGAACTTAATGTGATTAGGTACTATGATAAGTGTTACGCTGTAACAAACCCAGTGCATCCCTGCCCTTTAGTTTTCTTTAATCTTCTGACAAGGAGGAACAGACAGAGACTGAGACAGAGATGGGGAACAAGTCCTTTTTAATGAGGAATCCCCTTCTCTGTGGCGGTCAGGTAGGAAATGAGTCCTAAGCCCTTTGGAGGGATTTAAGACTTAAGAGATGCATGGGTAGATGAGAAGAGGGCAAAGGCCCCTGGGAGAGTAGTTAAGGCCTTAACTGAACATGTGACTGTGGTTGGATGAAATTTGCCATAGGAGAGAGGAGGATAACTGGGTTACGGGGAAACTATTTTTATTTAGTAATCAGGCAGTTTAACAGCTCTTGGGGGTGGCGGGGGTGTGGGGTGTGGGTGTGGGTGTGTCTTTCCATCACACCAGAATGATTATTTAAAAAAACATACAATGTTTATTAAATAAGTGTTACAATCTTAATATATTGAAGTTGTTAACAGTAATCTGCTTATTTTGGGGGTCATTTTTTCAGGCCATCCTTTGTTACCAGATTTCTTCTTAGATGAATTTCCAGATACAATTACCCAGAAAATGGAATCACATGGTAAGATACAGACCATATTTTATGTACGGAACTAAAGATACTCACTTGAGTGCTTTTTCCAAAATATAGAATTAAACATTTCTGTCTTCTGCTTTTAAATAATTTTGTGATTTAAACTAGACAAGTAATGTGAAGTTTAAGTTCTAGCAAAGAAGGTTGCCTTTCTTTTCTACCAGTAAGCAGTTCTTAACATAGTCGTTTGATTTAATTTTTAAAAGTCTGAAAAAAAATCTCAACCCTTTGTAAGGTTTTCTTTCTTTTCCATGACACTGTCTTTAGGTATTTTGTATTGATGTTTTATTTTATTTTGAGGAGAAATGTGTCACATCAAAGTATATCTAACATCATTCATAGAGTTTGTGCTATGTGACTACTATATAGGAGAAATTAACTTTAAAGGAAGTTTTGGTTTTACTTTGTTTTGTTTTTATAATTCAAAAACAGTAGCCCCATTGAGTTGGTCCGGAGTTTACATGGTAATCTTTATGTTCTGGCCTTACACCACCAGCTTACTGAAAGGTGTCAGCGGAAGCACTCTTTAACAAATGCCTAGGAGAAGAATTTCTCTCATGGTTTATTAATAAGAATAGTTGTTCTTCTTCTGGGCCCTTAACGTATTTTTATATAATGGACACTGAATCTCCTGGGTGATCATGAATTCTTTAGATGGCTGCTAGAAAATGTAGGAACAAATTTCCTTTATATGTTTAGCAAACTTACAGAACCTTACCGCAATGCATTTTCATGCTGAACCTTTCTGGCTTAATCTTATCCTTTCTACCTTTATCTGTTCTTTCTTCAAATTATTGGAGATAGTTTAAAAAGTTACTTAGGAAACTTTTCTTTTGTAATATAGAAAGGAAAAAAATTATTCAAAATCTTACCACCCAGAGATAGCTCTTTATAAATTTAAATTTTTTTTTAATTTAAAAAAAGAGATTTTCATTTGGCTGCCACATGGATGTATCAGAATATTAAAACAAGACTGTCAGTCTTTATCTCCAAAGTCCTTTACAGAATGGCAGAAATTAGTTAGGGAGCTTATCAAAATCTAATAGAGACTGGTCCTCTGATAGAGGTAAGTTCAAATCCTGGGTTTTGCCTAGCACTCTGAGATTGGATCTATGTTTGTTTGTTTTTGTTTTTGTTTTTTAGACCGTACTTATTTATTTTCGGAGAGAGGAGAAGGGAGGGAGAAGGAGAGGGAGACAAACATTGATGTGTGAGAGAAACATCAGTTGGTTGCTTCTTGCTCACCCCTAACTGGCAACCTGGCCCACAGCCCAGGCATGTGCCCTGACTGGGGAATTGAACTGGCAACCCTTTGGTTCACAGGCAGACGCGCAGTCCACTGAGCTACACCAGCCAGGGCACCAGCAACCTTTCAGTTCACAGGCCAGTGCTCAGACCACTGAGCCACATCAGCCAGGGCTGGATCTGTCTTTTGGAGGAAGATGTACATGAACTGAGCTCATTTAAATTCCAAATTTAAATAATAAGAACCACTCATTGATCACATATATTTAATTTGTTTTTCAACAGATGTTTTTTGGTCACCTACTGTGTGCCAAACGCTGCACTACATATTTCGCATGCACTGTCTCATTTAATACATATGTCTCTACAAGACAGGTATTATTCTAATCTTTCATCTGAGATCACACAGCTGTTAGGTGACAGAGCCAGGATTTAATTTCACCTTTCTTCAGTTTCAAGGCTCATACCCTTAACCAGTAAACTTAAATTTCTTTCCTAACTCCTGAATACTTCAAGTCCTTTAAATTAGCGTATCCCTCCCCCAGTAATTCAGTTTATTAATTTATAACGAGGAGTTGCCATCTTATGAACTAAATATGCAGTTGCTATGATCAGCCTATTTTCTCCCCTTGGGCGTAATTCCATAGGGAACAGAATGATAGTCAACAGGTTGTTTCTTGTTGTTCCATGGCAATGAAATGAGAACAAGAGAGGTTAGATGAGCAAAATGTAAGATATGTTTATTGGCATCAGGCTTTGATAGGAATGATTTTTGCCTATGGGATCAAAATACGTCAAGGGCATTAACTTCAACCCATATATCCATCTCCCCATGAGAGATAACCCTCATCTTTCTGAGGTCAGAATCCTCAGATTTGTTTGGCTGGAGCGCCTCTTCTCCATGCAGTGCCGGTAAGAGCATTTACTTCTGTAGCTCTCTTTTCTCTATTCTTTCTGCTTCAGTCAACTGCAATTTTACTTGACATTTTCTGTAGACGTATTAATATATTCATATAGGTAATAGTCCAGCATATCTGGCCTGGGATCTAACTTTATCTCTTTGAGGTGATTTTTTTACTTCCATATCTGAATCCATATGTGTTGACTTCATAATTTACCTCTCAGAGGTCAGTGTGTGTCCCTCATTTGCAAAGGGGAAGAGAGGCTCACCATTCTATTGTACCCACTCTTTAATAATCCTGTCAACATTTAATTATGTCTCTTCTGGTATTTGTGCTATGTATATCTGTTTTATATAATTAGATATGTACTTATGTAATATATTATAAACTTCGTACGTAATTTTAAATTAATGCTTTTTTCTCATATTAAGAGCAGTACTGTTATTTTTTTATTAATCCTCTCCCCCACCCCCAGTGCATTGCAGGGGGCCTGCTCATCTTTTTTTTTTAACCTTCAGTTTATTTATTATTTAGTTATAGTTTTAATAGCTTCTGTTCTAGTTATTCTGAATTACTCTCAGAAACTTATCCTTAGCCTGGCTACCCTTTCCCTTTTCCCTGTAGTTATCACCATCTCTTCCTATTTTTACCTTTTGTCCTTTCCTTCTGCACTCCGGGAGGCCTTTTTAAGTTTGTACTCTATAATACTGATAAGAGTGTTGACACTTTTATCTCTTCCATATTACCTCTAATGTTTATTTTACTTTAATTTTGTTACTGTGTTTTTTTGTTTCTCTGTTTCCCATTTTCATTTTATTGTATTGTGTTTTCATCTCAGTCAGTTGTAGATGACTTTCTGTTTCATATAGTTTTCATGTGGAGGAATTCTTGTTGGTTTCACAATAAATTATTTTTAGAGAGAGACTTTTGCTGTTCAGAATAACTGTCCATTACCCTTGAGGTACATTGTTTTTTCATAGGCATTAGGTTATCGTTTTTTCCCGTTAATTCATCCTCATATTAGGAGATATCTGTAGAGCTAGTGCAGTCAAATGATAGAGATGTGCAGGTTGCTTTTGGCTCCATCCATTCTCTGTCCATCTGGTGGAAATCCTTTCTCAGAGCTGTAGTTTCTATGGTGGCACCTGTTAGGCATATAGCTAGCGCCTGTGTGCAAGGCTGATATGAAACCTCCTATTATCTCCTCTGTTTGAAAATTTCTGTCTTCAGCATGCCCTAATGCCAAGGTCCTTTTCTATCTTTATCGTGCTTTATCTTTATCATGTTTCGGGTGGCATGTACTTCTCAGGATGAACCACCACCGGGACCTCCCCTCGGCACTTTTGAGTGATATGAGAGACTCCCATTAAAAGTCATGTCTCTTGCCTGGCTGGTGTAGCTCAGTGGATTCAGCATTGGCCTGTGAACCAAAGGGTCACCAGTTCAATTCCCAGTCAGGGCACATGCCTGGGTTATGGGGCAAGTCCCCAGTAGGAGGTGCATGAGAGGCAACCACACATTGATATTTCTCTCCCTCTCTTTCCCCCTCCCTTCCCCTCTGTCTAAAAATAAAATAAATAAAATCTTAAAAAAACAAACCAAAAAACCTAACCTGAGAATCAGCCTTTTGCTTGGAGAGTATAAACAACTTACATTTATAATCATAATTGACATGTTTGGTTGTTATTCCATTAGTTTGACTTATGCTTTTAGATACCACTGAATGTATTTAACGTCATTTGATCTAACAGGTTTAATTGGTAGCAAGTCTGTTCTGTCAGTTAATTCTATGTGTGGCCTTATATTGCTTAGGCTTTAAAGCTATTTTCATCAATAATATTTCACAGGTGCTGCTCCTCAATTGAAAGAAGAAAAGCCACAGCCACCATCAAAACCACGTTCTGGAGCTGTGGAGGAAACATTTAGAATTGTTAAGAACTCTCTCGGTGATGACATTGTTAAAGCCACTCAAGCAATCTATAAGTTTGAACTCTCGGGTAAGGATTACATCTGGCTATCTGAGTCTTCTATGAAAATAGGATATTTCCCTTGAAAGAAAATCGGCCTCCAGTTGTAATCACCTGGCTAGTTGACTGTATACAGAACCCTTACCCTAGAGTATAGGCATTTCAGAATAACAAATAACTACTGATTTATATTTTTAAGTTAAGATCACTGCTTATGGACACATATAAAATAAAATTTCATTACAAATACTGCCAGGGTTCAGGTAGGTGTAATATAGCAATTTATCATCCACCATGGACACCTTACCATTTTTATCTTTGAGATTATTCCAGTCAGTCTGAATGTAGTCAGCTTTCTAAAACCGTCAATATTTTTCTTCTCAATATAGCATTAACACACATCAATGACAGTTTTAAGAACTGGCTACCTCATTCCCATTGTATGAAGATTTTGATATTAACAGTTCTTTTATCCTTTGTCTCCTCTAGTTTATCCTAATCTATCCCCACCTTCCTGTTTTTACTTCCTTTTCTGTCCTTCTAACTCACTGTCCATTGGTTCAATCACTCTCTTGTCAATATCCTAAACTTTTGGACCTTTTGTGCTTATGTCACCACCTGCCAAAACCCTAGTCCTGGCTGAATCAAACTATCTGGCTTCGCCACAGTTGCACCCAGACTGCTAAATCTTGCTGGAGAAATGAAAAAAAAAAAAAAATCACACCACCCGGTGGCTCTGTACCAATAAAAATTCATCACTGCCCCTCTGCTGGGGTCTAAGCAGCACCTCAGAATTCTGTTTCTGGATCAGTTTACTGCCTCATTTTCCACAGTTACTATTTTAAACCTTCTCAGTGTTCCTGAAATTGTCCGTCTCTCCCTTCACCACTTCCTTGCCTGTGTCAGCGGATAATCCCATCTCCCCTTTCACAGCGATAATACAAGCCTACAGATAAATTGCTTCAGCTTCCTTTCATCTGATATTAAATTGACCATTATAGATATCATCCTCTCTTCTTCCCCTCCCAATAGAACCGAATTCAACTCTGAATTTGTACATCTCAAGCTTTAATATTCGTACTAATTACCGAGATTCGTGCTAAAATGCAAAATTTGATTCAGCTGGTAGGTCTGAGCTGGTGTCTGAATTCTGCATTTCTGACAGGCGATGACAGCACTGCAGTCCATGGAGCACACTTTGAGTAGCAAAGTTCTAGATTCCATTTCCTCTGACCTCTTCAAGGACATTGTGCTATTAATTATGCCCTTTCACCTGTTCATCCTGAAGCCTCCTTCCCAAAGATATTTTAACATTCTCAGTCTATTCTGGGTATTAAACAAATAAAACAAAACACAATAAGCAAAAATTATTTCATCTATGATTCACTCTGCTCTGGTAATATTTTTCTCCATCCCACTGAATTTGTTTTCACCAAGGTTCTTGATGGCTTCTGTGTCACCTGTGGCCATTTATCATTCTTGTTACCCTCTGCAGCATTTGATACCATTGACCACTCTTTCTGGAAGTGCTCCCTTTCCTCGGCTTCTTTGATGGTAGCTTTCCTTGCTTTCCTTCTCTGTCTGTAATCATGCCTTCCCAGTCTCCTGTGTTAGAGGCTTCCCTTTTGTCTTTCAAGGACATTCTTCAGGTCACTGCCTTAGCGCTGTACAGACTTCCGCTAGCAAACTCCAACCCCTCACATGACTTCGGTGACCATATGAAGTGATTACTTATATATCTCTATTTCTAGCCTTGTCAGACTTCATGTGACTTATTCACTTGGCTGTCACAATTTGAAAAGCAACTCACCATTCCCAGTAGCTGCCTTTGGCACTACCTGTTAAATCTACTCTTTAGTAGTCCTCTCTCAGTAAAAAACTCACCAACATTTACTGTTCTCCATGCCCAAAACTAGTAAATCATTCTTATGCACCCTCCCCACCTTTTCCTTTTCACATTCAATCAGGTACCTAGTCCTAATGGACCCTGCTTTAAATTATTTCTCAAATATGCCTATTTTTCTCTCTCCCCACTGCTATGATCCTGATCCAGGCATACATCCTCAAACTCTTAAATTACCCAACACCATCCTAACTAGTCTTTTGCATCCTTTTTATCACTCCCCAGTATATTCTTTACACTGCTGTTAGTGTGATCTATTTAAAATACAAGCCTATGTCATTCTTCTTCGACGGCATGTCTCTCAGGATGAAGTCAATGAATACATGGCTCACTGCACTCACCTGACTGCTGTATGAGCTCATCTGACACCACTGGCTGCTCTCTTTCTACCTTCTGGTCCTATTATACTTTTTTTCAGTTCTTTATTTAGCTAATTCTTACCTAACTTTTAAATCTCAGCTTCACTTGGGATTTCCTGACTCCATATCACCCTCCAATTCCTCTTTTGTAAGAACCGTGTTATTGCAGAGTCTTCAGAGCCTATTTTGATAATCTTTTCATTTAGTACATTATAACATCTTTCAATGTTGATGAATAGTCCCTAGTGCCTGGGACATAATAAATACTTAATAAGTATTTGCTGGAATTGATGGAGGCAGCAAATATTTATTAGCCTGGGAAACAGCAGTGTGTAAGATTATTCTAATTGTAGCAGCTACTAAGTTTAAGAAGAGGGCTTCTTTGGCATTTATTTCTCTCTCTTTATCTTCTGTGTAGGTGAAGATGGTGGAACATGGTTTCTTGATCTTAAAAACAAGGGCGGGAATGCCGGATATGGAGAGCCATCTGATCAGGCAGATGTGGTGATGAGTATGTCTGCTGATGATTTTGTAAAAATGTTTTCAGGTGAGTTTTCAATTTCATTAATTTATCAGTACATCAACAAACAAGTGTTGGTGAGGGTGTGGAGACAAGGGAACCCTTGCGCATTGTTTGTGGGATTGCTTTCCACTATGGAAAACAGTATGGAAGTTCTTCAAAAAATTAAAAATAAAACCACTTTATGAGCCAGCAATTCCACTTCTGGATATTTATCCAAAGAAATCCAAAACACTAATTTGAAAAGATATGTGCAACCCTGTGTTCATTGCAGCATTACTTACAGTAGCCAAGAAATGAAAGCAACGTAAGTGCCCAACCATAGACAAGTGGATAAAGAAAACATGGCACATATATATACGATGGAATATTGCTCAGCCATAAAGAAGAATGAAACCTTACCATTTGTAACAACGTGGATAGACCTAGGGGGTATTACGCTAGGTGAAATAAGTCAAACAGAGAGAGACAATACCGTATGATTTCACTTATATGTGGAATCTGGAAAACAAAATAAACAAATAAACAGAAACAGACTCATAGATAAGGGAAAAACTGATGGTCGCCAGATGAGAAGGGTTTACAGGGCTGGGTGAAAAACATGAAGGGATTGAGAAGAACAAATTGGTAGTTACAAAATAGTCATGGGGATGTAAAGTACAGCATAGGAAACATAATAATGTTGTTATTAACTATGTATGGTGGCAGGTGGGTACTAGACTTGTAGACAAGATCACTTCATAAATTATCTAAGTGTAACCACTGTGCTATACATCTGAAACTAATATAAAATAATATTGAATGTCGACTGTAATTGAAAATTTTTTCAAAAAAGCACTTCTTGAGAAGTAACAACTCTTACTTCTGCTTTAACTACTGTGGAGAGTATTTACCAAATGGAGAGTACTTTTGTATGACTGATAATAAGATAATGTTGGGAACAGCGAGTTCAAAACGTGGGCTTCATTTTCACTGGTTGGACTAAGGTCCTATTTCCTGTAACACTTGAGTCACCAAAGGTGATGGACTCAGCTGCAGCTCATTTATTGAGAGTAAGTAAGGTCATGCCTCAGTTTTGCCAGCTATTGTAATAGAAAATAGCCACCCTCTCCCATGTTCCAGTGACCCTGCTTTCTGTGGCATCCCTAATCAAGAGAACCTTTTGTGTAATATTCTGTTCTGCTCATGTACATCTAACTGTACCAAAAAGAATTTTAGGGTACTGTGTATTTACTTACTTATTTTTTCCTTTGTTCTTTTTTTTTAAGTATTTTTTTATTATGCTATTACAGTTGTCCAATTTTTTTCTCTCCTTTCTGCCCCTCTGCTCTACACCCCCCCCCCACTTAGTTCATCACCATGGGTTGTATATGTAAGTTCTTTGGCTTCTCCCTTTCCTATACTGTTCTTAACCTCCCCCTGTCTATTTTGTACCTACTATTTATGCCTCTTATTCCCTGTAACTTTTTCCCCCATTCTTCCCACTCCTCCTTCCTGCTGATACTCCTACATGTGATCTCCATTTCTGTGATTCTGTTCCTGTTCTAGTTGTTTGCATAGTTTGTTTTTGTTTTTTAGGTTCAGTTGTTAATAGTTGTGAGTTTGTTGTCATTTTACTGTTCATAGTTCCGATCTTCTTTTTCTTAGATGAGTCCCTTAAACATTTCATATAATAAGGTCTTGGTGATGATGAACTCCTTTAACTTTACCTTATCTGGGAAGCACTTTGTCTGCCCTTCCATTCTAAGTGATAGCTTTGCTGAATAGATTAATCTTGGATGTAGGTCCTCGGTTTTCATGACTTTGAATTCTTCTTTCTAGCCTCTTCTTGCCTGTAAGGTTTCTTTTGAGAAGTCAGCTGATAGTCTTATGGGAACCCCTTTGTAGGGAACTTTCTCCTTTTGTCTTGATGCTTTTAAGATCCTCTCCTTATCTTTAATCTTGGGTAATATAATTATGATGTACCATGGTGTGTGCTTCCCTGGGTCCAACCTCTTTGGGACTCTCTGAGCTTCCTGGACTTCCTGGAGGTCTATTTCCTTTGCCACATTGGTGAAGTTCTCTTTTATTTTTTCAAGTAAGTTTTCAATGTCTTGCTCTTCCTCTTCTCCTTCTGGCACCCCTATGATTCGGATCTGGAAACGTTTAAAGTTGTCTCAGAGGTTCCTAAGCCTCTCTTCATTTTTTTTGAATTCTTGTTTCTTCATTCTGTTATGGTTGAATATTTATTTATTCTTTCTGCTCCAAATCATTGATTTGAGTCCCAGTTTCCTCCCTTCACTGTTGGTTCCCTGTGTATTTTTCTTTATTTCACTTTGCATAGCCTTCACTTTTTCCTGTATTTTCTGACCATACTCAACCATTTCTGTGAGCATCTTGATTACCAGTATTTTGAACTCTGCATCTGATAGGTTGGCTATCTCTTCATCCCCTAATTCTATTTTTGGAGCTTTGATCTATTCTTTTGTTTAGGCCATATTTTTTTGTCTCTGGCATGCCTATTATGTTGTAAAGGGTGGAGCCTTAGGTATTCACCACAGTTGGGCAACCCACGTGCCGCTTTGTGGTGTGGGGGGGGGAGGGGTATGAGAGAGAACAGTGCCCCTTGGTTGGCTCTCCACTGGCTCAGTCACTTCCCCTGCTAGCCACAAGCAAATTGGGCCCTTTTGGTGCTGGTTCCTGGGTGGGTGGGTTTGTGTATGTTCTGCAACCCTGAGGGCTCCTCCAACGAACTCTCCTGGGAGGCTGGGAGTTCTCCTGCTGCCGCAACCCCCACAGGTTTTTACAGCCAGAGGTTTGAGGCTTTCTTTTCCCAAGCTGAAACCATTGGGTTGCACGGTCTGTCTCACTCCCCAGTTGTTCCTCCCAGTTTATCCTCACACAAATGTGGGACCACCAGCTGCCATCTCACCTGCCCAGTCCTCTGGCCGCTGCCTTGTCAAGTCCCCTCCACCCCGGCTTCCTGTCTCCATCTCCACCCTGGCTTCCTCTCTCCATCTCCATCCTTCCTACTGGTCTCGATGAATGTTTCTTCTTTAACTTCTTGGTTGTTGGACTTCCATACCGTTCGATTTTCTGGCAGTTCTGGTTGTTTTTTGTTTTTAAATTTGTTTTTGTCCTTCTTTTGGTTATGCAAGGAGGCAGAGTGTATCTACCTATGCCTCCAGAAGTCAAAGGGTAATTTTTAAAAAATTTTCAACTCTTAGAACACTACTTCAGATGGTAAGTTAATTAGCATATGTATTTATTTAGAAGCAGCATTAGCATTATAACATTCTAATCTAAGGATTCTTTTATTTAATGAATTGTAAATGTTATTGATTCTTTGTTCTGTTTTAATCTTCATAAATTGAAGATCACAGTGTATTCTGTGCCCTATGGGTCTTGCTTTCAAATTCTAATCGAGGATGCTAATGGCCTACCTACTATCTGAGCTACTATATGTATAATGTTACTAATGATTGAGGTCTCTTCAGCTTTCCTTTTTTAAAAAATAGCAGTGTTAAATATTCATGGTGCAAAAATTAGAAAATACATAAGAAAAAAGAAAATAAGAAAAATTATTATTTAGTACACAAATGAGAGATGACCATCAGTTGATTTTGGTTTACAGTCATATATATATTTTTGTGAATGTATAAATACATGTGCTTATAAAAACTGTTTCAGCATTGCTACTGTTTGATAATCTTTTCATTTAGTATATTATAACATCTTTCAATGTTGATGAATAGTTATCTCTTTAATTATTTTCAATAGTTGTAGTGTTTCAACTACTGTTTTTTAATAAAGCTTAACCACAGTGTTTTGGACATAACAAATGTTCAGTGAATGTTTGGTAAGTTTAAATTTTATAAATATGTAATTTTTTGAACTTAATGACCATTTAAAATAAAAATTTGTCAACATCACAAAAATAATAGTAATTATGGTGAATATTTATTAAATGATTATGAGTAAAGCAATACTCAGAAGTGTGCTTCGAGCTAAAATATTTTCTTCATTTTATAAAAATGGAGACTGACGTATTGACGAATTAAATAGTAGACCCAAGGCCACGTAGTGAGTAAATGCTAGAGCTAGGATTCGAATCCAAGCCTCAGCTTATGCTCTTTTCATCATTATTCTATTCTGTCCTCTAAAGGTGCAAGAGTCAAGTTACTTCTTTAATTTACATTTTATTTTTGTAGCATAAACTTGTACTAATGGGCTTTGCATTTATATATTTCTGTGAATGTGCTTTCTGTTTCCTGTATTGACTAGGAAAGATTAGTAAGTTAAGTGAGTAATTTTAAAAGAAGTATTTTTATAAGGTTTATTTTGTAGCAATAGTTTAGATTGGGAGTAAGTTTGCTTTTACTTCTTATTTCCTTTTGTTCTTACTTAATCTACTTTCTTTTGAATGGGCATACTTTAGACTTTATAATCCTAAGCATTCTCCTTTAAGAAACCATAGCCATTTCTATTACCAATTTACATAGTGGATACCTTATAAATATAAAAACTTAAAGCAAGTAGTGATCAACTAATCAAAATCTCTCCTTTTTGCCAGTAGAGGCCACTGTATAATAAAGCATTATGGTAGAAAGAAAATAAGTTAAATAAGATTACCTGATTAATACATCAGCAGAATGGATTCTATATAGAATACCGCACTTACTAGCTGTTTTTTAAAGTTATTTTTTCCATTTTAATATTTATTTTTATTGTTTATGCTATTACAGTTGTTCCCACTTTTTTTGTTGTTGTTGTTCCACTTATTTATGCATTCATTGGTTGATTCTTGTATGTGCCCTGAGAGGGGATCAAACTTGCAACCCTAGCGTATCGGGGATGATACTTTAACCAGCACAGAGCTGTGTGTTGATTTTTGTATTCTGTGAATTAACCGGTGAAGACATAGGCCTGAAAATATTGTGGAAATTTTTAAAAATTACTAATTCAATTTATTGTTATAATTAATAGCTTTTATTTTTTAAACAGCTTTATTGAGATATAATTCACATACCATACAATTCACCCTTTTAAAGAACACAATTCAATAGTTGTTAGCATATTCACAGATACTTGCAACCATCATCACAGTTGCTTTTAGAACATTTTCATTACCTTAAAAAGAAACCCCATACCCATTAGCTATTGGCCCCATATCTCCCATCTACCCGCCTCTAGTCCTAAGCAACTTCCTAATCTACTTGCTGTCCCTAAAGATTTCCGTCTTCTGGGCTTGCATATGAACAGAACCATACAATATGTGACTCGCTTCTTTCAGCATGTTTTCAAGTTTCATTCTTTTTTATTTTTAAGGTTTTATTTTATTTTATTTTTTTAGAGAGAGGGGATGGGAGGGAGAAAGAGAGGAAGACAAACATCAGGGTGTGAGAGAAACATCGACTAGTTGCCTCTTGCATGCCCCCAACCGGGGTCCTGGCCCGCAACCCAGGCATGTGCCCTGACTGGGAATTGAATCAGCGACATTTCAGTTCACAGGCCTACCCATTTAGCCACACCAGCCAGGTGTGGCTGATTTCATTCCAGGGCTCAAGTGTCATTCTTGAGGTACACTTCATTCCCTTTTATGAAAATATAGAGATGGAATTCATGTAACATAGAGTTAACCAGCTTAAAATGTGCAGTTCAGTGGCAGTTAATTTAGTGCATTTACAATGCTGTCAAACCACCACTGATCTTTAGTTTCAAAACCTTTCATCACCCCAGAGCACCCCATATCATTTCACTCCCCATTTTAGCCTCCACCATCCCCTGGCAACAACTAATATGCTTTCTTTCTGTTTATGGATTTGCCAGTTCTGGAAAGTTTGTATAAGTGGAATCATACAATATGTGATTTTTTGTGTGTGGGACTCCTTTTACTTAGCATTATGTTTTCAAGGTTAATTCAAGTTGTAGCATGTATCAATATTTCATTTTTTTTATGACTTAATGATTTTATCACATGGGCATACCATAGTTTATTCATTCACCTGTTGACATGTTGGGTTGTTTGGCTGTTATGAATAATGCTGATGTAAACATTTGTATCCAACTTTCCATATGGGTGTATATGTTCATTTTTCTTGTATTGCTGGGTCATATGGTAACTTGATGTTTATTTCTTTGAAGAATTATTAAACTGTTTTCTATAGCAGTTGCACAGTTATATTCCTACCAGCAATGTACGAGGGTTTCTGTTTCTCTGTATTCTCACCCTCACTAACACTTGTTATTTTTTAGGGTTTTTTTTCTCATAGCCATCCTAGTGGGTGTGAAATGATATCTCTCTGTGGTTTTTGGTTTGCATTTTCCTAATAACTAATGATGTCATCATATTTTCATGTGCATTATTGGTCATATGTGTATCTTCTTTGAAGAAATGTCTATTCAGATCCTTTGCCTATTTTAATTGAGTTTTTTTAGTTTTAAGAATTCTTCATATATAACAGGTAAAAAGAAAGTATGAAACATGTTGATTTGTATACCTTACTGGGTATATAATTTGAAAAAAAAGAAAAAGAAAGTATGTTCCCCCATTTTTTGTGGGTTTTTACTTTTTTGATGATACATTTTGAAACACAAAAGTTTCTAATTTTCATGACAACCAATTTACGTTTTTTTGTTGTTGTTGCTTGTGCCTCTGCTATCAGATCTAAGAATCCTTTGTCAAATCCAAGTTTTGATGATTTTCCTTTATGTTTTCTTCTAACAGTGTTTAGTTTTCAGCTCTTAAAATTAGACCTGTGACCTATTTTGAGTTACTGTTGTATATGGTGTAAGGTAGGGGTCCACCTTCATGTGTTTGCATGTAAATATCCAATTGTCTCAGTACAATTTGTTGAATAAGTTATTCTTTCTCCATTGAATAGCCTTGGAAACCTTATTAAAGAGCAGTTGACCATAGATGTATAGGTTTAGTTAAACCCATGAGTATATGGGTAAAGTTAAACTTAGAATTACCATAGAGTTACTGGATAGGGACTGGCCCAGAGCCAGTCTGCCTCAGGCTGGCCTGTAATGTGTGGGTTCTTGACTTTGTACAGGAAAGATTTCACAACAGGAGTCCAGGTGATTCTGAGAGTATGTTTATTAAACCTGGGGACAGTGAAACTTAGGAAGGACTTAGGGTAGAAGAAGCAACAGCATAGAGAGTGCCTAGGCGATGCTCTGCTTTGACTGTCTAGAAATGTTGTAGGAAAGAAGTGAGCCAAGGTGGGGCTGCTTTTAGCTTACTAGGAAGTAAGAGAAAAGGAGGACCTTGGAGACAGGATAAGAGGGTTAGCGTGGGGTGACCTGCTGCTGCCCACTGCTCCTCTGGCTGCAAGTCTCATGGGGACTCTTATAGTTTTGGAGAAAGTAAAAAGTTTATGCCCGAGAAGGGGCATAGTCATGCTCTAGAGTGAGCCATCCCCCGGTCTTTGTCTTGAGTGCTTCTATCTTTCTTCTGCAGGTGAGAATCTTAGGGGAGGGTTTCAGCAGAATTTTCGTTGGCTTTCCAGACCTGTTTTTAATATGCTGATGTATCAAAATGAGCATATGGGAGGGGATGATTATTTGGTCTGCTATAATGTTTTACTTTTATCTTGGGTCTGCCTGGCTTTTAATGGGGTTTTTGTTATTTGTTCCTCTGATTTCAGTTGTCCTTGGGTTTAGCTGGCACAAATGGCATTAATTGGGTCTCTGTTCTTTATCGCCCAGACCAGGGTGATTTAAGCTATGTATTCTCTGGTTAGGGAGGAAAGGTCTAAACTATTTGCTCTCAGGTATCCTTGGTTGTGGATAATAGATCTTGTGATTCACTGGCTGGCTGTAAGTTGTTCAAATTGTTTGGCCTTGTTTAATTTTCTTGTCTCAGTTTCCCTATTCAACTTGCCCAGGAATTTTCCCAGCTTCTCACTGTCCTCTAAACAGGAGCTAGTATTTCCAGTCCTACATATATACTCAGAAGAATTGAAAACGGACACTCATTACATGTATACACATTTTCATAGTAGCGCTGTGAACAACAGCCAAAAGGTAGAAACATCCCAAATGCCCACCAACAGATGGGATGTATAAACAAATTATTATATACAAACAAATTATTATTATATAAAATGAAATATTATTCAGCCATAAAATTTGATGATAGAACATGAATGAATCTTGAAAACATGGTAAGTGAAAGAAGCCAGAAACAAAAGATCACATACTGTATGAACCCATTTATATGAAAAACTAGAATAGATAAATCCATAGGAAGTGGATTGGTGGTTGCCAGGGCCTAGAGGAAGGGGACACTGGTAATGCTGAATGGGTACAGGGTGTCATTATGGGATAATGAAGTACTTAGGGACTAGATAGAGGTGGTAGTTATACAACATTGTGACTATACTTAATTGCTACTGAATTGTTCACTTTAAAATGTGAACAATGTAAACATCACCTCGGTGTTTTAAAGTATATATGTTTTAAAAGTTTTCTGGCCTTTCCCCTTTCATTCCCAGAGGTAATTTGTCTTCAGGTCTTTTTGTTATTTCTTTCTATTTAACTGCAGATTCCCACTATTTTCACATTTCTCAATATTTATAGTACTTACTTTCTTTAGATTCACCAATCTAAAGACTGATAGGTAAGATTTAAGTAATTTTATAGTATCTTGATTCTGCTTCACTTCTCCATTTCTTAGCCTCCCAATATACTGTATTTTTGCCGTGTATAATGAGCACCAACATTTTTGGCCCAAACTTTCAGGAAAAAAATCTTTTGCCTTAATTTTTTAATTCAATTATTTATTTATTTATTTATATTTAGACACAAAACCGATTATTGTATTCCAGGGTATTATTTTACATATGGATATTGCTATTGCTTTCTAGAGTTACACTTTTAACACAACAGCATAAATAAAAGAATTAAAAACATTTGGGACTTCTGGTCAAGATCACAGTGTAGGCAGACATGGCTCCTCTCTTCTCACAACCACACAAAATTACAACTAAAATATAGAACAAACATCGCTCAGAGCTGACAGAAATCGAGTTGAATGGAAGTCTGACAACTGCAGAATTAAACCACACCCATCCAGACTGGTAGGAGTGGTGCAGACATGTGACAGGCTGGTCCCACATTCATGTGTAGTGGATGAAAATTCAGGAGGGATACCTCAGGAGCAAGAAGTCCCAGCCCCACACCAGGCCCCCCAGCCCAGGGTTCCAGTGCCAGGATGATAAGTCCCCACAACTTCTGGCCTCAAGAACCAGTGGGGATTAATTCAGTGGAGGAAATTGGTGGAGCCCCAAGCAGTTCCTCTTAAAGAACCCACACATGGACTTGTCTACTCAGACTCGCTCCCTCTGGGCTCCGGCGCTGGGGAGGAGGCTTGGGGAGCACCAGTTGCACGCAGGGGGAGGCTGAGGTGTCTGGCATCAAGGTGAGCAGAGGCCATTGTCCCTATACTGGGCCCTTCCCCGACAGAGTTGGCAAACTGGTGCCATATCTAAGATTCCATCAGCCTGGCTAGTACTGTTTGACCCTCCTTGGAGATCCCCAGAGATTCCACCCCACCCAATTTACTGGCCCACCCAAGCTGCTTTTCCATATGAATGGCTCGTGCTTCCCAACTTCCTAAATCCTCTCAAACCAGCAGTGAGCCCCAGGCCCAGAACTAGCAGCCTAGATTCACAGCTTGGCTTCACCTGGAAATCTCCAAGTCCAGCTCAAGTAGCAGCCATCTCAGATTACTTTATAACTCAGGCAGGGTGGCCCCAGGTAAAACGCAGGTGGGGGCTGATGTTGGCCTCCACCACCCAAGAAACACCAGGGCCAGCACATCCAGTGAACAGCTACAAGCCATGTCAGAGCACCACCACCCTGCCCCTGCATAGCTGATCCTCCATGGAGGGTGGAGGTTGGTGGTAAGTGGTCAAAGCCATACCTTGCACCTGAATGGCCTAGGTAAATCCCTCCCATTGATGTGCCAACAGCAGCCAAGGCTCAACTACAAGAGGAGGGTGTACTCAGCCCACACAAAGGATGCACTTCAAGTACCCAGCTTGGGTGATAGGGGAGGCTGTGCCACTGGACCCTGCAAGACACCTGCTACATTAGGCCATACTACCAAGACACAGAGTCAAAGCAGCTCTACCTAACACATAAAACTAACACAAGGAAGCTGCAAAAACAAGGAGACATAGAAACATGGCCCAAATGAAAGGAGAAATCAAAACTCCACAAAAAGAGCTAAACGAAATGTAGATACACAGTCTCTCAGATGCAGAGTTCAAAACATTGGCTATAAGGATGCTCAAGGAACTTAGTGAGGACCTTAACAGCATAAAAAAGATCCAGTCAAATGAAGGATACATTATTTGAAGAAAAGAACAATTTACAGGGAAACAACAGTATAGAGTGGATGAAGCCGAGAATCAAATCAATGACTGGGAACATAAGCAAAAAACTACCAATCAGAACAACAAGAAGAAAAGAGAATCCAAAAAATTGAGGATAGTGTAAGCAGCCTGTGGGACAACTGAGCAGCCTAACATCCGCATCAGAACAGTGCCAGGAGGAGAAGAGACAGAACCAGAAATCAGAAACTTATTTGAAAAAACAATGAAAGAAAACTTCCCTTGGTGAAGGAAATAGATATTGAAGTCCAGAAACCGCAGAGTCCCAAAGAAGATGGATGCTAAGAGACCCACCCCAAGGTACATCATAGTTAAAATGCCAAAGGTGAAAGATAAAGAGGTGGGAGGGGGGTGTGGGAGAATGGGTGAGAGGTGAGGGGATTAAGAAATACAAACAGTCATGGAATAGCCATGGGAATGTAAAGTACAATACAGGAAGGGAGCAGCCAAAGAACTTACACGCATGACCAGTGGACATGAACAAGGGAAGGGGGATTGCATGAGGGAGTGTGAGGTGCTGGGTGGAGGGGAGCAAAGGGGGAAAAATCAGAACAGCTATAACCTAATCAATAAAGTATAATTAAAGAACATTTATATAGATACAGAATTAGTACTACCCAGGTATAATGTGCATCCTTATTTTTCCCTCAAAAATTTGGGCAAGAAAAGTGTGTATTATACACAGCAAAATACAGTAGTTTAGAATTTTTGCTTAAATCAATAGTCAATGTTTAAATAATTATGATTCTGGCATAGTTTGCTGCTGAGTCAAATAGTATACTATTACTATGTTTTCCCTCAGAACTTCTATTTTTGCTGGATATAAATAAGTGCCCCACTTTTCCCCCATTAGTATAGGTATAAAGAAACTAAGCAAAATCTTCCTGAACTCTCCTCACAACCTCTTGATACAATTTTCTACTCTGCCAAATGTGTCAAATTACCTGTCAGTCTACTTTTTTTCATGGATCCCTCTATCTTCTTGTTACAATCTGAACAGGTATCTCATTATAATAGCCTGCTACACAGCTGTGATCCTAGAAATTTCTTTAACTTTCCCCTGCATTGAATCTCCTATTTCCATATCCCATGACTTCTCTCTAGGTTTATATCCTGACTTTGGCGGTACACATGCTCTGGTAGTTGAGTGAGAAAGGATACAAAAGAGGTAATTTTAGTGAGTTTCTAAAACTACCTGTAGTCTACCAACACACTGATTATTTGGTGGGGTAGAGATTTCTGAGTTGAAACTAACTTTCAGAAATTTGAAGGCATTGCTCCATCTTGTAGATTACCATTGAGAATTTGATACTATTCTTCTTAATCTTTTGTATCTACCCCTCTCCTTTCTGAAAGCTTCAGAATCAAAATGATCTCTTTCTCTGTAGTGTGCTGAAATTTCACATTGATACAAGGTGGTGTGGTCTTTTTTTCTTTCATTTTCCTGGGTATTTGGTGGGCCTCTTGCGAATATATCTTATGTTATTTCTTTGATAGTACTCTTTTCTCAGTTCCCAATTTTAGGAGAAAACTTTAGGTCTCTGATTTAATCATCTTATGTTTTAGGAGATTGAGTCACTTTATTCTTTCTTTACTGTTACTTTTTTTTCATAGTAAAGAAGTACTTCATTTGAAAAGATTATGGATGTGAAGGCTAGAGAGAGACTTTTGCAATAGTGAGAAACTGTTGCAATAGAGAGACTGACTGAGTGCTGTGACCAGAGATTTGGAAGCATTTCCTTTCTACTGTATTTTAATATTGTCTATCAAATTGTTAATTTCCAAGAGCTCATTTTTGTTTTACCATTCTTCTCTTACATTTCCCTCCTTCCTCCTCACTCTACCCAATTCCATTCCCTTTCTTCTTCTACTTCTCCCCCTTCCTCTTTCTTCTTCATGACCATTTCCCACCCCCTTATTTTTTAAGATTTTATTAATTTTATTTTTAGACAGAGGGGAAGGGGAAGGGAGGGAGAGAGAGAGAGAAACATCGATATGTGGTTGCCTCTGATGCACCCCATCCTGGGAACCTGGCCCGCAACCCAGGCATCTGCCCTGACTGGGGAATCGAACGAACCGGACAACCCTTTGGTTCACAGGCCGAAGCTCAATCCACTGAGCTACACCAGCTGGGGCTCCCACCCCTTTTCATCCTCTCCTCCTTTTCTCCCTCTTTCCTGTGTTTCTCTTCTTCTCCCTTCCTCCTCCAGCATCCTGTTCATGATACATTGGTGTTATATGTTCTCTTATCAATGAGGACATGAATTATGGAATTTATTTGCTTGCTATTCATAGACTTTGTTTCAGTTTTCTTCTTTGCTACATTCTGTTTCTTCCAAATTGCTTTTATCTGCTTGTTGTTGTTTTGTCTCCATTTGATATCCATTCATCTTTATAGATAAGGCTCAACAAAGGTGATTGGAAGCTGTGTATCATGAGTAGACTGCTAGGCTTGCTTATGGATGGCTTTCACGGTAGAGATAAGAGCAGGGAACCAGTTTTTTGGCTGGAGGACATCCAAATATTAGTGTTTGTAAGATTTTGGTGGGTCTGCTCTGTTCCTTCAAATAATAAAGATCTTCTGGTATCTTCCATGTAAATTAAAAATTACCATTTAATCTATTATTTATGAATTTAGGTCTTTTTAATTATACTTTATTGATTATGCTATTACAGTTGTCCCATTTTTCCATCTTTGCCCCACCCACAACACCCTGAACTCCCTCAGGCAATCCCCAATCCATTGTTCATGTGCACTGGGCATACATATAAATTCTTTGGCTACTCCATTTCCTATGCTGTACTTTACATCCCCATGGCTATTCTGTAACTACCTATTTGCACTTCTTAATCCCCTCACCTCTTCACTCAATCCTCTACATCCCCCTCCTCCCACCCGGCAACCATAAAAATGCTCTCCGCATCCATGATCCTGTCTCTGTTCTTCTTGTTTGCTTAGTTTTTTAGATGTTTATTGCCATTTTATGGTTCATAGTTTTGATCTTCTTTTTCTTAAATAAGTCCCTTTAACATTTCATATAGTAATGGTTTGGTGATGATGAACTCCTTTACTTTTTCTTGTATGGGAAGCTCTTTATCTGCCCTTCAATTCTAAATGATATCTTTGCTGGTAAAGCAGTCTTGGATGTTGGTCTCTGCTTTTCATGACTTTGAATAATTTCTTGCCAACCCTTTCTGGCCTTCAAAGTTTCTTCTGAGAAATCAGCTGAGAGTCTTATGGGAATTCCCTTGTAGGTAATTAACTGCTTTTCTCTTGCTGCTTTTAAGATTCTGTCTTTATCGAGCCCTGGCTGGTATAGCTCAGTGGATTTAGCGTCGGCCTGCGAACCGAAGGGTCCCTGGTTCGATTCCCCAGTCAGGGCACATGCTTAGGTTGCAGGTCAGGTCCCCAGTAAGGGGCATGCAAGAGACAACCACCCATTGATGTTTCTCTCCCTGTCTTTCTCCCTCCTGCTCTGTCTAAAAATAAAATTAATAAAATCTTTTAAAAAAAAATTCTCTCCTTACCTTTAACCTTTGGCATTTTCATTATTACATATTTTGGAGTGGGCCTGTTTGCATCCATCTTGTTTGGAACTCTCTGTGCTTCCTGGATTTGCAAGTCTATTTCCTCCACCAAATTGGGGAAGTTTTTTTCTTTGTTTTTTCAAATAGATTTCTGATTTCTTGCTCTTTCTCTTCTCCTTCTTGCGCCCCTATGATGCAAATGTTGGAACACTTGAACTTTTCCCAGAGGCTGCTTATACTATCCTCGTTTTTTTTGTTGCTTCATTTTGTTTTGTTTTTGTTTTTATTGTTTTTTCTTCTTGTTGCTCTGATTGGTTATTTTTGCTTCCTTATGTTCCAAATCTTGGCTTTTATTCTTGGCTTCATCCACTCTACTGTTGTTTCCCTGTAAATTGTTCTTTATTTCAGTTAGTGTATCCTTTGTTTCTGGCTGGACCTTTTTTATACAGTTGAGGTCCTAAGTTCCTTGAGCATCCATATAACCAGGATTTTGAACTCTGCATCTGATAGACTGCTTTTCTCCATTTTATTTAGTTCTTTCTCTGGGCTTTTGATCTGTTCTTTCATTTGGGCTGTGTTTCTTTGTTTCCTCATTTTGGCTGCCTCCCTCTGTTTATTTTATGTGTTAGGTCGAGCTGCTTTGACTCTGTGTCTTGGTAGTATGGCCTAATGTAGGTGTCCTGTAGGGTCCAGTGGCACAGATTCCCCTATCACCCAAACTGAGTACTTGAAGTGCACCTTTCATGTGGGCTGAGTACACCCTCCTCTTGTAGTTGAGCCTTGGTTGCTGTTGGCAGGTCAGTACGAGGGAAGTAATCAGACTAGTCAGCTGCAAGGACTGGCTGTGATCACTGACCACTAATCTCTGCTCTCCATGGAGGATCAGCTTTTTAGGGGGCAGGGTGGTGGTACTTCAGCATGGTCTGTGGTTGGCCACTGGGTGCACAGGCTCTGGGGTTTCCTGGGTGCTATGGGCCAAAGTCAGTACCCACCTGTGTTTTGCCCAGGGCTACTCTGCCTGAGCTATAAAGCAATCTGAGATGACTGCTACTTGTACTGGGCTTGGAGATTCCCAAGCAAAGCTAAGCTGTGAATGTAGACTGGCTGCTGCCAGCGCTGAACCTGGGGCAATTTAACAAGGGGTGTAGGGTCTGGTGCCTCGCTGAGACAGGCTCTTGCTTGTTTGAGAGGATTTAGGAAATTGTGAAACATGAGCCAAGACCAGCCATTCATATAGAAAAGTCACTGTTTAATAGATTGGATGGGCCAGTAAGTGGGATGGGATGGAGCCTTAGGGGATCTCTTGGGCAGGGCAAACAGTGTGATCCAGGTTGATGGAGTCTCAGATATGGCACCTGCCTGCTGGCTCTATGGCTTTGTGGGTACAGCATTCTAAAAGGGGACAGTGGCCTCTGTCCTCCTTTTTGCCTGGGAGAAAGCTGTCCCCCAGTTTTCCCCGTGATACCAGCCTCTTCATTTCCTCCCTGTATGCCACTGATGCCTTTCAGGCTGCTACCTCGGTGCTTGAGGTAAGAGGGAGTGAGTTTTAATAAGTCCATGTGTAGGTTCTTTAAGAGGAATTGCTTGGGACTCCACCAACTCCATCCTCACTGGTTTTTGCAGCCAGTAGTTACGGGAACTTATCTTCCTGGCACTGGAACCTTGGGTTGGGGGCCTGGTATGGGGCCAGGACTCCTCGCTCCCAGTATATTCCTCCCGAATTTTTATCCACCATACATGGGCGTTGGAGCATCCCATTCCGTGTCTCCACCCCTCCTAGCAGTCTGGATGGATGTGGTTTCTTTAATTCCATGGTTGTTGGACTTCCATTCAACTCGATTTCTGGGTGATGGTTGTTCTGTTCTTTAGTTGAAATTTTGATGTGGTTGTGTGAGTAGGCAAGCTGTATTTACCTATGCTGCCATCTTGACTAGAAGTCTCTTGAATTGAGATATTTTAACATCACATTTCCTTGGACTAATGCACTGCTCAGTTTATTCATTACAATATAAGAATTGGACTTGATCCTTTCTATCTGTAACAAGTCTACAAGGGAGGCCAAAAAAAAAACAAACCTAGAATTATCTTCTGGAGGGCAGGCCCCTTGTTGTACAGGCTTCCCCCACTAGATGAGTGTTTAGGAACCTATCTGTTATCAGTGTACAGATGGTGGTATTGTGAGAGGCTGCTTTTGGATTCAGTGAATTTTTTTTTGAAGACTCAACACATTTGCCCATTTTATGATGGGTGATTTACGAGTGTACCTGCCCACACTGTGGGATATCTGTGTGGGAAACATAGCCCACACTGCTTAGTGTTCAGCAGTTTTTTGACCAAAAACGGCATGACCCACATGCCTCATGCTCCCTGTTCACCTGATCTTGCCCCAAGTGACTTTTTTTTGTTTCCGTGGTTGAAAAAAGTCCTCAAAGGGAAACATTTTGCTGATGTGGAAGAGGTGAAGCAAAAAAATGGCAGATGCACTAAAAGGCATCAAAATCAATGAATTCTAAAACTGTTTTGAGCAGTGGGAAAAAAAAAATCTCAGTGGGTACATTGCATCAAATGGAGAGTACTTTGAAGGTGACTGAAGCTTAACATGTAAGAATAAATACACAATTTTTTAATAAATATATTCCAATTTGGGCCCCCCCCTTATATAAATGCTTTGCTACAACTCCTATACAGAATAATTTAAAGTGTTTACTATCTCAGTATATACACAATATATCAGCCCACACATTTTTTTTCTACAAACAGCCTGTACATGGCCCAGTGAAAGTTTACTAATGCACCAGATACATATTGTGCCCTCTGGAGATATGACCTAAATACAAATTGGCATAATATAGCTCAGAAAACTCTAAATGAGAGTCGGACACACCTCTCTTTGAATTGTAGCACCATTGTATATAAGCTGTGTGACCTTTAGAAAGTCAAAATCTTCTTTGAGCTTCAGTTTCCTACTTAATTCCTGCGTGTGTCAGACTCTCTGCTAACACTGGAGTGAGAGTTGCACATAAAAAACAAAGTTTCCTGCCTCACTGGAGCTTCTATTTATTAATTGTTGTTATTAGCTGTAATAATTGTTTTAATGTTCCCATTTTATATCCTTGTACTTCTGTGGTTAAAATAATGCTAACATACTTTTGTGTCCGTAACTGTGCTTTTAATGATCGTTTCTTAATATTATATGCATTTAGATTTTTTTTAAAATCTAAACTTGAAATGTTAAAAATTTAATGACCTATAATAGATTGGAACATTAACTAAAATAGTGTTCATTTACCTCAATTCATTTGAGGGCCAGGTGTCCTTGAGAGTATTGTAACAAGTACACAAATGCTGCATCTTCAGCTTTTTGCTATAATCTTTTGCTGATTGTTGTTTTTACATTATCTCTCATATTATAAGATACTGTTAACATATAAGTCTGTGAATTGGGATTTCCAGGGTACTGATTTTAAAATGCTATAATAGAAATTTCTATGTTTCACAGTTTTATAGAACTCAAGGAGATTATTTTTATAATGCATATTCTTGGAGCGGTATGTCCCAAAGGGTACTAATGGATGCTTTTCCTTCTCTCAATTTCTCATTTTAGGGAAACTAAAACCAACAATGGCATTCATGTCAGGAAAATTGAAGATTAAAGGAAACATGGCACTAGCAATCAAATTGGAGAAGTTAATGAGTCAAATGCATGCCAAGCTGTGAAGAAAAAGAAAAAAATGTCAATCTCTAAGCTCAAAAAGTAAAAGGGCTCAACAGTTAAAATCTAATGTTTGTTTTCTTCCCTATTATATTATACAGATATGCAATTTTATTCTGATAAAATAATAGCATTTTATGCATTTATAAGACTTGAAATTGTAATTAAAACAGCTAGATAATAAAACATAAGCTTCATTAAGTAGAATTCAAAGACAGTCTGCTTTTTATATTTTGTGAGTTTTGCCCTCTGAGCACTGTAAACCATTTACCGTATTCTTCTAGGAAGAGTATTATGAGCAACCAATCAGAGTCAAGCAGTAAAGTAACATTAGCTCTTTTCAAAGCTTCTTCCCATTTAAAATATGGTTAGTTCTAAAATTTATACTTTGGGTTTGTATACCAATGAAAATCTTAAGAAAAACCTTAATTTTAAAGACTAACGAAACAAAAACAGAGTTTTTCATTTTGTGCACTAGCTTTCCAGGTGTAAGTCATCTGTAGGAAAATATTGTAATTCAACTAATATGTATGCTATTTTAAATTATGTAAAAGTGTCCTAAAATAAAATAATTTCTCTCCAGAAGTAAGCACTTGGTAACAGTGCTTTGAAGTGAGGACATTAGAATAGATGGTTGTTAAAGGCTTAATTGTCTGCCCCCCAAATTTTTATGTTGAAGCCCTAACTCCTAGTACCTTAGAATGTGACCGTATTGGAGATAAAGCCTTTAAAAGAGGTATTTAAATTAAAATGAGTCTTTTAGGGTGGGCCCTAAACCAATCTGACTGATGTCCTTACAAGAAGAGGAAATTTGGGCACAAAAGAGAGACCAGGGATGCACGCACAGGAAAGAGGACGTGAAGACATGAGAAGGCGGACATCTGTTAGACAAGGAGAGAGGACTTGGAAGAAACCAGATCTATCGACGTCTTGATCTTAGACTTCTCCAGAACTGAAAGAAATTTTTGTAGGTTTAGCCACCCCATCTGTGGTATTTTGTTCTGGCAGCCCTAACGGTCACATACAATGGTTGGTTGGTTTGTCTTTTTTAAAAAAGCTAAACTTTAAAAAAGCCATTACCTTTCATTTTAATCAGTTAAAAGCACTTGCTGAGTGTAATACTTTTACTTTCTCATTTTCTACTTACTAATATTATTATGCTGTTAAGCAACTTAACTAATTCCTACATTTCATGTAGAATCATAATGTCAGGGGATTTAATATGTATTTTATAAGTGAGGAAACAGTATCAGATGGGAGAGGACTAGCCCAAGGCCAAAATTAACAAGCCCTGTCCAACAAAAACTTCCCAGTACACTTGAATTTAAGGTAGGGCCTTGAATAGAACATGAAGGCCCTACCTCCCAGTCATTTCTAGTCACATAACGATCCTGCTCACGAGAGAGGTTGCCAACTGCCTCCTTTTCTACTGAAGTTTTCTAAAAACATCGCCCCCTTCTCTACGTTCTCCATATGGTCACAAAGCTTTGGGAACATAAAAAGTAGAAAATACTGTGAGGCAGGAATTCTGGTTTCTGGTCACTAAAACACATGAGCTTGCTAATGAAAAGTCATTAGGATATTGAAAAAAATATTTCCACAGAACCTTGGTTTTCACATTAGTAATCGAGGGAGTTAGTTGCAGTCACCTGCATCCCCTTTGCGCTCATCACTAGCAAGTACTGAGCCATCTGCACTCTTCTGTCGGAAGTGAGGCTAGTCCCATCCATATTCCTGAAGCCCTCTCTCTTGCCAAAAGTCCCAGCTGACTTAATGACTTCACATGTATTCCCTTTTCTTGGATTTGCCCATTAACAGCTTTGAAGCTGTAGATCCTTCCAGAAGTTTTGCATGGCTATTTTGTGAGTGTGTACAACTGAGCCATGTTGCTGAAAAAGAATGGTATGGAGGGAAACTATGCCATTGTACTTTTTAGTGACTGAGTGAAGTTATTTAGACATTATTTTTAAGATAGCTTATTGCTAGTAACCTTATATTTCAACAAATCCTCTTATATAGTACCTCGTAATCCTCTTAAGTAGAAGAAAAAACATCTTTTCCCTCTACCTATCTTAAATTCTCAGCTGGGGCCCTGTAAATTAAACTAAGAAAAGATAGATTATTTTTTTAAAAAACAACAAAAAATAGAATTTATTAACGTGAATTGCACACGCAAGGTCTGTCCAGAAAAAGTCCAGCCATTGTTAATATAATGAGAACGGTTTAAGCAATACCTATGCAACCTGGTGGCCAAGGAGAGTGCCTGCATGAACGATTACGTCACCGTATTAGTCTGTGGGGACACTAGTGAGCATATGTACTGTGTAGCCATTGCATTCAAAATAACTGAGCCAGTAGAGCAATGAATGAGCATCAAATGTTGTGTTAAGCTTGAACATTCCTCCATGGACATTATTTTGATGATTTAGAAGGCTGTGGCTATGGGCAACTGGTGATTGGCAGCTTCAGCATGACAACACGCCTGCTCATGCATCATGTCTCATGCAATTTTTTGGCAAAACATCAAATTACCCAGGTGACTTAGCCCCTCTATAGCCCAGTTTTGATGTCCTGTGACTTCTGACTTTTTCCAAAACTAAAGTCAGCTTTGAAAGGGAAGCTATTTCAGACCATCAGTGAGTTCAGGAAAATATGACAGGGAAGCTGATGGCAATCGGGAGAACTCTGTGAGGTGCCTACTTTGAAGAGGACTGAGGCGTCATTGTCTTACATACAATGTTTCTTGAATCTTCTATCTTCAATAAATGTATTATTCATATTACATGGCTGGATACCTTCTGGACAGACCTCATACATGGGAGAATTCAGACATGAGTAACTCAAAGGGATGGTTAGAACCTGAGCTTATACAACATCCTAACAAAAGAATAATAAATTTTTAAAGAATACAGAGAAAAAGGACTTCGTGAGTTTCTAGTATGGCAAATGGTGCAAAGGAAAAAATGGGGACTGTATAGTAAGAGTATGTTCAGTTTTGTAAGAAACTGCCAAACTGTCTTCCAAAGTGGCATATCAATTTGCATTGCTACCACCAATGAATGAGTGTTCCTGTTGCTCCACATCCTCGTCAGCATTGGTATTATCAGTGTTTCGGATTTTGGCCACACTAAGAGGTGTGTAGTGGCATCTTGTTTTAATTTGCAATTCCCCAATCACATACAATGTTGAACCTCTTCATATGCTTACTTGCCTCTCTCTCTTATTTGGTGAAGTATCTGTTCAGGTATTTGGCCCATTTTTAAATCAGGTTGTTCATTCTTTTTGTTGTTTTAAGAGTTCTTTGTATATTTTGGAAAACCGTCCTTTGTCAGATATATATCTTTTGCAAATATTTTCTCCTAGTCTGTGACTTGTTTTTCTCATTCTTTTGACAGTGTCTTTCACAGAGCAGATTTTTTCATTGTAATGAAAGTCCATCTTATCAATCATTTCTTTCATGAATTGTATCTTTTATCTAAAAAGTCATTGCCATACCCAAGGCCATCTAGGTTTTATCCTATATTACTTTCTAGGAGTTTTATAGTTTTGTATTTTACATTTAAATCTATGATCCATTTTGAGTAAATTAATTTTTGTGAAAGGAGTAAAGTCTTAGCTTACATTAATTTTTTTTCCATGTGGCTGTCTAGTTGTTCCCATACCATTTGTTGAAAAGACTATCTTTGCTCTCATTTTAAAGATCAGTTGACTATATTTATTTTGGTCTCTTTCTGGGCTCTCTCCTGCCCCATTGATCTATTGTTTATTCTTTAACCAAGGAACACTACTTGGTTACTATGGCTTTATATTAAGTTGTGAAGTCAGGCACTGTCAATCCTCCAACTTTGTTCTTCTCCTTTAATATTGAATTAGTTAATTCTGGGTCTTTGCCTCTTCATATAAACTTCAGAATCATTTTGTTGATATGCTCAAAATAACTTGCTGGGATTTTTTAAAAAGTCCTCATCCAAGGATATGTTTGATTTTAGAGAGAGGAAGCGGGAGAGACAGACACATGCATGTGAAAGAGAAACATTGATCAGTTGCCTCCCAGACGTGCCCCAGCTGGGGATAGAACACACAAGCTAAGTACGTACCGTGACCAGGGATTGAACTCACAGTGTTTTGGTTTATCAGATGATGCTCTAACCACCTGAACCACCTGGCCAGGGTAACTTGCTAGGATTTTGATTGGCATTACACTGAATCTGTATTACAGCTTGGGGCAAACATATGTCTTGATAATATTAACATGAAATATCTCATTTATTGTTTGATATCTTTCATTAGTTTTATAGGTTTCCTTGTATAGATCTTGTACATATAACGTTAGATTTGTACTTAAGTATTTCATTTTGGCGGTGTTAATGTAAGTGGTAATGTATTTTAAATTTAAATTTTCACTTGTTCACGGCTGGTATATAGGAAAGTAATTGACTTTTGTATATTAATCTCGTACCCTAAAGCCTTGCTATTCATTAGTTCCAGGAGGATTTTTTTGTCAGTTGTTTCAGATTTTCTACAAAGACAATTATGTCATCTGTGAACAGAGTTTCATTTCTTCCTTCTCTATCTTAACTTTTCTTTTTCTTGTGTTATGACAGTAGCTGGGACTAACAGTATGATGTTGAAAAGCAGTAGTGAGAGGGGACATCCTTGATCATGATCTTAGTGGAAAAGCTTCAAGATTCTTTTATATTTTAGCTGATGACTACATTTCTGAAGGCCGAATAATATTCTATTGTATGTACATGCCACATTTTGTTTATCTATTAAAGGACATTTGAGCTGCTTCCACCTCTTGGCTATTGTAAATAATGCTGCAGTGAATATAAGCAGGTAAAATGTCTCAAGTTCCTGCTTTAAATTCTTTTGGTTCCAATTTCTACACAGGGTTACATATTTGAAATATGTAGCAATTAACTGTTTGTTTTTGGGGGGGGGGTGTTGTACGGGTATCATTGTGTCAGAAATGTTTGCACAGATTTTTTATTCAGCCTAGACCAGGCGGAATGTTGATAGAGCCAGGGATTAAGAATCCTTTCTCCTTTGTTCAGAAGTTAATCTTTGTCTGCTTCAGTCATATTCTTCTCTGCTACCTCAAAGGTAGACGTGACTGAGGTTTCCCTGTCACATTTGGGATGAGGCCAAGATGTAAGCCCCACATACAGCTAATCAGATATGCTCTAAATATTACTATTATCAATATTACTATTTTGGAGATGCTCAGTTCTGCAAGTAGAGAGTTAAGAGCCTGGGCACTGCAGCCAGACTGCCTGGGATGAATCTGAGTTCCTCCTGCAGTGATGTGAACTTTGGCAGATTTTTAAATTTCTCTGTGCCTCAGGTTCCCCATCTATAAAATAGCAATGCTAACACCAACTTCACAGAGTTCTTAGGATTAAAGAGATTAATATTGGCTAAGCACTTAGTGTGAATTCTGAGCATAGAGCAAAAGCCCTGAAAGTGTTTGCTAGGTAAAATAAGGGTGGAGGTCGCCTGGTAGTACGTGTAGCATGTCCAACCTACTTTTGTTGTGCCGAGCAGTATAGGTGGTGGTATTTACTGTACGATTCCCCGGCCTTCGTGCGTTTTAGGTGTTTTTAGCGGCCCCACTCCTTCCGTGGGAAAGATGCGTGTGTTGTAGTTGGATTAGAAAACTCCACTAGGCAGCGGTGAATTTGGGTTGCACGTCTGTCGGTCAGAGGTATTCTCGCACAAGACGGGGTGTAGCAGTGACTATTCAGTGCTTTAAAAGAGGTGTCACACACCTGCCATACACGGAGCACGGTCTTGTAAGAGGTCCGCTCCTAGCGTTTTGGTGGAGCTGTAAGGAGCTCCGAGTGGCAGCAGAGACCGCGGGCCCCGGGTGTGAGGCAAGAGGGGGTGCTGCCCACCTCAGAACGTACCAGGAATCGTGGGTTGCACACCTATCCGGGTACGGAGACCGGGCTCGTGGACGCGTGTGTGTAGTAGGAGGGTTGAGGCACACGTCCTCGGGGCAGCGACAGCAGCGAGCTCGGTGCGCCGTCGTAGGAGTGTCGTTTACACACTTCCTGTGGGTCTCGCGGACCACGGAGCGTTTCCGGTGCCCGCTGGAGCCCGGGTCCGAGCCCCCGCCCCGCTCTCTGGCCCCGCCCCGCCCGCGCCCCGCCCCCAGCCCGCCCGCCGCGCTCAGAGCCGGGCGCACGGAGCCCGGGGCGCACGGAGCGGCGCGCGCTGGTCGGCGGAGCCAGGCTGGCGCCCCGCACCCGCCCCGCGCCTTCGTCCACCGCCCACTCGGCGCCGTCCCCGCTCCATCTGCCGTTGCTCCCCGGCCCTCCGGCTGCTCTCCCTCCCTCCCCGCCGTCCCGCCCCGTCCTGCCCGGGTTGCCCGGCTCCAGCAGGCCCCCCCACCCGCCGCCGGCGTTCCTATGGACAGACGCACAGACACCTGCAGGTGAGTGAGAGCCGGCGCGCAGGACGAGGACCGGCGCGCCGACGCGACAGCCCTGGCCTGGGAGTCCCTTTGTGTAGGGGGCGACCACGCTGGGGTCTTGTCTGCATCCCCCTTGGCGGCCGCGCAGTGACCCGGCTGAACCCTCCTTTTGTCTCCTCTGGGCGGGGGGAGGGTGGGAAGGCCGAGACTCAGCGCTGGGAGCCCGGCGGCCGGACGTCGCTGGCGACGGGCTTGGGGGCGTGACGGGCGGAGACCCCAGGCGGCGGAGGGAGCTCCTGGAGCGAGCCTCCACGGCTGCCGCTCTAGTCCGCCTCCCGGGGGCCCGCCCGCCGCCCAGCATCTCCTGTCGCCTCGGCGGCAGCAGGCGCGCAGCTTGGTATAGCTCTCCTGCTCCTGCTTTTGGGTCTGTTTGAGGGGGAAAAGAGGGCGGGAAGGAAAGAAAAGATTTGCCCTCGTAGTTTCCAAGTCTTGAGATGGTTGTGGAGAGAGAGAGAGAAGCGGTTCCGGGCTTTGCCCGACTTGTGTGTCTCACGGGAGGCACGCTGAGGTGCGTTCGGGGCGTGTGTGAAGGAACGTGCAGCGCTTCGGTGTCTTATTTATTGTTTCTAACGGAGGAGGGCTTTCTCCGAAAGACTCTCCCCCGCCCCCCCCATCTGAGGCTGCGCACAGTGATTTGTGTTTGTTATCAAATACATCCAGAAATGTGTTTCCCTGGGTAAAAGGAGGTTGGGCTGACCAGAATCAAACCAAAATCCAAGAATGGTTGTGGTTTTCGGGTGGCTTTCTTTTCTTTTCTCTTTTTTTCCTCTTTTCTTCTTTCTTGTTAAGGACTTAAAGGCGAGAAATAAAAAACGAACATGGCTGTGATTTTTCGTTTTTTATATATGTATGTTTTAAAGTTTTGGAATAAAGTTTTGTTATTTCCCAGACTCCTTATGATTAGCATGACAGAATCTTCTACCTGTTTAAAGAAACAGTTAACAAGCTAGTTAGGTAGTGACAGCGTCCACGGTGGAGGTTAAATTGGAGTGCAGTAAACAATTATCTCTCTTTTTCCGTTTAGGCTGAAACCTTTATTTTTTGCTCATTTGAAATAGGAGATCTTTCATAACATGATTCCCCACCCCCCCATGGTTGTGTTTTCCCTATTTTGTTATATGTATGAATACTCCGTACATAACCCAACAATTCGGCTGTATATTTAGTGGATACAATGTTTTGAAAAGTACCATGGTATTTCTGATTTATATTATTTTTCTGGTTACGGTACTTATAAACAGCTGCTCAATAAATGAAGTTGAATAAGCACCCAGGAAATTAATTATGCAAATTCAGATTTTTAATGCAGGTACGGATTTATATCTTTTTGTTAACCTCAATCTACTGCACACTTCTGAAGGCTTTTTATTTATTTTTGCCTATTGTGTCAGAATCCATATCGCAAACTTAAATATCACACTTACAAAGCATAGTATAAAAAACTGTTTTGGGGACACTCAGTTACATGTACAGCTATATGTAGAAAATGGAAGCTTTCCTAAAAAACGAAAAAGAAAAGCATTATCTACACTTGAAGGAAAAACATGATGTAAAAAATATTTATTTAGATTTTCATCAAGATGTGGAATTTCATCAGAAAACGCTATAGAGTTTAATGCAGTTTTAATTAGGAAGGCTGGATTTTTGTCATTTTAAAAAGGAGACAGGTATACCTAAAATTGTGGTTTTTCTAGAAGAAAAATTTATCCTGGATTCTTGGCTCATTACATGAACAGATCAGTGTTATTGCATGCCTAATTTTGTAAATGGCTTGAGTGTACATTTTTGTACACTTAACAGCTAGGAGATGCAACATCTAGCAACAGTCATGCCAGCCAGCCCCTTTGAGTTGATCAAATTTTATTAGTTAGTTCCTGCTCTGACTTCCAGTCTAGATTAGATAAATGAATTTAGACTGCACAAAGGCATGGAGCTCAGTTCAGTTGCTGATAGGCCCTTGAGCAGGGTTCCTCTTCCTTATCCATCAAGAATGGCCCAAAGAAGTTGATATTGAAAGTTATTCAGGCTCTATCCTGAACGGTGCGTTGGAGTTCTAAAATTCTCCCAGAGTTTCAGCTCTCATATACTCTTCATCAGCTCTTAGAAGTATTAAAAAAGATAAGCTAACAAGTCGAATTGCTTGTTTATGTATTTATTTACAAGGCTGCGAGTCTTAGTGATAAGGTTTAACAAAGAGTCACTGTGTAAACTGAACAGAAAGAAAGTGTGGCCTGTGCTGAGAACTGCTTGGCAAAGTTGTAGTCGTCCTTAATAGTTTTCTGGGATTGGCAGTGGGCTGTTTTTTGTTGTTTTGGTTTTTGACTATGATGTGTAGATATTATTAAAAATTTTTTTTTGTATAATTAACAGTATTTTGCTGTAATCAGAAGCATTCCAGAGAATCTTCCATATTTTCAACTGATTTTCCTTTTGGTATGTTGTTGTTTAGGAACGCATAGAAATTATTTTTCACCTTTCATGGTTGACATTTTTTCCTGCTGCTTTGAAATTTTACATGTGTATAAAGTTGGATTTTAAATATAGCTGAGTGGTATAAACTGACACCAGACTCCTTTTTAAAACAACATTAAGTTGTCCACAGTTAAATTTGATAGGCTTAAAAAATCCGTGGACTTCTCTGCCCTTTTCCTGTTTGTTAATTCTCAATATGGTATCTTTAAAGGCAAGTCAAAATGGCCACTTTATGTTAACTGGAATTCTCAAATGACTAGTATCATCATTAGTAATAACCAAATGGAAAGCTGAAAAGTCATAATTTTACTCTTTAGAATAGATTTATGACTTTCAAGCCCTTTTTTTAATGCAGTTTTTGTTGCCTGGTGGGGAAGCAGTCCTGACTGTGAGAGGTGTGGATAGTGACCTCTTATTCCAGCCTTTATGGTCGTGTATTGTTTAAAAATAGTACAAACCCTTGCTGCTTGCGGAAAATGTTGAATTTATTCTTGGATTAATATTCTACTACCAGATGTATAAGGCTGGCTCTAAAGTAGGTTTTTCTCTTAAATACTGTCAAAAATAGAGAAGCTGAAAATTGGAAAGAAGCCATTTATTTTGAACAGTTTATTTTCTGACAGTTTGTGTTTGTAAAGAAACCTGTTCATAATATTACTTAAGAGATCTACATAGTTGCTAGAAGAAGCACCACGGGTTTCTTTTTTTTCTTTTCTTTTCTTTAAAAAAGTTCCATCTGAGCTTAATTCTTACATGATATGTTTTGACTTTACCGTTGATTAGTTGATTTATGGGACTTTATTTACCAACATAATGGGAGAATTCTTTTGCTATCCTGAAATTGCACTCTGTGCTGTGGTCTGTTGCCTAGGTAACAAATGCATTGCATAGATTCCATAATGAAGACTGTGGTTGGCTAGTTACAGTGTAAATCCTGTTGTTTGGTAAAGCTTAGTCTCAAATTCAAATAAAGGTCAAGAATCCAAAAGTACTGAAAATGCAAATTTTTGAATTTTATTTTGTATTCAGTATCAACAAAGTTCAATATACTTCTCTGGAGAAAGGCACATTATGCAGCAGTATTCAAGTTTGTTGCAAAGTCTTACACTTGAAAAGTTGGAGAGCTTTTTGACTTTTTCATATTGGTAATACCAATGACTCTAGTGCCAAAGAAGATATATTTCAGAAACACTTTATCACACTTACAACATAGAAAGCAAAGGGCTTTGGTCTAAGTCATTAGTAATTGGTGCTTTTGTGCTGAAAGAAAAAAAACTCATCTGTATTTCAAAAGATAAATTGTGCAACTTGATGTGAAATACTTGTATAACTTTAAAAAACTTTAAGAAGACTTAAAACATTTAATAAACTTTTAAAACCATTAAAAGTCTTACCATAAAATCACACATTTTACTCTCGCCCTTTTCCTTCTGTCTGCCTGAACTTTGCCTGGCACTAGGGAGCAGGTCTCAGAGAATAGCTTTCCCCATCACCTTCCTCTCCCCTCGAAATCTGCAGCCACTGTCACTAGATGCAGGGCAAGAAGTAACATGTGTGCAATTGCTACTAATTATGACATGTTTGTTTAAAAAAAACTTGCAATGAATCAGAATTTCATTAATACTCATTGCAAATATCTTTTCATTTGGTGCCTGAAAATGTTTCTTGTTTGTTAATCATCAAGAATTTGTTAGCTGAAATATTTTAAAATTTTTTTCTTTTGAATTCTGCAGAAAATCCAAAGTTGCCTCCATTACTTTCCCTTGCTTGGATGGATTGTTTTGGGATTATTTACCCTTAGAAAGTTAATTTTAATTTCAGGACCAGGATATATTTTGGTTGGATTCTCTCTCTCTTGGTTTTCCTCAAAACTAGCACTACATTAACCTTTTCTAATTGCAAATATTATATCCCTTCTGTTTTCCCTTGTAAATATTTACTACTTTTAAAAAATTATTATCATTGAATTAATTATTTAAGGCATAATGACCACATATCAAAAACTACACTTTTCTGTGCTGGCCTGGTAGCTCAGTTGGTTAGAACAGCGGTCCCCAACCTTTTTGGCACCAGGGACTGGTTTCGTGGAAGACATTTTTCCATGGATAGGGGTGGGGTAGGAGGGTGGGAGGGTAGGGCAGGCTTTATATCCTACCACCAGATGCAGCTTAATTGTCACCTGCCACTCATTGATGGGATTTTGATATGAGTCTACAAGCAGTTGATTTATTACAGTTTCTACAGTCAAACCTCTCTGCTAGTGATAATCTGTATTTGCAGCCGTTCCCCAGCGTTAGCATCACCCCTTCAGCTCCACCTTGGATCATCAGGCATTAGATTCTCATAAGGGGCGTGCAACCTAGAACCCTTGCATGCACAGTTCACACTAGGGTGCGTGCCCCTATGAGAATCTATTGCTGCTGCTGATCTGGCAGGGGGCGGAGCTCAGGTGGTAATGTGAGCGACAGGGAGCCAGCGATGGGGAGCAGATGTAAATACAGATGAAGCCACATTTCCTCACCTGCCACTCACCTGCTGTGCGGTCTGGTTCCTTACAAGCCACAGACTGATACCAGTCCTGGGGGGTGGGCACCGCTGGGTTAGAATGTCGTCCCAATACACCCAGGTTGTGGATTTGATTCCTGGTCAGGGCACATACAAAAAACAACCAGTGAATGCATGGATAAGTGGGGCAACAAACCGATGTTTCTTTTTCTCTTTTTTCCCCCCTTTCTCTCTCAAATCAATAAATTTAATCTTTTTTTAAACTACACTTTTCTGATATGAGACTTCATACTTTGGGGATAGAGTAAACAATATTTGAATTCTCACTGAGCTGGGACTACTTCCCCAGTCTGTATTAGTTCACAAGGGCTTCTATAAAAAGTATAACAGATTGGGTGGCTTAAACAACAGAAATTTATTTTCTCACAGTTCTGGAGGCTAGAGTCCCAGATCAAGATGTTGGCAGGTTTGGGTTCTTCTAAGGCCTCTCTCCTTGGCTTGGTAGATGGCTGTCTTCCTCAGGTGTCAGTTCTTGCTCCCCAAGATTTCTCAGTTCTGTCTGTTTGCCCCCTGCAAATCGCATATGATTGTCACCTTTGCCCATCATTGGTCTTGGTTCTACAGTTAAATATATTCAGTGCACAACACAAGTCATTATGCTAAGGCATCTGTAATGGTTATGTGGTAGCCTGAAGCTCATTAAAGCCTCATAAATGGCTCAGGTGAATAGTATCTACTGTCTTTCATATTTAAAACTGTTTATCTGTGACTTTTATACTTGAAGGTCACTTGGCGGAATATAAGTACTTGGCTGATATTTTCTTTCCTCAAGTATCTCTCTCTCTCTCTCTTTTTTTTTTTTTTTGTCTCTTTTTTTCCCCCTCAGTTGTCTTAAATACTCTCGCTGCCTGGAGTGTGCTACCTGAAACCAAGACATTTCTTAGTCATTGTTATATATTAATATGGAGCACTTGAGTCTTTATCTAGCACATGTGTTATTGAGTGAAGATTGGCTGTCTTCACAGACCAGCTGAAGACAGTGTTGGGTCTAGTTGACTCTAAATTGAATAGGGTAATTGCTTATAGTTCAGTTTAGGGAATCCTCAAGAAGCTTGAGTGAAAGAAATTATACTACAAGTTTAAGCGTGACAGCTTGTCTCTTAAAGAAGGTTGCTTGGAGTCTGAATGTTATTCTGTTTTAGGGTTTGACAGAGCTTTTCTGTAAAAGGCCAAATAGTAATTATTTTAGGCTTTCTGGGCCATAGGTCACTGTCACAATTATTTAACTATGCCAATTGCAGTGCAAAAGTGAATAGGGAATATGTAAATGAACAAGCATTACTGTGTTCTAATAAAATTTTATTTACAGAACCAGATAGTGGGCTAGATTTGGCTCATAAGCCATAGTTTGCTGGTCCTACTCTATTATAGTCTGATAAAAAAGTGTTGTCTGATTCTGATGCCAATATGACTTTCTTTCTTTTTCAGGTGACTTTATTTTTTTGCCCAGATATCCAAAGCACTTTCACTTTGGAAGGCCAGCAATTTTAGTAGAATATGTCTTAAGTGTTTGCTCTTCTCTGTTAATTTTCCAGATATACAATGTGTGTTTTATTATGTTGACTCAAATACTTTTTCAAAAAATATTTTTATCAGTTACAGATTTTAGTATTTATTGTTTCATTGTTTTCATTTTCTTTGTGGTTTCCTGTTACATGTATGTTGGACCTCCTTTGAGCTGTACATTTCTTTAAAATCTTTTAAGCTTAGTTTTGTATTTACCTTATTTTGTATTTTTTTTCCTTTTTATCCTTTAGTCTCCTTAATGTACTTTTCATGGTATCTACCTGGTAAGTCTAGTGTCCCTTTCAGCTTCATTTCCCTTTCTGAATTTTTTTCTTTCCTAGTCTGTTCTGAACACTATCATTTCTTCTTGTAAATGCTGTATTTATCTATCCACCTCTTTTTTAGTTTCTCTATTTCTGTTATATGCATTCTTTTCATATCTCCTATCATTTTCTTAATTTCTTTCTTTTTTTTTTAATCCTTGCCCAGGGATGTGTTTCTTGATTTGAGAGAAAGAAACATTGATGTGAAAAAGAAATATCAGTAGGTTACCTCCCATATGTGCGTGCCCTGATCAGGGATCAAAACCACAACCTAGGTAGGTGCCCTGACTGGGGAGGGAGCCTGCAGCCTTTCGGTGCACCAGACAACACTCCATCCAGCTGAACCGCCTGGCCAGGGTGCAGTGCCCTTGTTTATTCTTAAGTATAATTTTTTTGTTATCTTTGAAAACTCTTTTTTCCCTATTGATCAAAGGGGAGAGATATCTGTATAGGTTATAAAAAAGGTAAGATAAGCGGTAATTTGATTATTAACAGCTTTTCTTATTTGTCTGCTCTATAATGTGATAAACTGACATATAGAGCAGGGCAAAAGTAGGTTTACAGTTGTGAGTTCATGAAACAGGTTATTCTTGCATTATTATTGATTATTGTATTATTTTCATACAAACAACTGTAAACCTCCTTTTGCCACACCCTGTATATTTGTTGCAGAGTGTTGACTTCTTTTCTAAATTACTTGGGTTGTTAACATTTTCATGACAATTCTGGTTTAATAATACACATTTATCTGTTATTTTGAGAAGACAAAGAGCTCTACATTAATGAATTTCTGTATAACTAAAGTTTATCTTCAGAAAATTTAAGAGTTTAATCTTTTGGGAGAAAATGTTCTTGTGTTGTTTACTATAAGTAAAGGTGGCAATTTAGTTACTTTTGGAAATTTGCCAAAGGAACCCTTTTCTGGCATCTGGATGAAGCAAAGCAATTTGACAGAATTTATCAGGAGCCATAAATGTATGTAGTCATACCCATTTATCCAGTACTACTAAATGAAAAGAGAAAAAGGTACATGCGCGAAAACATGCAACGAAGCAGAGATCAGGGCTCACAGGCTAAATCTGGCCTGCTGCAGCCCACGTCTGTCCACACATAGCTGCTTTTGAGCTACAGTGGCAGAGTTTAGTTGTTACAGGAACCTTGCAAAGCAGAAAATAGTTACTATCTGACCCTTACCAGAAAAAGTTTGCTGACTCTGCATTAGTGTATTATATGGAATCGTCAAAGATTTGGCAATAATCAATATATCCACAGTAGTGGAATTATTAGATAAATCCTGGTATAAGCACTTGATGGAATAGGATATAGCCATTTAAAATGATTGTAGCCTGGCCAGGCGGTGCTGTCCCACAGAACAAAAGGTTACGGGGTTTGATCACCAGTCAGGACACAGACCTAGGCTGAGGGTCCAATCCCCAGGCAACAGATTGGTGTTTCTCTTTCTCTCTTCACCTCCTCCCTCTCTTCCTCTCTCTCTTGCTTTTTCTCCCTCACTCCCTTTTTCCCCCTCTCCAAAAATCAGTAAACCTGAGTTATTTTTCTCATGGACATAGACATGAGAAAACAGCGTGGTGATTGTGGGGGTAGGGGTAATGTGGAAGAGGGGATGGGAATAGGATAAACGGTAATGGAAAAAACAATAAAAATAAATAAAACCTCAAAAAATAAAAGGTAAAAAAAAAACCAATAAACATATCCTCAGGTAAGGATTTTTAAAAAAATAAATAATAAAATTATAGAGATTACCCAGCAAATATTTATCGTCATTTGATATGCATTAGGTACTTTTCTAGTTGCTGGGACATCAATAAAGACAAAAATTTCTGCCCTCATAGAACTTTAATTTTAGTACAGGAGATAAAAGAATAAACAAGGTAAATACATAAAATAATATATAAGGGATCAGTGCTGAGATTTTTTTTTTAAATAGCAGGGAAGGGATATATGAAATATGTCAGGGTCAAGGCTTGACAATTTAGATTGACAGAGAGACCTCACCAAGAAAATGACTTCGGGTAAGGACTTAAAATCCGTGAACGTGATTAACATCCAGGTAGCTGGATGAAGAGCATTTGAAGCAGAGGGAACAAAGTACAGAGGACTAAGGGACTTGAGCATCTGCAGATTTTGGTATCTGCGGTGCACCTTAGAACCAATTCCCTGTGGAGACCAAGGGACAACTGTATATACTTCGTAAGGTTTTTTTGAAGGTGATATGAATTCATGTGGATAGAGACAGGAGAAATTATTATTGAGGTTAAATATCTAGAAGGGAAGGTTATTTGCACGCTAGATACCAGAAAGAGTTGAGTTCAATAAATACATGTGCCGTTGCAAGTCTGTATATGTCTGTCTACTTTGACTTCATAGGTAACACAGTAATTTTTAAGCACAGTGGCTCCAAATCATGTGCTATTGTAGCACTTATACTATACACCATTTATAAGTAGTTACCAAATTTTGGAGAATATTTCAGTAGGAGAAACGCTGTGACTTTGTGAACAGCTTTTGTGGGTCATGTGATGAAACATGGGGCAGGTCGAGTGGTAAAAGGCATTCGGCCAGCTCTGGGAAAGATTGCTTTTGTTTATTGGAGCATGCAGGAACTTTGCTTTGTGAGTATATAGGTCAGGGCACTGAAAAACTCTGTTTAAACTGATACATACGGTGGTGAAAGGGGATCAAGTAGACAGTGGTGAGTGAGGGTGTAACCCCGGTCCTTTGAACTCTGTCACCAAAATTCTAGTATTTAGGTGTGCCCTCTTCAGAGAGGCTGAAGATGACTGAACTCACATAATGGATATAGTTAAGAACTGATATACTTTTTTCAGTTTTTCTAGAAAATGACTTAATTTCTAAAATACATGGGAAAGATTTTGGTAAAGTTTGAAGTACGGAAAAAATGAAATTCAACTTACAGAACACTATGACAGTTTTTGGAGAATTTTTGTGAAAAAATATTACATATATTTTCCTTTGTGGTATCTATTTTAGTGAAGGATAATTTTATATACATAGTATATCCTGAATGTATTTTGGGTTCGTGACTCCTTGGAGATTGCATAAGATTCTATTACTTTACGGAGGGAAAAATCTGAAATCTTTTTACAGTGATGATTTTGTTTTCTTCAGTACTAAGTCTTCAGGAGTTATACTTGCTCAAGCTGCTGCTTAAAAAAAATAACAACATTGCTAGATAAATGCAGATACGGTCAGCCATGTTTCCACCACACTAGCTTTATGAGAAAGTTTCTGCCTTCCTTGCAGAATCATGGATTGTAACTTAAGGTGTCTGTAGGCACATTAATTCTACATAGAACCTGGGGATTGTGCTTGTTAACTAGAAGTGGGGCAGTTTTGGTAGTAAGTCGCTAACAGGACTCAGGTATTTATATGCTTACTTGTACACTGCTGTTGTAGCTAGCAATTGTGGTATTTAATTGAACCTGAAGGTCCCTTGTACTTTTCCTAGTCCATAAAGTGAATGGGAAGATCTCTGAGGTTTTTTAAAAATGCAAGTCAGTACTTATCATTTACGTAATAGTTAAGCTAAAGACTTTTAGAAACATTTGAGGGTGGGGGGAAGGAAAGTATCCGTTTATAGAGGCCCTCACGAAACATGAAATTGTGACACCGGATTAGCCTATTTCTCCCAGCTCTCTGCTGATAGACCAGACTGTGATCCAAGGAGTAACATGTCTCAGATTCTACCTTAACACCCCTACCACTTATGCACATAATTCATCTGGAATGCTCAGGAAAGATGTATGGGATCTTTCTTTAGGTTTTAAGAAATGACTGTGATTGAATGTTTTAGTGTGATTTTTTTTGAGTACGTATTTTTGTTCTGTGTGATAAATGTGCAGTATTAACACCTACAAAACTAAATATTGACTGGGACATCAATTAAATTTTCTGTACCTGCAAGATCAAAGTATGACTCAGATACTGCATCTTTTGTCTTTATTTGCTAATTCATAATCATTTTGTGGATTTTTGACCCCTGTGAGAATCAGATAAAAATTTTGGATTCTCAGAAAATGCCCATTTGTACATAAAATTTTGTATAAATTTTAGGAAATATGTGGATCACCAATGCACTGTGCTAACAATCTCTGTTTTGTGTAATTACATTTTAGCATGTGATTTTCTTCTAAGACTAGACACCTTAAAAATTTGAGATAAGGATTTAGGTGAGTGAGCTTATATGCTTCCAAGGAAAATTTACTTTTTTGATGAGAAGAGGATAACATGGTAGCTTTCCATCAAAAATTCATTTAAATTGTTGTTTCTGATAAATGTGCTACTAGTAGTGTGCATCTGGTTAAATCATTCTCTGCACGATAGGTTTTTGAGAAACAGTGTCTTATTATTGGTGCTTTTTCAAAGGCAGCCTAGCAAGGAAAAATTAAAAAGTTTAAATTTTCCTTCTTATTTCTACAGGAACGGAGGGAGAATTCATTATATCAAGCATTACAAATAAGCATGTATTAAAGCGGCTACATACAATGTGATGGCACATTGTTGGAACACCCCATGAAAGATAATTTGCATGGAAGATGATTATTCAGTAGGACTTTAATTTACAAGAAATATTCCACCATTTAATTGAGCCCTTTTACACACACTGCTTCGCTTCGATAGATTGCATTTGCTCCCTGCATATGTACAATGCCATAAGGATGGTTAAAATCTGATTCAGTCTAGCCGGAAGGCGAAACAACAGCTGAAAGTCATGTCATAAAAACATACATTATTAAACATTTGAGAACTGTTTTTGAAATCGGTTTTCTGTTGGCTGGTTTTGTACCATAAAGCTGATTGTGTAATTTTTTTTTCTAATAAGATTTGTATAAGATTATTTGGCCCTGCTGGCCATTAGTTAAACTATATGGTTCAGTTTAAAAATCTCTCACTTTGATAGGCCATTTATCTATATTGTACTTTTATGAAATGAGCAAACATAGCCTGCATTTATAGTCATTGTTGAAATAAAATTATTTGGTGATAAAGAAGGCACTAAAATAAACATTTCAACAACAGCTGACTTGTGATTAAAATGCCTAGAAAAATAATGTGGTTAAAAAAAAGTAATGTAGGGGTATGTCTAATGTCTTCTCTGTCTGTATGAGCAGAATAGTGTATAGTGTATGGATAAACTTTATCATAGAGAAGGAGTTTTGGATGAGCTTGGAACCAACTCCTTGTGGATGTTCCATCCCTGAGATATTTAAAATAAGCAATGTTGTAAGAAGCCAGGCCCATTCTTAATGAGGAACTCTGAATATTCCAAATGAGGAAAACACCGAAGGCCTGCAGGTTAAGATATCTGTTATCACCATTGACTGGGAGGTCCCAGTCCGTGTAGTAAGATAAGGCAAGAAAAGGGGATACAGATGTTTTAAAGAAAGCCCTATAATTATTACCATTTGCGGGAATAGTGATGGGACAGAAGAAAAGAACATTTCTGAAGTGGTGGGATGGGAGGCTGAAACATTTTCTGCAGGGTGCCTACTATGGTTTTGGTGAATGAAGGCTTTCTGCTGCAAGTGGAGGGGCTGAGGGTAAAATTAGGCAACTAAGAAGAATGGTAAGAAAGGCTGTGGAGTGGCAGCTGTGATGAAAAATTATTTGGAATAGCTTTAAGACTTCAACTGGGGGTGAATTGGTATGAAACACTATGAATTCAGTCAACAGAAATAGATTCCTACGAGTCAGGGTGACTTCTGGATTCTCTGAACATAGCAATTGATTACCTGTGTGGGCAGCTAAGAGGTAGTTCAGCCCTTTTCACAAAAATTTGCTCCTGAGATCTGGTATTTGACTGCATGAAACCCTGAAGTTGGAGATATTGTAGGGTCAATTATAAGTAAGATAGGGGAGAGAGGAAGGGTAAAACGATTTAGGAGGCAAAGCTTTGTTTAATTTTTAAAAGATTTTATTTATTTATTTATTTATTTATTTTAGAGAGGGGGGAAGGGAGGGAGGAGGAAAGGGAGAGAACCATTGATGTGGAAGAGAAACATCGGTTGCCCCCCGCCCCCACGTGTTCCGACCCAGGACAAACCTGCAACCCAGGCATGTGCCCTGACCAGGATCCAAACCACCGACCTTTTGCTCTGTGGGATGACGCTCAACCAGCTGATCTACACCGGTCAGGGCTGTGTTCTATTTTTGTAGTGGACAAATCTGTCAATAGTAGGTCTCTGATTATGTACAAGAAAGGCCTCGATGATAATTCCTCCCTCCTAGGGTTGTTGTGGCGATCAGCTAAATCAGATGTGACAGTAGATATGGACTGTTTCTCACAGTGTCTTCAATTTAGCAAACTCTTAGTAGGTACCTGACTTAAAAACAAAAGCGAAATTCCTGTGCTCTGTGAACCTAGTATTTCCAGATATTTAAGCAGTCGTCTCCCATACATCCTTTCAATTCTCAGCATCCTTAACTTTTCTCTTTGCATTGGTCCTGGCCCCTGTTCCTTTAGCCCTGCCTTCGCATCCTGAGAAGCCTCTGCTAGAGCCTGCTGCTGCTTGTTCCTCTTTCTTCGACAGCCAGGTTTCTTAGATAAATGGATTACAGTGCTGTCTGTTCTCTTATCACTAACTCTCTTTAATCGCAGAGAATCTGGCTGCCTCTCTCTCTCTTCCCCTTCTAGTCTCAAGATAGATGATAAACAGACAAAAAACTAAGTAAACTATCAGGTGGTAATGATTGCCATGGAGAAAAGTAATTCAAGGTGGGAGGATAGGGAAGTGCCAGGCACACATGGGAGGTTTGTAGGATGGTTTGGGAAGGCCTCTCTACTAAGAGGCCACTTAAGCAGATCTAAAGGAAGCGAAGGAGCAAATCATGCAGCTATCTGGGGAGAAGAGCATTCCAAGCAGCCAGTGCAAATTCCTGAAGTGAGGGCAATGTTGGTGGATTTGAGGAAGAGCAAGGCAGATTTTGAAGATGGACAGAGTGACCAAGAAGGGGGATGTCAGAGGGCTAAGTAGGTAGATGTGACATTGGGAACATGTAGAAGTGACCGCCTGATTGCTTCTATTTCCTCTGTGAGGGTGAGGATGGAGCAGAAGGAATTGAGAGCTTGAAGAGATGTTCAGTTAGTACAGGGGACAGTGCATGGTTTTGACAGATTGTGATCCCAGACCAGCAGCATCATTATCATCTGGGATTGTGTTAGAAATGCAAGTTTTGCACCCTCATCCCAGACCTACTGGATCAGAAACTCTGACGGTGATGGCAGACAGTCTGTTTTTTAACAAACCCTCTGGATTATTCTAACATACAAAAAAGCTTGGCCCGGCTGGTGTAGTTCAGTGGATTGAGCGCCGGCCTGCAAACCACAGCATTGCTGATTCAATTCCCCAGTCAAGGCACATGCCTGGGTTGCAGGCCAAGTCCCCAGTAGGGGGCGCTTGAGAGGCAATCACACATTGATGTTTCTCTCCCTCTCACTAAAAATAAATGAATAAATACTATTTTTAAAAATTTTTTTAAAAACTTTGAGAACCACTGGACTAGGGAGGTAAATGCAATTACTAGGAGGATCCACTTGAGTTTAATGGTCCTAAATTTGATGTGAAAATAGTCTAGGTTATATTGAAGAAAGAAAGAGATGAGGGAATTGAGTGTGAGTAGATTATTTTATGACATACCATGAAATCTAAGCTACACAAAGAAAGAAGAGAGGAGAGGTCATTGAGGTAGTGAAAACATGACAGGATCAATTGACTTAGGTCCCAGTGGGCCAAAGAATAGGTCAGTGAAAGAAATTCAGACACAGATCTGATCGATGCCAAATTCCAGGTATTTTCCCTTCAGCTATGTGTCTTCATAATAAGTGCTTCCTGACTTTAGAATTGTATATCAGAGCAAATAATTTTGAGTCAAAAGTTTTGAGTTCCAGTCCTGCCTTTATTGTTGTCTTGTATTGGGTAATCACTTAATCTCTCCGAACTAGTACCAGTATCAGTACAGTGGAACTAAAAGTACCTAACAGCGTAGCCTCACAGTTGTTCAGAATTTTAAATGAGAGACAAATGTGTGAAAATGTTTTTGTAAAATATGGAGTCCCATTTCCTAGTCCATGCCCTCCACTCTTTTCCACAATCTTCCTCTCCTTCTCAATCCCGTATTTTGTCTACGTAGTGCAAAAAACCTTGCCTCGTGGCTATGTGAAAAGAATGACTGTTGTAGAAAAGTAAGAAAAGAAGTATTCATGGCTGTTGTTGTAATTACTTGCCTTGTGATAAAATTTTGTTTTAAAAATACATTAGACTCACGTTTCTGGGCAACAGGGAGTAACTAACTGGGAACTGATTTATCATTCCACATGTATTAGGGTTCTCCGGAGAAACAGAAGAAGTAGGATGTATGTGTGTGTAAACATCTACATCTACAAACATATGCTACACACACGCGCACGCGCACACACACACACACACACACACCCCTATATGAAGAGATTTATTATAGGGGATTGGGTCATGCAATTATGAAGGCTGAGAACTCCCAAGTTCTGCAGCCAGTAAGTTGGAGAGCTAGGTGAGCCAGTGGTTTAATTTCTGAGTCTGAAGGCATAAGAACCAGGAGAGCCAATGGTATAAATTTTAGCCTGAAAGCCTTTGGCAGATTCAGGACCCAAGAAGCGCCAGTATTTCAGTTTGAATTCAAAGGTAGGAAGACTGAGGATTCAGTTCAGCAGTCAGGCAGGAGGCATTCCTTCTTATTTAGCCTTTTTGTTCTGTGAAGATCTTCAGTTGATTGGCGTTAGCAAGGGCAGTCTGCTTTACTGGGTCTACTGATTCAAATATTAACCTTACAGAGAAACACCCTCACAGACACACCCGGAAAAATGTTAATGAAATACCTGCGTACCCTGTGACCCAGTCAAGTCGGTGCATAAAATTAACCATCAGACCACCTGAAACAATTAGTAAACGAAACAAACTATGTTAAACAGTAATTTGTTAAGACATTGGATATTAGGCAATGAAGGTAGTGATAGCTCTAAGAGATGAGAAACAAATAACATGAACCCTGTGATTGCCCCAGTTTATCACCTGGAAAGGGCTTCTAGGCTGTGGTACAAGGGGGAACCCAGGTGGAAACTGCCAGTCTCCCTGAGTTGAGAAGATGAGGCTGGGAATCTGAGGAGGCCAAGGTTACTAGAGGTCATAGGAGAAGTGAAACTCTGTTTTCAGATGTCTTTGTCCTGTATATAGAAAATCCCAAGGAATCCACAAGAAAGCTACTAGATCTAATAAATGAATTCTACAAACTTGCAAGATACAAAAGTCAGTTGTATTTCTACACACAAGCAATGAATAATTTGAAAAGGAAATTTAAAAAGCGATTCCATTTACAGTAGCCCCTAAAAGAATGAAATAACTAGAAATAAACTTAACCAAGGAGGCAAAAAGACTGGTACACTGAGAACTACAAAACAGTGCTGAAAGAAATTAAAGACAACCTAAATAAATTTATCCCACGTTCATGGGTGGGAAGACTTAATATTGTTAATACATATGTCAGTATTACCCAGAGCTATCCCTATCAAAATTCCAACAGCCTTTTTTTTTTACAGAAATGAAAAAGATCCTTAAATTCATTTGGAATTGCCTGAGGCTCTGAGGAACCGGAAAAATTTGGAAAAACAACGAAGTTGGAGAGCTTATACTTCCTTATTTCAGAAATTATTACAAAGCTTTAGTAATCAGAACAGGTTGGTATTGTCATAAGAAATATAGACCAATGGAATATAATTGATGATCTAGTAATATACCCATATATCTATGGCTGATAAGTTTTTGACTAGGGTGCCCTGTTCATTCAGTGGGAAAAGAGTAGTCTCTTCAACAGATTTGACAACTGTATTTCTATACACAAAGAAATAAAGTTGGACTCCTGCCTCATACCATATATAGGAAAATTAACTCAAAATGGATGAACAACAACATTTAAGAAGAGTTAAAACTATAAAACTCTTAGAATAAAATGTGGACAGCCAAAGAAAGAAGAAGAAATACCATTTTTTGCTGATTTTAGTTTGTGGTTTCTGTGTCAATTGCTCTATAAAACATCATGTGCCTTTTACTAATCTATGCTATTATCATTATCAACATGAGACTTAACACAAATTCAGTGTATCTTTATAATGTCTCAACTTGGGCCATAGCATCCCCAACTGTTCAGGTTCTATTTGGAAGTTTCATGACCTAGTTTTTAATTGTTGGTTATCACCAGGACACGACATTCTGGTATTTAAATGTAATTTCATTATAGCAAAAGCATTATCAAAGACAAATATAAGTGACTTTCAGGTTTTTAGGAATTTTTTGTTTTGAATTATCCTTGTGACTCCTCTAAACATTTCCTTAGGGCTTGTTTGCCTTCCTTAGTACTTGGTATATAGGTGCTCAGTGATTATTTGTGGAATGAGAAAATACTGTGTAAGGTGTAGTAATCATGAAAATAATTTCAAATCCTTCTGTTCTTTCAGGCATTTCTAGTAGATACGTGTTGCTGCTATAGGTAATGACAGTGGTGAGAAATGCTCATGTACTTTTGGAGTTCAAAGACATTTTCATACTACTGATAAAACAGTAACTACATGGGAATAATTTGATCCCATTGGATTATGTTCATGTAGTTGTTGGATTATTAAAGCATTTAATTAGTATTTCAGTAGGTGCTGATGTAAATACATCACCTTGTCTTTTGCTCTTAATTATACAGTATTGCAGGAAGTGGACCAGTATAATAGAAAATAGAAGAGACAGAAGTAGATAAACATACTGCACTCATTAATTCAGCCTTTAGCAATGGCTTTGAGTAGAAGTACTATCTTCCTTTGCCAATAAGATAATGCATGTGGTGTAGTCTCAAGTAACTAGAGACAGAATGAAATTGATATTTTGTATTAGTTGTGCATTATTTATAATGTCTGATACAGCAACAGCATATGCCTGATGCTTTACCTTACATGCCCCTAAATGAAAAGTCTTTATTTTTGTCCACACGCTTGAACGATCACTACTGGGCGTAGAATTCTGGTTTTAGAGAGCTTTTCCCTAAGACACTGTAGACTATCTTTATTGTCTTCTAGTATTTCATGTTGCAAATAAGGTATCTTATATTCTGTTTTAGTGCTGTATCCCTAATTCTGCTCCCCAACAACCACTCAAGTCTTAAACTTTGTCCCGTATGTTCAGTATCTCTGTTGCCTCTAAGTAACTCTAGGTCTACTTTCCTTTCACCTGAACCACATTTGTTGTCTATCTAGTCTCTGTTCTTCATACAGCCATATTAGCTCCTGGGAGCTTTGAAAGAGCCAGGATTCCCTCTTCCTTGGTTCCACACCATGGATATGATTGGCTTGACATGTGCAGTCATTCACATTGCTTGTTTTGACCTTGGACCCTGACCGTGTTGGGGCCAGTTTCCTTATTTCCACTGGCCATATCTATTTTTCTGTTACTTGATCCTTGGTTATTGCCATAACAATTGTCCCCCTTCCCCAACCCTGAGTCTAAAGCTGGGCAAGATGAGGGTACTAATTCAGAAGGCCTTGGCTCAGCCTAGAGTGGAACAGCTGCCAAGGGCACCAGTACAGGAGCTTGTTCTCATTGTGTGGGTCTAACATCCAGCATCTGCCTCTTGGTCATAATAGGTAGAATGGAAATTTGAATCCATGTGGTCCAAATTGCTTTTAGAGTCAAGTGGATGGTGGGAGTACCTCCAACTTAACAGGTGTGGGTTGCCGGAACTAGCAAGGTATAGGGTTATATAGGGTGATGACAACTGGGCAATATGTTTTTTACCCATAACACAGCCCCCTATAATTGTAGCCACCATCATCACAGCTACCCAACGAAACTGATTTTTTTTTTTAAAACCCTCATGACTGCTAATTTGAGAAGCGACAATGAGAATCAGATACTAAGGGTGGAGGATGAGCCTGGCAGGATGCTAAGACTTTTCAGATTCATGTATAATTGAATGTGTTGATTTTAAAGCACCAGCAGGTAGACATGTGGTTTTGGAAGCTTTGCCCTGGAATAAGTGAAATTTAGGCTATGTTTCAGATCTGCTCTCTGGCCTGGAATTTCTTCACCTCGTCGTATGTTTTTTGAAAGTCCTGGGGAAGATAGTTTAGAATTTCATAGTGAAATATTTTTCTGAAAATGATTAAAAGTGAACAAAAGTGAACATTTGCACAAATCTTTCTCTAAGGTATGTGTATGAGCACATATGCTAGTGTCATTTTAGCACAGGTGGTTCTATAACTTCTAGTCTAGTCTTGTATGGAACTGTTTGCACTATTACCAGGCACTGATAGATCAGCTACAGGAGGGCCAGGCTGCCAACTGGAAAGGGGTGGGGGCATCAGTTTCCTGTAGACTATGCTATGAGATGCCATAATTAATGAGTTAATAGGGTCAGTGAATCTTCAAACTAGCAGAAGTAAGGTCAGGGAATAGAGTTTGTATGGATGAGGAGTGTAGTACTGTAATAAATAATAGCTGCCATGTATTGAGGACAGACTTACAAGCTGAGTTGAGAGCTGAATATACAGCAAAACCAGGAGACAGTTAGCCGAACCGGACAGTGGCAGTTTTGCAGAGAGGAGTTTCTTAAGCAGTTTTTTTGCTGGTTGTGATGTCAGTCTTTTACATATATTATCTTACTACACCTATAAAACTAAGGTTCTTTTACTATTACTTGTCTTTTATAAATGTGAAAATTGAGTCTCAGAGGTTGCAAATTGTTCAAAGTTATACAGCTAGTAATTGCTGGAGCCAAGATTTGAACCATGTCTGCCTGATGCCATAGCTTGTGTGTGGTGTATTGAACCACTGCGTATAGCTGATAAGATCCATGGGGCGATATATACCTGTAACTTTTGTTGAATCTGCCTTTAAAAAAATGCCTTTAGGTTTGTTCCACTTTGTCTTAACAGATTTAACAGGAACTTTGCCCTGAATGGAAATTTGCGAGTAGCTCTGTTAAGATTTGAGGATTGAATGAGAGATGGTAGGTTCATTCAGCATCAACAGTGAATCTGAGCGGGTTGCCAGATGGTGCACACGAACCCACACCACACACATGATGCCATCTCAGGCGTGTTGGCTTCTTTCAAAGGCCAGTTGTTCTGTGTTCATAGACTGCTGACTGGTGGGATTAGGAAAGCAAGTGTGGCTGCTTCAGCAGCACACAGAAAACTCAGTGTATATGACCTAAGTTGATAAAGATGTTAGTATTTCTATATATAAAGAAAAATGCTAAAACAAAGCCCAACATAGGGCCGTAGGGATAAATTGGCTCTGATTCAGTTGGCTTCGTTTCTATTCTTGGCCCTCATGGGTGGTTAGGCATTGTTTATGTGGGGAGTGGTGTTCCTAGAAGTCCCTGCATATATCAAATACACCCCCAGTGGGGAGTGTACATAATGTGCAACCCTTCTAATAGGGATAAGGCAGGGCTCTTCCATAAGAGTTCATAACTGAGGGAGCCCTGAGGTTTGTAGGTGAATACAGAGATTTTTGACCTATTCTTTCTTCGGGGCCATTGACCTACACCGCACTCCTCCCCCCAACCCCACTCCACCCCATACACATAGGGCTTTTGCTCCTTTTGTTCTGACAGACTTTTTTTTTTAACTTCTAAGTTGAAATTGTTTGGCGTAATAAGTAGATATAACAAAACTTACCAACTTAATCATTTTTAAGAATACAGTTCAGTGGCATCAGGTGCATTCACATTGTTGTGCCGCCATCATCACCATGTATACATGGAGGGCTGCTCTCTTTTACGATAAGAAGGCGAGAAACCTTGCTTCATAAAAATGTAAAGCAGTGGTGTCCTGCAGAACTTTCTGTGGTGATGGAGCTATTCTCTTTCTGCACCGTCCAGCGTGATAACCATTAGCCACATGTGGCTGTTGAGCACTTGGAATGTGGTAGTAAGGAAGTGAAATTTTAATTATATTTAATTTTAATTATTTTAAGTTTAAACAGCCCCAGTAGAAAAGGATTAGTGAGTCTATAATGATTGTGATGCTGCCCTGGCACCTTAGGGTTGTTGCAGGGTAGGGCTTCAGTGCCTCGAAAGGAGTCAGGGCTTGCCAGCTGTGGTAAACTGGGGTTGCATTTTGTCATAGAAATAATAATAATAATAATAATAATAATAATAATAAATAATAATTCTAGTTGGCTGTGTTATGTAGCAATATTAGTTCTATACTTCTGATTAGCAGAGTAGGCTAAATGAAATTTTTGTGGGTGGCCTGAGAGCCTAATTACTTTATGTATAAAATTGTTTTTATGGTAACATCCTCATTTGTGTTCTAAACCAATGGATTTACCATTTTTGGACTTCAGTCTTTTTAAAGAGACTCGCTCTGTGTTTTATATTTTATTTCTCCAGAATTCCCTGCATGGAGGATTACTGCACTTTGTATATAAGGCTCAATACATGTTGACTCTTTAACTGGAGTGTCAGAGATGGTTTAATCAATGAAGGTATTTGGCTAGGTATTCTGTATACTGAATAATCACAGAACATTTTACTGCGTTGGCTACGAATTGACATTTGACACATTTCCCTTTCTCCTCTGCTCAGTTCCAATCAGTTACTCATTGCCTATCCTCTCAAGGCAATAAATGCTACACATCTTCTCCTGGAATCCACAGCAGTTGACCTCTCTGTAAGTATACAAATCTTGAGAAAATGAGCCTTTCCTGTGGTTTTCATTTATTCATAATGGTATGTTCCCAGTAATGGTGAAGTAGGCTGATTCTGGGGATCACCGGTGGTCTGTTCATTGCCTGAATTATTTGGCTGTTCTTAATGATGCCATTACTCCTGCTTTATTGGTGTTTATTGCTGCAATTATTCATATGTGAAAGTAATTTTGCCCAGTACCTATTATATGAAGGGGAATTTATTACATATTTCTTTTTTATGTAATTGTCTAGTCCTCGTAGGATTCCACAATTTTACTACTTCTGAGCAAGAGAAGCCACATCATGTCCTTGATTGTTGTTGCTGTTTTGCATTCTCTTTACCTTGCATAACCAGAATGCAAGAAAATACACCCTCAACCTAATGAATCGGGGTGAGTGCAGAAGAGAAGAAATAGGATAACAGGATTCAGTCGCTGTTATTTGGGACCTTGGGAGTGGGAAAAGTTGGAGAGCTCCTTTAAGTTTTTGTTCTGATATATCCCCATGTGTGAATTCTCCCAGTGCCATCCTAATCATTGATTGTCAGGGGTTTTGGTGTCCATTTATATATATATAAAACTAAGTTCTACAAAGCTTGAAGAAAGAAATCCCCTTTGTATATCTCTGGGAGGGGCTAAACAGGCTGGGGCTGCTGCTTCTGTAAGCCTGGGAGGTATTTGTGATCCGCTCATTCAGGCTCTGCATGTTTATGTTCCAGCCCTTTCATCTCAACTTTTATGTAGACAGTATTGTCTAGGCATTAAGACACTTTCCTCCTTCAGCATCTTTAGGCTTAGTGTCCCCTGTGCCTGCGGTTTCCCCCCACTCTGCTGCACATGACTAGCTCCTTCCTATTTCTCAATTCTCAGATTAAGAATCACTTCCTCAGAAAGGCCTTCCCTGATTGATCACCTTTACTAGGTCTCCCATGTAAGTCTCTATCATAGCATCTTGTTTGAATTTTTTTCCAGCATTTACTACATCTGTGGTTATTTAGCATGTCTTTGTTTTATCTAAAGCTTCTCCTGTGGTTGACCTTCAGGTTTATGTATCTACCTACCTGTTGGACATTTATACATTTATTTATTCTTAAATATTTATTGAATGCCACCATGTGCCAGATGCTAAGAGGACGGACAGCCTGGCCTCTGTCCTGTCCTTGTGGGTTTATAGCTTACAAAGCAAATAGTGGTAATCAAATACAATCGATCCTCATTGTTTGTGGATTACATATTTGTGAAGTGAGCTACTCGCTAAAATAAATTTGTAACTCCAAAATTAGTACTTGCAGGCATTTGCAGACATGCCAGAGTGGCAAAAAATTAGAGTTCATACACACGGGCCCAGCTGAGGTTGGACAAGGCTCTACCTCCTCATTTTAGCTCTGATACTCTAAACAACTGTTCTTTTCATGGTCTGTTTCATGCCACTTTTTTTTTTTGCACTTTTTGTTTTGGGGATTTTATTGTTTGAAATGGACCCCAAGTGTAGTGCTAAAGTGCTGTCTAATGTCCCTGAATGCAGGAAGGCTGTGATGTGTCTTACGGAGAAAATTGTAAGATGGACTTTGTTCAGGCATGAGGTACAGTGCTGTTGGCTGTGAGTTCAATGTTAATGAATCAACAATATCCAGTATATTGAATACGTATCTTTAAACAGAAACACAGATGAAACAGTACGTTGACCAAATGGTAAAAATTTTATGACCGGAGGCTCACAGGAACTTAACGGCATATTTATTTCCTCTAGGAGTTCTTATTTACTAATTCAGTGTTATAGTGACTTTGCAGAACGGAATGACAGCAAATAAGAATCAACTGTTAATGAATGTTTGCTAATTTCTTCTTCAGTATTAGGTGACACTTTGCCTTTACCATACTCGTTTGGTGGGTGATATTATAAAATTAAACCAGTGTCACAAAACATATTCATTTATTCATTCCAGAAACGATTATTGAGTGGCAGGAGGTGTTACGGATTATAGTAATAAACAGAACAAAGTTCCTGCTCTTTTGGAACTTAGATGTGTGTATGATCTATCTGTTGTTAAATATCCATTTCAATCGTATGTAACTCTAGAATAGTTTTAGATTTACAGAAAAGTTCCAAAGATAGTACGAAGAGTTCCCATACACCCCATATCCAGGTTCTCCTATTATTAAGATCTTACATTAATATGGTACATTTGTTACAGTTAATGAAGTGATATCGATACATTATTATTAAATAAAGTCCATACTTTTGTCAGATTTCTTTTGTTTTTACCGAATGTCCTTTTTCTGTCTGGGATCCCATCAATGATACCACAGTACATTTAGTCATCATGTCCTCTTAGACTTCTGGGAGCTGTGGCAGTTTTTCAGGCTTTGTTTTCGACACCCTTGACAATTTTAAGGAGTACTGGTATATTCTGTAGAATGGAGAACGTCACTCGATTTGGGTTTCTCTGATATTTTTCTCATGTTTAGATGGGATGATGGCTTCTTGGGAGGAAGACCGCAGGGATAAAGCATAATTCTCATCACATCACATCAGTGGTACATGCCATCAACATGAATTACTGCTATTGACACCTTGATCACTTGGCTGAGGTACTGTTTGTCAGGTTTTTATGCTATAAAGCACTCCCCTCGCCCACCAAACTTTACTTTTTGGAAGGAAGTCACCATGTACAGCCTAACTTCAGGGATGGGCAGCTACACTCCAGCTTCTTGAGGAGGAAGCATTTACATAAGTTACTTGGAATTTTTCTATACAATAGATTGGCCTGTTCTCTCACGTATGTGTTTAGTCAGTCATTTATTTATATCATATGGACTCATGGATATTTATTTCACACCTTGGTTTATGACCGACCCAGTGCTAGTTTGTTTATTGTGTTGCTCACACGGACCCAGCTTCGGCCATTAGGAGCCCTCCGAGTTGGCGCCCGTGGTCCTTTGGCAGTCTCCCGTCAGTTTGCTGTTGAGCATTTCCCTAATTGCTGGTTCTTAGGAGTACTCAAGTATCTTTTTTTTGAAAATTTAAGTAATTTTCCCTCAATGATTTCGTATAGAATTTGAAAATAATATGATGTGTGTATATGAACTCGGGCTATTAAGTAGGTAAAAAAATTTCAGTATTGATTGGTTTCATTTTTGTGATGATTTATAGAGCTGCTTCTCATAGGTGAAAATGTGTGAGTATCAATTTTCTCAGAATAAATATTGTGTTTATGACCAGTTTTTATACTTCAGTTTGTTCAGTATAAATTTTACTTTGCAGTTCATATTAGAGAGGTTTTACATTTCTATGGTTTTCAGGGACCTTTATGGTTGCCAGTAGCTGAACAGATATTGTGCTGGAAGAATTTCAGTGATTATAAATGCTGAGTGGTAAGATTGCTTAGTCTAAAAAAAGGACTCCGTAATATTTGGCTTTTGCTTATAATTACTAGTATATTTGCTAAAATTAAGTTTACCTTTGAGAAACCTGGGATTCTTCATATGTTTATCTTTAAATATTTCAGAGACTGTTATGAAACTGACAGTAATTCCATTATATATTATATGTTCAGCTTATTCTGAGTTACAGCTGACGGAATAACATATAGCAAATGATTGTACAACATGGGAAATGCTTAAGATAACAGGATGTAAATAGTAATATTTAGATTTATTATTATTTTTTTTTAAAAAGAAACTAAGTGATGCCCTGGCTGGTATGGCTTAGTGGATTGAGGGCTGGCCTGCAGATCAAAGGTTACTGGTTTGATTCCCAGTCAGGGCATATGCCTGGGTTGTGGGCCATGTCCCCAGTAGGGGGTGCACAAGAGGCAACCGCACATTGACGTTACCCTCTCTTTCTCCCTCCTTTCTCCCGTACCTACAAGTAAATAAAATCTTGAAAGAAAGAAAAAAAGAAAGAGAGAGAGAGAGAGGGAGGGAGGGAGGGAGGGAGGGAGGAAGGAAGGAAGGAAGGAAGGAAGGAAGGAAGGAAGGAAGGAAGGAAGGAAGGAAGGAAATCCCAAGTACAAATAAAAGGCTAGAAGAAAAATACCAAAATGTTAACAGTCAATGTCAATTAGGTAGTATGACATGGCTTTTCTGTCTTTTCCAATTATAAAAAAAATTGGCATGTATTTCTTGTTTAATGAGGAAATAAGGAATTTTTTTTAATTTAGGAAAAAGCATATTCTGGAAGCACTACTGTTGAGTGCTTACTTGTTTGTTCTATTCTGAGAGTTAAAAGATACTGAGAGTTAAAAGATACTGAGAGTTAAAAGGCCTTTTAAAAAAATATTCCATAACTCAGTTTTTCTCTTCAGATGATCTGGTGAGCCAGTTCTTATTTTTATAACCTTAACATTTAACAGTTTACAACATTTTTAATTTATTTTATTTTATTCTAAAAAAATCTGTATCTGATGGATTTTTACTTCATTTATACACACAAATGGATCAAAACATAAAGGCTAACACTCGGTGTTGACATGTTGAAACCATGACTTGATTAATGTCTGCTCAGTGGAGTGGGGTTGGAGGCTGAGGGCTCTAAAGGCTGCAGAGGGAAGCCCAGTCTTTGCTGTGCCTACTGACAGACCACATTTTGAGTGACAGCCTCAGTTCCTCTCATAGGAGACTGATGGCCTAAATAGATCCCTTGGGGAGCCTCTTCAGATTAAAAATACCTAGCATTATCTGGCTACTTTGATTTTTTTATTTTTTATTTTATTTTTTAAAGCAGTGAGGGGTAGGTGTGAATGAAGGCTTGGAATTGATAGAATAGCTTTGGCAAGCTGATGTCTCTGAATTATCCTCAGCATGGGGCATAGATAGAGGATTATAGTTTATAGATTTTATAGATTATATATTCCAGTCTTCACAATGTTTGCAAAGGGACCACAATTAAAGGCAGTGCATTTAAATCAATTTTCTTTTTGTAAAGCTCTTAAAAAAAAGTAAACACCATACTTTTCTTTCTAACTTAACATTTAGAGATACATTCAAAGGGACTTTTTTTTGTTCTTACACCAGAGGAAAATTACTTTGTTTCTAATATGACCGTGTCCCTAAAGGCCAGTACCCAGCCTCCTGTTCTTTCTGTCCCTGGGAAGTATATGCAAGAAAATAGGAATGGGAATGGTCATTTCCCTGGTTGCCTCCTTGAGGCTTAGTCTGTTTTAATAGATGATTCTGATGTGTGTATAAAACAGTGGTGGCATCACCACAGCGTTTGGTAGCCCAGCTCTAGAATTAGGATAGCAACATCAAAAACTGAGGCTCCATTCTAGTAGTGTCATTTTATGGTGTTAGTGGGATTAGTTCCACCACCCTGTTGTATACCACTGTGCCTTGATAAGCCAGTGTAGTTTCCAATAGAATGCCCGAGAGTTTTTTACAAGGAGATTTATCAGGGCACTAAAGTGATAATCAAGAACTGTGCAAAACTCTCAGGGCTCTTTTTTTGATAATGGCCCTCAAAATAGCCCTTAAAAATCATAGCAAGAATACGTGGCTGTCCACAAAACTTTCAAAATTGAGAAATAAATATGTATTACAGAATTAAATAATTAACATTTGGTCATATTTGCTTTATCCATCTGTGCATATATGTATATATGAAATTATCTATGTCTACGTATACACACCTTCTTACTGGACCATCTGAAATAAGTTGCAGACATGACACATCTTGGGTTTCTTTTTAAGTACATTTGTCTAAACAGTCCCTATATTGCATTGCTACTCCTTCTTTCCCCTTTAGTCACCTTCTCCTCATGTTAGCACCCCTACCCGGGTAACTAACCCATAATGACAGTCTAATATGTATCTTTCCATATATGTTACATGCTCATTAATTACATGCACACTTACATTCATATGTGCAGTTTTGTCATTGTTATAAAAAATGGAATCATATGTACATTTTTTTGCATTGTGCTTTCCTTATTCAAACTTACCTGGGGAACTACTTTAAAGTCAGCGTATTTAACTATAATTAATTTCTTGTTTTTAATATCAGCTTATGTTGTATTGACATACCGTAAGTACTCTATTTAAACTGTACGATTCAGTGGTTTTAGTATATTTACAGTTTTGCACCTGATCACCCACAATCAATTTGAGAACATTTTCATCACCCTAAAAAGAAATCTGGTATTTATTAGCATTTTTACCTCCAGTTTCCCCCCAAAGCCACTCCCAGTCATTAGCAACCACTAATCTATATTCTGTCTTTATAGACTTGCCTATTCTACTCATTTCATATGAATGGAATGTGTGGCCCTGTATCTCTTGACTATTTTACCTAGATGTTTTCAAGGTCCATCCATTGTTGTAGCTTTTACTGTATTAGCTGAATATTTTACAATGATCAGGTATTAGAAAAAACAAAATATTTAAAATTTGTGTCATGTTTTATTATAGTGACACTAGTTGACTATGTGGAGGTTATATCGGTGACCATTTTACTAGTCTATTAACTTATCTATGTTTGATATTAATTAAAAAGTAGGAAAATTCCATTGGAATGTTTTCTATGATCACGTTATAGTGTTTACATATTAAAATTTTTAAATCACACTTAAAAAGAAAAATGCCTTAAACATTCCAAAGTTCTGAAAATATTTCCTAGTCCTTTTGGTTTTTGTTTAAATTAAATTTCTAAGCTATTTGGAATTTTATCCATTTTTTAATTCCAGTTTTTAAAAATTATCGCTCTTTTTCTGGGTAGACAGGCAGATCGTCTGGAAATAATGGCTTTATAATTCTTTTCTCACATTTTTGTCTGTCATCTCGCCTTATTCACAGGCCAGCAAATCTAGAACAATTTTGAATGCTTATGCTTAGCAGGCATCTTTATTTTTAATGGCAATCTCTTGTTCCAGTTTTAAGTTCTTATGATTTTTTAATAAATATTATTTATTGAGTTAAGAATGTTTCCTTTTAACATTAAAATAGTTAAGTAAAACAGCAGTCAAATCAGTGAATTAAATGAAAAAGAAAGTTTGATGGAAAACAATTCTAAAATGTAGAACAAAAATGAAGGTACTACCAGAAATTCTTAAATTTAGACCCCAAAAAGCCCTGTTAGTTCTGTATATACCCCAAAGCACTGTGTTAGAGTATAATAAGAAAAACAGAGAGATGTTACAAAGCTGTGAGATCTAAGATTCCGGGACACCGCTGGTGTGTGCCCACCTGAGTTTCACTGGGTAAATCCTGGGGCTCGTGTGCTTGGAGATAAAAGCCCTTCTACAAGAAAGTAGGCCAGTTCACCCACAAAAGCAAGTGTATTCTTCTTAAAACAGTTTTAAGGAATGCTCATTTTGTCAGAGGTTAAAAATTATCATATGGGCTAGTTGTCTTGTGCATATACTCTTCTTGAATATATACAATGAATGTGATTGTATTCTTATGAATATATTCTTAATGAATCTATTGATATTCATTACCATTAAATTGAGCTCAAAATTTCCTAATATGATCAAGAGTAAAGGGCACGAATATGAATATCTACTGTTGAAAATATGAATTTAGTCTTAATGACTCTATTGATATTCATTAAATTTTAAACCAGGTTCAAAAATGCCCCAATGTGAAGAACATAGCTCATGAATATGAATATAAACTTATGAAAATGTTCATGAATATATTGATATTCATTAATTTAAAACTGCATTAAAATGTTTTCCCTGTAGGGTAAAGAAGAATATATTCATGAATATATTCATAAGGAGGATATATTCATGAATATAATCATTATAAAGAATATATTCACATTTATTGAATATATTCATAAGAAAACTTAAACCATTCTCCAAGTCTTTGCTTTTAAATAGTTCTTAAAATGCTGCAATGAAGCAAATGCTAAAATTTTGTTGAAATCTTCAATGAGTAAAAAAGTATAAATTTAGTATGTTCAGTGAATTGATCTATTTACAAGTTGGCTCCTAGTGAATAATTTTTGGCAAATTAATTTAGAGCCCTCTCTCAACATGAGATGAACCATTATTTGTTACAGCATCTATTCTGGGAAAACCAAGACAAGAAAGAGAGGATATTGAAAATAATGGGGCTATCTGAATACTCAGAGAAGATCAATTAATGACACTAAGAAAATGATAGTACCTGTTAGATATAATGACACTGCATGACATCCAAGGAGCAGAATATTCAGGTAAGTGAGACTACTCAGTCAGTCAGTAGATGTAGCCAGACATTGTTATTTCAAGTGTCTGTTCATCTCCCTTGAGTTTATGTTCATGAGACTGTATAGCATAGTAAAAGAGCAGTTTCTGGGATTGGACCACCTATGTTTGGAAATCAGACTCCATTTACTACCTCTATACCTTGAGTCTTCTTTAAAAACTTTAGATATAATTTCCATACAGTAAAATGCACATATCTTTAAAGTCTATAGATTGACAGATTCTTACATCCAACGAGTAAAATGTGGAATACTTTCATCACTCTAGAAAGTTTCCTTATGCACCTTCCTAGTCAATACTTGCCCTCCAGAGATTGCTTTGCCTCTTCTTGAAATTTACATACATAAAATATACAATAAGTATTCTGAAGTGCCTGGCTTCTTTCACTGAGCATAATATTTCTGAAGTTTATTCATTATAATTATGTGTATCAGTAGTATTTTTTTTTATTGGTGTCCATTGTGTGACTCTATAACACGTTTTTAATCCATTCTCTTGATTTTAGTTTGGTTCCAGTTTGGCACGGTTAAGAATAAGACTGGTATTTATATTTTTGTGCTTTTTGTGGACACATATACTCATTTCTCAGAGTCTTATTTGATGAAAGGATTATCAGTCACAGTGTACTGCATACCTAATAGATATTAAGCAGCACATCTACTCTGCTTTGAGACAAATATACAGATTAAAAAGGAAGTTTTAGCAATAAAATACAAAATAACTAAATATGAATATAATTAAAAAGACTTATCTACTATTTGTTAATGGATTTTAGTTTAGATATGGAATGAATAAGCTGGAATGGGGTCAGTTCAGAGTAGGCTTTGCAGGCCAAAAAGGGACCTGGATCTTTTCTTCTTAGTGTTGTTCTAGGTGCTACATTTGGTGTTTTCCATACGTCTCACTTAGCATTCAGCAACATTAGCAAGTGGGTGCCACTTTTTGCAGATGGTAAACACATCTGAGGCATACCTGGAAGACACATCTCCTTTTGTTATAGAGTAATTTAAGATATTTTCAAACTAAGAGCTGATGATAATCTGAAGACTACTATCCCTTTTGAATCAGTACTATTTCGGGGCTGAGGAGGTTAACCCAGCTACCATCTGCAAAACGATAGAGCTTAACTTAAAAAGAAGGGAATCTGGGAATTGATGGCTTGCTTTATGAGCGTATTACCTCATCTTTGTGTTTTGGTAATTCAGAAAGGAATGTTCAGGCTTCAGACAGTTTGCTGCCCTAAGATTTTGTAAATTAAGTATTATTTATGGCCTTTGTTCACCTTGAGTATGTTGGAGTTCGGTACAGCTTGAACCCTGCTCACCCAGAGGCTTCCTGCCAGCAACAACCCAAATTTCTCAACCTATTTATAAAAATAAAATTTTTAAAAATCATAGGCATATCTTTTGGAAAAAAATATTAAAATTTCTTAACATTCTATGGGTACTCGGAAATAACCATCTACTCTCTATGTTCATTGCAGCATTATTTGTAATAGCCAAAATTTGGAAGCAGCCCAAGTACCCATCAGTAGATGAGTGGATAGAAAACCGTGGTACATTTACACAGTGGAATACTACTTGGCTATAAAAAAGGAAACCTTGCCTTTTGTAACAGCATGGATGGACCTGGAGAGTATTATGCTAAATGAAATAAGCCAGCCATAGAAAGACAAGTACCATATGATTTCACTTATATGTGGAATCTAATGAACACAATAAGGTAACAAACAAAATAGAAACAGACTCATAGATACAGAGAACAGACTGACAGCTGTTAGAGGGGATGGGGGTTGGGGGCTGGGTGAAAAAAAGCAAAGGGGCTAAGAAGAAATAAACAGTCACAACCCAGACACAGACAATGGTATGGTGATTACCAGAGCAAAAGGCGGGGGGCGGAGAGGTAGCAGAGGGGAAATAAGGGATACATGGTGATGGAAGGAGTCTGGACTCTGGGTGAACACACAATACAGTGTATAGATGATGTATTTTAGAATTGTACACCTGAAACCTATGTAATTTCATTAATTAGTGTCTCCACAATAAATTTTATAAAACTTTTTAAAAGAGATAACCATCTATTGATCCTTAACATACAAATCTGAGTAAACAGTAATTAAATGTGAATAGGCACTGAGTGCGCCAGATCTTGTGAACACCTTCGTTCTATTGATGTTTTGCATGTGATATTAATTTTTCTGATGTTTGTACAAAGAATTCTGTAAAAACACTTCACTCCTTTGTTAAGTTTATCACTAAACTGTGAATTTCTTAAGGTTAGTACCCCTTTCTGATTTATAGTTACTATGCTACATCATCTAGTACAATTTATTGTACATAGAAGATGCCTAATATTTTTTAATGAATAAATATGTGAAATATCTGTTATGGAAATACCTTGTTATAGATGATTATCATAATATTTGTAAGAGATTTCAGCTGAAATACCAAGTCTTTGGAATAATAGGTTTTCCTACGGTATTTACATTTCCCCGGTGATTCTTGTGTTGATATTTTGCCCGTTAACTAGTTAAAGGTGGTAGATGTGAACCCTTGTCTGTGTCTATTGTCTTAATAAAGGTGTTTTCTTTTCCTCTGTGTACCCAATTTTTGTGCACTAAAATCCTCCTTCCCATATTTCCATAGTACAATATGTTAGATTCATTTCTTAGTCCTTTTCTTACCTTCAGCCTTCTTCACTATAAAGCGGAGGAAGTATTTAGCAATTTGAAAAGTTTTTAAATTTTTCTGTACTACTATACTTGAAGTAAATGTTAGATCTGAGAGAATCCTCGGAGGCCACCATTTAATCCCTTTATTTTAGTGATCAAGAACCTGAAGTTCTGATTTCTTTCCCAGTATAACTCATGCCACACTGTTTTATAATTGCTTGTTTAATTGTAGTCATTTCTAGCTAGACTTTGAACTCACTGGGCATAGGTATCACATCTGCCTTATTTAATGCTACATCTCTGGCACTGAGTGCAGGGCTTGGAAGAGAATACAGCAGGCTGCATAATGTTTCAGTATAACCATGAGACGTTGTAGGAGCTTGACTCTTGTTTGTATCAGTTAGCCTAGAGTGAAATTGGTTTCATTATACGTCATTTTGCCTAAACTCACAGAACCTATTAATGACGTTGAGCAAGGACTTACTGTAATGTTCAGTTTTTGGTGTGGAATAAAATAAATAAATAAACCGCGATAGGTGAGGGGGCTTGCAGCCTACCGCTGCTGAACCCGTTTAGCATATTGAAGGTTGGACACACACACCCCATCACTCTGGAGAGTCCAGGTTTATGGAAATGATTAATTTCCTTAAGTGCATGCCAAACTCTACAGTGGATACATTTTCCACACACTAGCTTTCAACATGCACAGGACAGATGTACAGGGCAACAGTTGACCAAAGAAACACCAGAGGATATGCTGCCTCATTTTTGCCAAGATAATATGTAAATTCCTGCCGATAATGTATAAACTCATGAATGGTGTAGGTGGATGGAGCTGTAACAGATTTTATGTTTCGTTCTACCCACCTAATTGGCTTGGCCTTTTGTTAACTCTCCATGCCATTCCAACCTAAAAGGTTTGGCCTTTTGTTAACTCTCCATACCATTCCAACCTAATTTTTGTAACTCGTATCTGGCTACTTTCCTTAACCTACTCTATTTTCAAGCAAATGCAAGTGTTTGCTGTTCTTTGTACACCCAGAACTTCCCACCTTCCTACCTTTACTTAAGATTGTTCTCTCTGTAAATGCCCACATTATTGCTATATATCGTGATTCTCTTCATTCAGTCAGTCCACAACTATTTATTAAAACCTCATTATGAACCAGGCCCTGGGCTAGGAGCTGAGAGTATAATGATTAATAAAATCGTGAGTCTTATGCTCGAGTTACCGCTTTAGTAGAGGTGGGCATTTCAGTAGGGTACCACAGGGTCTCAGGGGAGCAGTTGGAGTGGCACCTAAACAAAACATGAGGGGTTGCGGATGGGAAGGTGTTACCAGATGTGGACCCATTTGGGGGTGGGAGGCTGAGATACTGTTAGCAAAACAACGCCCCACCTTCCCCTGGGTCCCTCTGTTCTATGTTCTTTGCCCACCACCCTTAGAAATTGAGAGCCTTAGAAATTATGGCTCTCAGTGCCAGTTTCGTGAAAAGGAATTATTTATTCAGAAGTTATACAGGTTTTGAATAATGGCCAAATGTCCCTGTTAAATCTCAAAATCCTGTTAATGTACCCACCAACACACAGAGTCCTGCCTTTCCCCTCTTTGCCCAGTCAGAGCAGTCAGGGGTACCATCCCTCACGAGGAAAAGAACAGAATTGGGAGCTCGGCTAGGCAGACCTCTCCTGGTTCCCAGCACCATCAGCTGTGTCGCCCCAATCTCCAGTTCTTAATCCAAACCCGCGTGGCACCTTCTCACAGCCCACTAGCAAGAGCCCTCTCTCCCCTGTCCTTCCCACATGGTCTTCGCATTGTTCCCCCCAGCCTGGGGAGAAGTCTCCCAGCTCTCAGGCACAGGCACTGTAACTCGGGGAGCTGCTTCCCAGTCAACCTCCTGGGCTGGAGTTGTGCAAACCTTCGTAGTTAGCCTTGTTGACATGCAAAATAACCGTCTTTGCGTATCAGGTATGAAGCTATGTTGCTGTTACTGGCATGCAAAATGACTCTCAGTGGCCTTGCTCCGTGGCAGGTCTGAAGCCAACCTGTTCTTGATATGCAAAGTAAATTTGAAAGGCCCTGCTGCAGGTCCCCTTTCCCTGTGGTGGCCCGCCTTGGGGTGGAGGATGGAGAATACCTTATATTTTTCTTGGACACCCCACATTCTGGACGCTGTTAGAAATCCCCCTTTGGGGGGGCCCTGTTACAAGGGGAGGTTGAAGAAGTGACTATCAGTGGTTCTCAAACCAAGGTAGGGTAGAGGGAAGCATTTGACAATATCTAGAGACATTTTTGGCTACAACTCGAGAGAGAAGAGTGTGCTACTGGGCTGGCATCTAGTGGGTAGAGGCCAGGAATGCTGTCTAATATCCTATGCACAAGACAGCCCCTCACAACAAAGAATTATCCATCCCCACGTGTAACTAGTACCCAGGGGTGAGAAACCTAGCCCTAAATTAAGTTGGAAAGATTGAGCAGGAAGGTGTTTAGTCAGGCCAAAAAAAACCAGAGGCAGAATTTGTAAAGACCTGGGGTTAAGATACTATAACTTGGGGAACTAGAATGAGTTTAATATGGTTGGAGCTCAGCTTCTGAATGGGAGAGAATTAGGTTTGAGATGTAAGTCCTGAAGGCAGAGTCCATATCCAGAGACCTTAAGAACGATGTCAAGAAGTTGGGATGTCTTCTCTTCGTCTGTTTGGAGCCTTGGTGGAGAGTGACGTTCCTGTGGGCGAAACCTAAAATCCACACTAATGTAAGCCCACGGACAAGTAAACAGTTGATAATACTTGCTGCTTTGTAACTAGTAACAAATCCAAGTTTATCTGTAGACACCTGTGGTAGAGCACTGTGTCTGAGAACGACCGTTCTAACAAGTCTGAACTCTTGGTAACCCACCTACTCAGGATCATTGGTGAGGCTGTGTAAGGGAGGTCCTTGTTAACGGAGGATAAATGACACTGAAAGAACATTTAAAGGGAAGCCACTAAGAAAGTTGGGACAGAAATGTTATAGGAGGTAGTGAGGAGACTTGGTTGGGGCTTAGTGTTGGGGGCTCCCCAAGACCACTCCCAGGCTTGATGATTCGCTACAATGACACACAGAACTCAGAAAGCTGTGCTTGTGGTTACAGTTTGTTACAGTGAAAAAATGCAGGTTAAAATCAGCAAAGGGAAAAGACAGATGGGTGAAGTCCAGGAGAAACCAGGCACAAGACTCCTGGTGTGCCCTCCCAGTGGAGTCACATAAGTCCCAGCAGCAGTATGTGACAATATTGCCAGCCAGGAACGCTCACCCCCAAGCTACTCAGCCACCAGCCACCTAGAGGTCAAACTGATAGCCTCTGGCCTTAGGCCTCAATCATAGAAAAGCGTTCTTTCAGCCAAGATATTGCATGAGTTTAGAGGTTATCTCCCAGAAGGTGGTCAAGGGCTAGTCCTCCTTCCTTTAAATGTGCAGGGTTTGAGCGACCTTAGCCTGCTGAATTAACCCTCTACCGCACAGGTTGTCGTCATCTTCTTCTTCTTCTTCTTTTTTTTTTTTAAGGTTTTAAGGAAATTACATTTTATTTCTGCTTTACTGTGAGGGTTTCTTTTTTCAGTTGTGGTAAATATGCATAACATAAAATGTGCCATTTAAGCATTTGAAGTATGCAGTTCAGTGGCTTTAAGTACATTCACGTTGTTGTGCAACCATCACCACTGTCCATCTCTGGAATTTTTTCATCCCAAATTGAAAATTTAATGTACCCATTAAACAATACCTTCCCCATTTCACTCTCCCCAATACCCAGGTTACCACTATTCAACGTTCTGTCTCTTTGAATTGGACTTTTCCAGCTAACTGATTGTAAGTGAAATTATACAGCATTTGACCCTTTGTGCCTGGCTTACTTAGCATAATGTCTTCAAGGCTCATCTATGATGTGGCATGTGTCAGAATTTCATTCCTTTTTAACCGTTATTCTGCACACGCTTCAACTAAAAAAATAAACCAGAAATTATTAGTAGTCTTTTAAAAATCTTATATTTAACAAAATTTATATAACTGAAGGTCAGTGCTAATTCTTAGAATAAGAAGTGGCTTGGGTGGTCATTTGGGCAACATAGTTTTCCTGACAAAATTATTTAAGAGCGTAATGCAGTATATCCTTCATCAGTTTTATTTCACTTAGCCTGGTCAGGAAGAGGGTGTTACTGCAAAAATATTCCTTGGCATCTTCAGTGTTCTTAAGGACCTCTCTTAGTTCTTGGAAATTTGATTTATTCTTTTTCGAAGTATCTATTACATCATCTTGCAGATTCTCCACATTTACTAACTAGTCTTAGTCTACCAAATGTTAACTTGTTAAAATGGCTTTACACATGATTAAAGTAGTTCTCTAGCATTTTTCAGGAGCTTCTTTAAATCTGCATTTCTGGGAACACTTTGAGTTTCAGTTTACATTCATCCTGCTTTTATGTGCTCAGGTACTGAAGGATCCAAAACTCAGAATGAGAGAGTGGCAGAAACAGGCTCCTAGAACTAGATCTAGTGTTTGGTGAGGGGAGTTTGAGTGGAGACTGGTCAGCCTGTTGGTGAATATTTTTGAGTAGGAGAGCTTTTTGTTCTTTCCACAGTCTCATGATTATAGGGTCATGGTTAATGAGTATCTGGATATTGAAGACTTCTGTACATTATTTGTGGGACTAGTGTACATTTGCTCAATAATCTGTTAGAGAATTAAGCTTACTCACTCATTTAGGGCCTGAACTAAGTGAATATTCCTCACAAAATCCCTGGAGCGTGCTTCAAGTTGTCATATTTTAAACTTTCAAAAAGTTTGGCAGACTGACAAAGGATTAAGGATTTTTGGTTTTAAGCCTTTATAGTTCCCTCGTTTCTAATGCCTAGTCTGTTTTCACCATGTTCAAAGTAATCCAGTCCATCTTTAGTGTTTACAGGGATAATGTACATGCAAGTATAAAAATAGATGCCAGCCTCTAGGAACCAGGCTGGGGTCAGGCAAGGTCATTGTAAGAGGCAATTGCTTTCAGTATGAGAGTTTTAAAAATCAGAAATCGATGCATTTTTCCCCCCATGCCGTCATAAAACAGTGGTGCTTGGTGTTCAAATATCTTATAATACAGAGATGATTACCAAGAAATTACCAACATGGGTGATAATTTGGGGATTACTAACTTAAAAACAGGGAAAATTCCCTTCCTTCCTTAGTCAGCCTCTGGGGGTTGTAGAGCAAGGGCTGCAGCTCTGAAAGCAGAGAGGGAGGAGCATGCATGCCCTGTGTTTGGAGCATTGCGGCTCGTCATCCCTTTCTGAGGGGACACAGGCTCAGGACCATCGCCAGAGAGGTGGTTTAAAGTAGCGGTGAGTAGCACTGACTCAGGCAGACTCCACTGGTTTGAATCTTGACTCTTTTAATTTGCTAGGTTTGTGACATCGGACAGGTTTCATAAACTATCTAACTCGGTTTTCTCATCTGTGAAATAGACATAGTAACAATACCAGCTAATAAAGGTCAATGCATTAATATATCTGATGTGCTTAGAGCAGAGCCCGGCATATGGTAAGTGTTATGCCAGTATGTATTATTATCTTAATTGTTAACTTTAATTCTCAGAGGAGCTTTCTCTGACATTTCTAAATAGGTCAAGTCTCAGCTTCATAAGATCTAATGGCATCACCTATCACAGTAATGATAATAAGTACCATTTACAAGATTTACTTCTTTGATAATTGAGTTAATGACACTTTCTGCATAAACAAGAGTAAGAACCATGTTTGTTTGTTTGTTTAATTTATTCTTTATTATATTTTTTCCATTACTATTTATTCCCCTTATACCGCCCTCCCCCCAGCAATCCCATGTTTGTTTTTGTACTACAATGTTCACAGGGCCTGTTAAGTGTTTAAGAAAAATATATCGAATGAGTGAATATTTTTACAATTATAAAATAATTCAGCAATGAGATGTTATAACAAAGATTAAAAAATATAGTAGTATCATACCCAGGCAGAGCAGTAAGGAAATAGATACTATGTCCTACAGTTGGAAGCTGTATGTAGTCAACCCTCCCTTGAAGGAAATTTGGCCAAAAGAATTGAAGAGCCATGGCTGGTGTAGCTCAGTGGATTGAATACCAGCCTGTGAACCAAAGGTTCAATTCCCAGTCAGAGCACATGCCTGGGCTGTGGACCAGGTCTCCAGTAAGGGGCATGTGAGAGGCAACCACACATTGATGTTTCTTTCCCTCTCTTTCCCTTTCCCTCTCTCTAAAAATAAATAAAATCTTTTTAAAAAAAGAATTAAAGAAATCTCTGCTTTTCATTCTATGTCTAGGCATTTCTCAAAATCACATCCAGGTGTATGTTAAAAGGATAATATAAAAATATATTCATTGTAGCACTTATATTAGTGAATAATTGGAATCAAACTAAGCAAAACATCTTAAACTAAAGGCTTGATTAAGTATAGTATATTCCACATTAAAAATTTTACAGAACCATGGTTCTCAAATGAAGATTCTTATATTGGCTGCAAGATAGTCGCCAAACATTAGATAAAACAGATTCCCAAGCTTAATGTTTTGGGAAAGCTACTCAGAATCTCTAGATTGGAGCTGAGAAACAGAGTCTGTATTTTGTAACGAGAACCCTGGGTGATTTCAGCACACAGCCTGATTTGGGAGCCACTGCGGTAGGGCTCCCCGGTTATGCTGTGACTCTTTGTCAGCTGAGCCAAAGATTTTACTCATCTCTTAAAGCCAAGTGGAATGCCAGCTATATTAAAATCTGTAGAAACCCTAGAAAACAAGGAAAGGAGACTTCAGAAGAACCCTCACCCCACCCCCCAAAAAAATCTGGAAGAAAGGAAGATGGCATCAGATTACCCAAAAAGATAATTAGCCCTGAGCATCCTAACACAAGCCAAGGAAAAGCCTTCCTCTGTCCGCTAGAAAAATTAATTGACGAGTTTCCCCCAGAAGAACAAAAGATTCTCCTAAAAATTGGAGCAGCAGGGCTTGGTTTTGGAGGTGGCAGTTGCCTACCTTAGAGCTCACCTCTAGGCAGCATTTTGAAGGAATATCTCATGCAACAACGTGGATGGAACTAGAGGGTATTATGCTCAGTTTAAGTCACACAGAGAAAGACAAATGCCATATTGATTTCACTTATATGTGGAACCTTAAAAAAACAAATGAGCAAACACAACAAAACCATACTCACAGAAACAGAGATCAAAAGATGGGGTAGGGGAAGGAGTGGAAAAGGTGAAAGGAAATATAGTCAATAATATTGTGATAAATTTACATGGTGACAGATGATTACCAGAATCACTATTGTACACCTAAACCTAATATAATTGGTATAATATTGTATACCAACTATACTTACTTAAAAAGAAAAGTCAGTGAACGAACTCACAGTTTTAGTCACCAGGGATGCTTCTGAAATCCCATGAGCCAGTGAGAGGTTAAGGAACAAACAAGCCTGATGTGCTGCATCACACAGAGTGGTTGGTAGTAGTGTTCACCCTTTGACTTCAGTTGGTACCCCTGGGAGCCACATGAAGTTCAGAATACGCCATCATGTCTCATCTACCTTGAGTAGACCCGCGCAGCCTCCCAGTTTCTGCCGCTGTACTTTCATAGGAGGCCCAGCTGTTGTTCTCTGGAAAACCTCTGTACCCAGGGCAATATCTGCTGCCTTCAAAGCCAAGTAGCTCGTGGCTGAGCTCCTTAGAGTGGCACTAGGCACAATTTTGAAAAGATTACCACCTGATATACACACATGCACATATTCACATACTCTTACTTAATTCACAGGCCTATAGCTGTACTCTCTAATTTTGTTGTTATTGGAAATAATATACACCTCTTCACTTAGACTTCCTGAGTGAGCTAGTCAAAAAATTGTAGCAGGCTTTCCAGGTCAATATTTAGTAATGTGTGATTGCAATTAAAGGTGATGCATACTCGGTGAAGGGTTTTTAGCCAGTGAATATTTCACATGGATTTTTAACTCCTATCCCTTCTCTTGGCATCTGTTCTTGTCAGGTTGGGCAGGAGGTAGTCAGAGATGGGAGACATACAAGGTTGAGCTGACAGGTAAAGCAGAACAGGTAGGTAGCATGTTTCAAATCAAAGAATTCACGAAAACTCAATTGAGTGTGTTCACTTGGTATGTCATCATTCGATTTTTGTTCAGTATTTATGGAATGCCTTCTGTGCATCAGCCTTAGTAGTGCTGGAGGCGCAGTACTGGGTAAGGTTTCTACCGTTGCAGAGTCTGTATTTAGTGCTTAGAGAAGGTTGCAGAGCAAGAAGATGCTTTGCACACAACTGCTTAGCATCTGAGCAGTGTATTTTTGTAAAGAGCCCCAAATCTTTAAAAGAAAATTTAGAAATCTAATTCTGGGATTTGGCCTCAGCAGTAGGGAAAATCATGATACCATTTACTGAGTTATTAATTAGGGAAACATTAGGGAATATGTATCTATGAGTGAGATTCACAGAGGTGGAGGAAAGAATCATCTAGAAGACAGTACCATGAGAGGACTTCCAGGACCATTGATGAACTTAGTTTTAAAGGCCAGGAAGAGCCAGTGACAGAATTGATAAGTAGTGGTAGGAATGCAAAGTAGGTCAACACTGAGAAATCTGTAAGTGTAACTTATGATGTGAAAAACAAAAAAGATCAAATTTATAGTTGACTGAAATACTTGATAAAATTCAACATTCCTTAATTAAGAAACAAAACTTTTTTAACATTGTTAAAAATTTTAATAGCAAATATCTAGTATCATGCTTAATTAATAAAACATTGAAAGCTTTGCCATAAAAGTTAGGAGTTCGAAAACAATTTTGAAAAGTAGGGATAATGAGGAGGGATTTGCTTTCCTAAATTTAAAGCCATATTTAGCTATAGGAATTGTTAACAATGTGATATTAATTGTAAAACAGGTAGACAGATCAAGGAATCTGAATGTGCTTTTGCAAAGGGACCATATATAGTATTCAAGCAAAACCGTATCGATTTTTAATTCCTTTGCATTTCTGAGGAAAATGGTCTCATTCCTTCTCCGAATATTTTCTAAAATGAATGCTGTGGCCCTAAGTTGGAGGATTTAGTTCTGTTACCAGTGTCCCTTTTCAGAGTTTCTAAAGTATTTCACTTTATGAACAAAAGCAGGTTGCTCACAGTCCCAGCACCTGTCATGACTCATCATCACATCTAGGATAGTTGCACCACTTTCATTACCCACTACCCTCATTCAGAGTGGAGGGGCTATTAATATGACATATACAGTAGCTTCAGAATCTCATTCTCGTGAGCAAATACTCCACCATAATGAGAAAGCCCTGCCTTCCTTTCCTGGGAACTAGTAAAGATGTAAGAGTTAATTTGTAGATTATATAACTATCCATATATATTATATAAACGTATCCATACTTATTACCACATTCAAAATGATAATGAGTAAAGAAAATGCAACTCTGTCTGAATGTGTCATCTTTTTTCTACAAGCTTTAAAAGTGTAGCAGTAATCAGAATCTTTGTAAAACCTAGTAATTTTTGGAAACTGGAGGCCAGAGATGAGTTCTTAGACTTGAACCAGCCCTGCATGTTTCTGTGCTTAGAGATGTGAAGGACACATTGGAGTCAAAGGTGACTTGCAGGATTTGGATTTCAGCAGCTGAGGAGATGGTAATGCATTTATTGAGATATTAATTTGGATATTAATTGTCAGGGTGTATACCTGATAACCAGATCCATAGGGGTGGTTGCGAGACAGTAATCTAGTAAGACAGAACATGAGGAGAGTGCCAGGACCACTGACAAAATTTGATTTTGAAGGTCAGAAAGAGGGCGATGAGCCCCAGCAAGGAAAACTGAGACATAGCAGAGCAGGGAAGGTAGTATGGTGGAAGCCAAGGAAAGAGAGGCTTTCATATAAGGCAGAAAGCTCTTCTAGCTGCTGAGAGGCCAAAGGAAGGGAGCCACGGAGTGTCCATTGAAGTCACTGACGTGGAGGCTGTTAACGTCCTTGGCCCGAGTTCCAGTGGAGAAGAGAGTGGCATGTGTATTTTCACATTATTCCCTGAAATTGGGAATCAGCCTGCCTTGAGTTTGCTTACCAAGGTGGGGCTGTATTTTCAGCTTCTAGGGTAGATCCTGCATTATCAGACACTGCTACTCTCTTAAGTCTTAGAAAGTTCCATCGGGAGAATGAGGCTATGTAAATGTAAAGGCAGCTAAAAGTGTTAACACCACTTCCTTTGAGATAGAATTTTCTGTTTTTCTATTTACTGCCATTCTTTGAGTGGGCTATAAAGCATGAATCATCATGCAAAATCATGCTCATTGACGGGGAAACCAGTTTAAAATGCGATCAAATAATATTGCTAGTAAACACATACGGGACAATTTAAATGAATGGAATGCCGTCACCAAAGAGGTGGCGAGCTGCATTCTGTAGGAAGGAACAGGTGAACTGTGGTAGGAGGGTTAGGGTAAGAAGTACTTCAAATTGTTGCATCTTTTATCCTATCCCTCTGAGTGGATGCTGGAACACCACAGAATATGGCTAAGGGTAGGTACATAATGGGGGAAATTCCAGAACCTTTCTTAGATTCCTTGCTCGTGCTTATCCGTATGCTAGGAGTCTCTTCTCTCCTTCTGCCCCGTCCCTTTTCCTTTTCATCTATGAATTTCTGCAAATCCTTCAGCTCGTAGCTTAAATCAGAGAAGCTTTCTCTGGTCCCCCAAAAGAGAACAAGTCTCTCTGGTTTTACACTCTCTTAACACTCAGTACATTGCTTTTGCAGAATTCTTATCAAAATTGCAACAGAATTATTTCTTGTATAATTAGTTGTTTGGCCCCTGTCTTCCTGCCATGGTGAATTCTATGTAGATGCAGACATGACTGTCTTGTTCACAACAGTTTTCCTAGTGCCTAGAGAGCCATTGTCATTCTGTATTTGAATGAAGCGAAGCCACTGAAAAGCACATTGGATGGATTTCTCTTAAAAGAAACTCTGAGACTGAAGTTTTAAGGTGACCACAGAATAGATTGTATTGCTGGTGTAAGGGCCCGTATGCATGACTCCCAGGGATGTCTGGGCAACTGAGCCTTGTCCTGTAATGCTGCTCCTTTGAGAGTCTGAGTTAGCCAGAGGAGTCTGAGAAAGTTAAATGGGGAGCCCGTTCTTGACTGTTCGTATGTTATCTGGACCTCATGAGTATGATAGACTGTAGTATATATTCTCTGTAGTTATATTGTAGACCGCCGAAATGAGAGGAAAGCCCCCTTATTTCAGGTCATGGTTCTGAGAATTTTACAGTATGAATTAATTTAATCTTCACAGTAACTCTATGAGGTCGGTACTATTCTTATGATCTTACAGATTAGGAAACTAAGGTGCTGGGCAGTAAAGTAACTGGCCTAAGGCCACACCTTTCAGCTAGCAAACGGCAGAACCGGGATTTACACCCAGACTGACAGTGGAGTCCATGCCTTTGACTTGGACATTGTCCCCGCTCACGTGAGACAGTCCCTCACACACACCCAGGGCAGTCTGTGAAGAACTTCCTCAGTTTTATGAATATAAGATTGGTCTTGAAGGAGGACATTTGAGTTTTTAGAAAGTTCGATGTGACTCTCACCTAATCAAACTTACCACGGCTTCCACCAGTGAGCCCCTTTGGGCAGACTCAGAAGCTCTTACCTGCACCAGTCAGCGAAAAATGGCTCTCTGCTTTGTACCTGTGTGACCTGACTCCCTTCTGTGTCTGTCCTCCTATAAACCTTCCTTACTTTGATTTACCGGGCCTCATCTTTCGGATAATCTGAACATTGACACTTGTGAAAATGGTGTCTATACAATCACGGTTTGAGCTCATACATTAATTCCCTTTCATCTTAAAATTCCTGTGTAAATGGTCAGAGAAATAGAATCATAGTGGGGGAATGATCACTTGTGAGATACAAGAAAGTTAGCCATCAATTGCCAAGGTCACATTACCCTCTCTGCTCCCCCAGCAACCCCAAATAGATTTGGATAAACCCCTAAATGAACTCAAACTCTTTGAACTCAGAGTTCACAGGGCTATTGTCAATGTTGTTTTTGTAAATCCAATTTTTATTCTTTATATTATGATTGTGCAAAAATGGTCGTAGATATTTTGTAATGTTCAGAGTGTATCATTCCTTTTAGCAATCTCTTTATACTGATCCGTTATATATATTCAGCTGTTTGGTACCTCTCCTTTTGGCTGTCTCGAAGGTACCTCAAAGTGACACGGCATAAGTTGAACCTTTTCTAGTGACCAACTCAGAATCTATAAAGTCTCTCTCCCACCTTCCATGTCCATTCTTTCATCTTTTACCGCTTATTTTTCCAACTTACCCTCTTCTTTCCATCCTTCCTGCCACTCTCCAAGGCAAGTTACCTATATCTTACCTGAGTTACTGCAGTATCTCTCCTAAGTGGATTCCTGCCTCTAGCCTTGATCTCTTCTAACTATAATCAGAATGATGATTCTAAAATCACTTTCTTGCTTGCAACCATGTAATACTTTCTTACCCTCTGTATAATAAAACCCAGAGTCTTTTACATGATCTATAAGACCTTCGTAATCTGGCCCTTGATTACTTTTTCAGACACGTTTTGTATCATTTTCACTCCTTAAGGCTTTTTATATTCTTCTACCCGGCCATACTGAACAACTTCCATTTCCTCAAACATAGCATGTTCTCTGTATCTTCTGGGTCTTCACACAGAACCACTCTTCCTGTCTCTCCCATGACAGACTTCTGTGCATCCTTTGGTTCTCAACTTGTACATCATTCTGGTATTTAGGTAGCTTTCCCTGACCCATCCTGGTCTAGGTTAAGTGTCCCTGCCTTATGCTCCGATAACACCTTGTTCTATCTATTGTAGCACTTTCTATGCTTTAATGAAATTTTTTTTTAGGATTTTATTTATTTGTTTGTAGGCAGAAGGGAAGGGTGGGAGAAAGAGAGGGAGAGAAACATCAGTGTGTGGTTGCCTCTAGCACACCCTCTACGGGCGACCTGGCCCACAACCCAGGCATGCTTCCTGACTGGAAATTGAACCAGGGACGCTTTGGCTCACAGGCTGGCGCTCGATCCACTGAACCACACCCGCCAGGGCGCTTTAATGAAATTTTAAAAAATTGTTTCCCTTTCCTCCTAGACCAGCAATTTAAAACCAGTATTCTCTAAAAAGTTTTAAAACATTTAGTACCTGACTGTTGAGTCAGGGGCACTGATCTTTTTTCTGTAGATTGTCAAATTAAAAAACAAAAGCAGCCAACACAACAATAGCCCTCTGGTGTGAATGAATCAAAATTAGACCTTTTTTTTTTTTGGTCAGATGAGCAAAAAGTGTATACCATAAGATGAAAAAGGTTGAAAATCTCTGTTCTGGACTGTAAACTCTGTGATGGAACAGTCTGTCTTTGTTACTCTTGATTTCCAGGCTTCAGCCCTGTGCTTCACGATGCTAAATACCATGTTTTAAATTGTGCAGCGTTCTGAGTAGCGTGATGAAATCTCCTGACTCCATGCCCCATCCTGCCTGTGACATGAATCATCCCTTTGTCCAGCGTCTCCATGCTGTATACGCTACTTACCTGTTAGTCACTAGTGACCCCTCAGTGTTTTGGTTGACTGTTGCAGTATCCCAATGCCTGTATTCAAGTCACCCTTATTTTACTTATTAATAGCCCCAAAGCACAAGTGTAGTGATGCTGGTAATTCGGTTATGCCGAAGAAAAGCCGCAAGGTCCTTCCTTTAAGTGAAAAAGCAAAAGTTCTTAATAAGAGAACCCACATTCACGTAACTTTTATTACAGTGTATTGTTATAAGTATTCTGTTTTATGATGTTATTGTTGCTAATCTCTTACTGTGCCTAATTTATAAATTAAACTTTATCATAGAGGTGAATTATGTATAGGAAAACCATACTATACATAGGGTTTGGTACTGTCTGTGGTTTCAGGCATTCACTGGGGTCCTGGAACATATTCCCTGCAGATAAGGGGGGGATATTGTATTCATGTTGTGCTATCAAAATCATTGATTCCTGAATTCATTGCTTTTTAAAGGAAATTGAACAAATTATCACTCCTAACCTATATATCTGCTCTTGTATATTTATTTTGACTGAGAACATATTTATCCTGGTTCTCAGCATAGAAACTAAGGAATTATCATAGTCTCTCTTTTTACCCTCATCCCTCAAAAGCAGTTCATCACCAATTGCTGCCTGTTGTTTTTGTAACAGGTCTGCCTTCTCTTCTCTTTACCATTCCCTAGGCCTCCGGTCTACACTCCTAAAATAGCCTCCTTTGCCCCTTGCCACCTTCTAATCTCATATATCTCAAAAATTATCTTTCTAAAATACGAGTTTGAACCATGTGTTTTTTGCTGATTAAGGCCATTCACAAAGTAAACTCAGGCTCTTTTTGATACACATAGACCATCATGCTTTTGCTCCTGCATTATTCTTCAGTTTAATCTTTCCCATAGTTCTCATCTTAAATGTCGCAGTCCAGTGATAACTGATGTCCTTATAAATAGTTGGCTAAGATCACCACACTGTTTCAGCTCTTGGTGAATTTGTCTAAAGTGCCTTCACATTTTTTAAAAAGCAGATTCTGACTTTCTTCGCATTCCCCATCCCAAAAGTGGAATGGCAATCATTATCCCCATACCTGAAACATATGCTTATATTGTACAATACCATAGACTCTTAATTAATTGACTTACGTACTATTAAACTCTAAGCTTCTTGCGTCAAGAACTCTAGTCTTATTTCTCTTATAAGGACATCAGCTTATAAGGCAATTATAAGCTTAGGAACCTACCCTACCTATTGTTACATGACCTCATCAAAATAGTTGCATCTTTAGTGACACTATCTCCAAATAAGGTACTGAGAGTTAGGACTAAAACGTTTTGTTGTTGTTGTTGTTGTTGTTGTTGTTGTGTTTTTTTAAAGATTTTTCTTTCCTTTCTTTCCTTTCTTTCTTTCTTTCTAGAGAAAGAGGGAAGGAGAAAGAGAGGGAGAGAAACATTAATGTGTGGTTGCCTCACACACATCCCCTACTGGGAACCTAACCCGCAACTCAGGCATGTACCCTGACTAGGAATCGAACCAGTGACCCTTTGGTTCACAGGCCAGCACTCAATCCATAGAGTCACACCAACCAGGACCTAAAACGTATCTTTTAGAGGGGATCTAATGCACTCAATCCACAGAGCCACACCATCCAGGGCCTAAAACATATCTTTTTGAGGGGATATAATTCAGTCTGTGACACAGTGGTTATCATATAACAGGTAATCATATGTTTCCTGAATTGAAATGTAAACGAAATATGTGTTATTACATATTCATGGTATAGAATTGATTTTTTAGTGTGATTTTTAAAAAACTGCTAGGTACAGAGTGTCTTTTAGATTTGTCTATTTCCAAAAATTACATGGCAGATTGCATGGTACTGTGGCATGGGAAAGTTAATAAATATACTATCTTAAAGTGAAAGCAAATATTATGATTTTTGAGTTTTTAATAGGTAAGCCCACTTTTGATGCTTGTACTAATTTATGTAATTTACATATAAAGTTTTTGTGAAATAATAGGTATATTTTAAATTTTGGAAAACTCATTATAGGCCTCAATATTAAAAAATACTCTTTCCCTGGCCTTTAACTGTATTTTTAAGTAGTATCTTCTTTCTGCACATTAATGTGCATTAGTATTTGAACTTTTTCCTTCAACTTTTTTGGGGGAGTTATACCCCAGTTGTTTGAATATTTTTCCGTATTTATATTATATATTTATGTATAAGAAATTGCATTTTTAATGGAAATGTGAGGAAATTAGGCTTATGATTTTTTTATTTAAAAATTTTTTTAAAGATTTTATTTATTAACTTTTAGAGAGATGAGAAGGGAGGGGAAAAGAGAGGGAGAGAAACATCAATGTATGAGAGGGACATTGATCAGTTGCCTCTTGCACATCCTCAACTGGGGATCCAGCCCACAACCCAGACATGTGCCCTGATGAGGAATTGAACCAGCAACCTTTCAGTTCACAGGCCGGCGCTCAGTCCACAGAGCCACACCAGCCAGGGCTTACATGATCTTCTTATATTCTAAGAGTTGTAATTAGTGGGAAAATAACAGAGGAATTGTCCATTATTCTCAATAAATAATAAAAACATAACCTTATTACTGGCTTTTTACTTTTTTATTGATTTGAGAGAAAGAGAGATCATTCGATTTGTTGTTCCACTTATTTATACACTCACTGGTTGATTCTCATATGCACCCTGACCAATTATCGAACCCACAACTGTGGTATATCGGGACGATGCTCTGACCGACTGAGCGGCATGACCAAGGCCTCTGGTTTTTTAAAGGAATCATTATTTCTCATCTTATGCCGGCCTCCTCAAACAAATGGGTATTGCCACCTCCCCTTCCTGTTTTTGGAAAATTTTTGCATAATTTTGATATTGTTTCTTCCTTGAATGTGTGCTAGAATTTAACAGTGAAACCTTTCTTTTGGAGAAGACTTTATTTTAAACTCAGTTTCTACCCAGATTTCCTGTTTGTTGTAGTGTCACTTTTGTCACCCATCATCAAGATTTAGTGGTATTGAAACAATAGCAACAGCAAAGCCTTTGAGAGGTTTAGAGCCTTATAGAGAGACTTCCAGGGCTGTGGGGCAGATTGTCATAACTGAAGTTGGAGGAAAGCCAACTTTGACATTCACTGGTATTTGGCTGGTAACTTGCCTTGTCAGGTTTGGGAAGTGACAATAATTATTTAATAAATATTAGCTGTATTAATAATTAGTTTTCATATTTTTATTTTACTGAAGCTTAATGACCAATGTTTGGTTTAATCGTAGAAAGTCTGGCTTTAATAATATAAATACTAATGCATAGAATGTCTGCTTGCCTAAGTTAACATATAGTATGGTGACGATAATTCTACAGCTTTGTTTGCTAATTTAAGACAGTCAAATCTCATATTTAACCTAAACTGTGCTAGGCTGGATTCCTTGAGTTTCTGTTTTTAATGAAGTGTCAGTTGATAATGCTGTAAAAGTGAGTGTCCAGATCCAATCATCGTCCATGTCAGATATGTGAAGATACCGTCTCAAGTTGTTTTTCAGTTCTTGAAAATATAGAAGGAATATGTTTTAGTATAGAGTTTATCATCAGATTGCTGAAGGAAATTAGTAGATTCTAGAAACTACTTACTCTCAACATTTTGTAAATGCCTTGATTTTCTTAGGGTTGATTCTATTTTATATTAAACCTTGAATCTGCTATAGTACATTGATAGCTTTTCCTTGTCACCTTGGACTCAATCCATCTAATTACCCTAAATATCAGCTAATTATGCTCTCATATCTACCGGTTGACATCAGTTACCTGGTTAAAATACATTAATAATAATTGGAAAAATATTTTCATTTTATGGTACTCAAGAAAAGTTTAAGAGTCTCTTCATGAGATTGCCAGTGAATTTCAGAGTGTAATAAAAGTGACATGATTACTACCTGTTGATTCTTAAAGGCTGGTGATCATTATAGAATTAAGTGGATAAGCCTGTAACAAAATTTTAAGTTTTATCTACTTTGTCTCATATAGTTACAGTGTTGTTTTCTTCTGGCTGTGGGACCTTTTGCAATGGTACTATTTTTACTAATTGTATAGTAACTTCAACAATTAAGTTCTTTCAGGTTCCACATGCTTACACAGTTTTGCATTTTGATTTTGCCACAGTTTTACATATTTGAACTGTTACATCTTCATTCATATATTACAATATGTATGATTTTCTTCTTGTACACATATTTATTTCAGCTCCCTTTTATTTCTCATTAACCTCTGACACTTAAAGTGATATATCGCTTCACCATCACATATGCCATTGTCATGATGTCGAATCATGATGGCAAAAGGGAAGTTTTGTGTTGATATCGGCTAAAAAGAATACCACATGAACAGGTTTCCCAACAAATTGGAAGTTGAGTGATGTCACTTTAGGTGACTGTGGACACTAATGTGAGTAGAGATACAAAGGCGAGGGGGTGCAGAAGTTACGCAGCAATACTCGGGTATAAGGAGATTATTCAGGGGTGTCCAGCCTTTTGGCGTCACTGAGCCACATTGGAAGAAGAGTTGTCTGGGCCACACATTAAATATGTTGCAACACGGAATCACAAAAATATCTCATGATGTTTTAAGTAAATTTACGATTTTGTGTTGGGCTGCATTCACGGCCATCCTGAGCCACATGCAGCCCATGGGCTGCAGATTGGACACCCCTGATGTATGCTTATATTAATTGCATTTTTTATTATGATCAAATAAAGGCAAATATTTTGACATAGAATTTCAGACCTCTGGTCAGTAGCCTGCCTGCGCTCCCGCCCTGGCAGGATCCTTTCCACTAGTGGCTCTCCCAGTCTGCTCTTCCTTCTCTGCTGAAAACTTTTCTTCTCCACTTCCTAAATTTAGCCCCTCATTCCCTTTCTTGGACCCCTGGTGGCGTCATTTGCTTTCTGGTGCCCATCAGAGGACTGACAGATTGACTTCCCTTCTCTAACATCCGCCCTAGAACAGATCTAAGCCTTTGTTGACTCTGCCTCTAGCAAGGAAGCTTTCATGGCAGAGGGTGAAGTTGTTAGTACGTCACCTTGGTTAATTAAAAAAAAAAACATACTTTATTATTAAGGTGCTGACTGAACTTCTCTCTTTATGACTTTGAAAGTAAAATGTACCTTGAAAAAGCTCACTTGTTAACTGGTTAACTGTCTCCCTGTCTGTCTGTCTGTCTGTCTCTCTCTCTCTCTCTCATTATACAGGCACTAATAAAGTAATAAAAATTTTCTCAAATTTCACAACCACACTTTTTGGTGTATTTTCCACTCCTTGTCCATTGCAGTGATGTTAACTGGATACAGTTTTGAAGTGCAGTTCTTTTTATGCTACATGATAGCCATAGTCCAATGGAAGTAATTGACATATGGGAGTATCTTGGGTAATAACGGCTTCTTATTTGGATTCTTTCCCTGTAGGAAAGACACTGCTGATCCTGTAACATGGAGGACTGCCTTCATACCTCATCTGAGAATCTGTCCAAATTGGTCAGCTGGGCCCACAGCCATGGGACTATTTGCAGCCTCATTCCTAACCTGAAACACTTGCTTTCAGAAGGTTCCCATGGGAACCTGACCGCAATGTGGGGCTGTAGTGCTGGGCATGCTTATCACTGGCCACTGACAGCTACCTGCAGAGCTGGGTCCCAAGAAAGGGTCTGTTTCCAGGATAACAGAAGTTTTAACTCTGATAGTCCCAGTATAATCGGAGTGCCCTCTGAGACGCAAACTAGCCCAGTTGAAAGGTACCCTGGGAGACCAGTGAAAGCGAAGCTAGACTGTAATCGGACCAGAGACTCTTGTGACTTCTCTTATTGCAGTGAGCCCTCTGAACTGGATGAAGCTGTTGAAGAGTATGAGGATGAAAACACCCTGTTTGACATGGTTTGTGAGTCTTCTGTTACAGATGAGGATAGTGACTTTGAACCCCAAACCCAAAGGCCTCAAAGCATTGCTCGAAAAAGGCCTGGAATAGTCCCGTCTTCTCTCCATTCAAGCTCCCAGGCTCAGATGGTTGATGACTGCAGTAATGATGTCATCATCAAGAAAATCAAACAAGAGATTCCTGAAGATTATTACATTGTGGCAAATGCAGAGCTGACTGGAGGAGTAGACGGACCGGCCCTGTCGTTGACACAGATGGCAAAACCCAAGCCTCAAACTCATGCTGGTCCCTCCTGTGTCGGGTCTGCTAAGCTAATTCCCCATGCAACATCTGCCCTCAGCACAGAGCTAGATGTCCATGGTGTTTCTGCATCCCCCTCTGTGATGTCCAGACCAGTCGTCCAGAAGACTGCCAGGGCACCTCTGGCTTCACCAAACAGAGGACCCTCTGGTGCCCATGGCACCAACCAGCAGGTGGCCATGCAGATGCCTGTGAGCACATCCCATCCTAACAAACAGATCAGCATCCCTTTGTCTGCCCTGCAGCTGCCTGGACAGGATGAACAAGTTGCTTCTGAAGAGTTCCTGCCCCATCTGCCCAGCCAGGTCTCCTCCTGTGAGGTGGCCCTTTCTCCCTCAGTTAACACAGAGCCAGAAGTGAGCTCCAGTCAGCAGCAGCCCCAAGTGGCCCCAACCATAACCACCGAGGCCATGGCACAGTGCATACCAGGTATGGCACGGGAGGTGACAGTGAGTCCCTCATCCACGTACATCAGAGAATTCTGCGCCGTCAGCCCTTCTAAAACCCTAGGCTCAGTTTGCTAGACTTCAGGCCTTTATTCTCGGAAAGATAGAAATAGTAAAATGTCTTACATCCAGGCGATGCTGTAAAGGAAATTTGAATTAAGGCCATCCATCCAGTTGATGAACCTCAGGGCTGGGAGGACAGCTGTAGGATTGTGCTGTTGGTAATACATGGCTATATTTAAGGTTTGTATCTGATCTTAAGCTGAATTTTTATAAGTGAAGTTATTTTAAAAATTTTTTTAATGCTGAACTATTAGTATCAAGGTATTTGGTTGCTGTTTGAAGCCAAAGTGATGTTGAGTTAGGCATATAATGACAATAGACCTAATGTTTTTCCATTATTATTTATTTATTTGTCTGAACCAGCATGGCATTTGTATTTATTTTAGTTGGTGTGGCAGTTTAAAACAGTTTTTTTAAAGAAAGTATTTGATCTTTTCTCTCAAAATTTAAAAGACTCAGACAGCTTGTATTTCTGGAATACATGAGTCTAACTGGAACGGATCGAGAGGAGAAGAAAACAACTCTCCGTGATTCCAACATCTAATGATCTGTAATCTTAACATTTAGTACTTACTTAAACTAGGTTATTATTTTATGAAGGGGATTTGGATGTCATGTTTTTTTAGGTTCATCATTCAAATCTAATGAACCAGAGTTAGAAACATGGACAAAGATAAACAGACATGCAGAGGATATAAGAAGCAGAAATTTGTGGCACATTTTGGTTTCATTTTAGTCCCTCTCAAAGTCATGATTTTGGGAAAAGTTTCCTAGGGGCCTGAGGTACCTGTGCCTTTACCCTGTAACTTCCTACAGTTAATAACTTACTTTACAAAATGCTTTCCCTATGTTATTGCCAGTCCTAAGATGAGCTAAGGAAACCTTTGATTTATGATTTTCCTAACACAGTCACGGTGTTATAACAAAATATACAATTGAAAATATATCTTGATTTGAAATTGTGCTTTTCAGTTTATTTTTTCTTTCATTTTGAAATAATTGCTTTCTTGAGATATAATGCACATAACCATAAAATTCACTCTTATAAAGTATATAATTCAGTTGGTTTTTGGTATGTTCACAGGCTTATGCAACCATTACCACTATCTAATTTCAGAAAGTTTTCATCACCCCAGTTAGAAACCCCATACCCATTAGCAGACAGTTTTTCCTTCTGCCCAGCCCCGGTCAACCACTAACCTGCTTTCTCTCTCTATGGATTTGCCAATTCTGTACATTTTCTATAAATGGAGTCGTATTATATAGCTCTTATGATGGCCTTCTTGCACTTAGCATAATTTTTTCAAAGATTAATCTATGTTGTAGTATATATCAACATTTCTTTCCTTTTTATTGCCAAAATAGTATTTCACTGCATGGATAATGCCATGTTTTTTTTCTTTCATCAGTTGATGGGCATTTAGGTTGTTTCTGTTTTTTGGCTGTTGTGAGTAATGCTGTTAATAACACATGCGTATGAGTTTTTGTGTGGACATACATTTTCGTTTTGCTTGGGCAGCTCCCTGGAAGTGGAATTGCTGGGTTATATGGTAACTCTGTGTTTAACTTTTTGAGGAGCTGCCTTTAAACCGTTGTCCTAAGCAGCTCCACCGTGTTACAGTCTCACCAGCCGTGTGAAAGGTTCCTGTTTCTCCACGTGCTCACCAGTGCTTGTTATTTTCTATTTTTAAGAAATCGTAGTCATTTTAGTTATTGTGTTAAGTAGTCTCTCATTATGATTTTGCTCTGCATTGCCCTAATGACTAATGATGTCAAACTTTTTTTCATGTGATTATTGACCGTTTGTATATCTTCTTTTGAGAAATTCAAATCCTTTGCCCATTTTCAATTAGATTGTCTTTTTATTGGCGAGCCATAGATCTCCTTATACATTCAGACTATATGTCCCTTATCAGATACATGATTTGTAAATATTTTCTCCCATTTCATGAGTTTTTCCTTCCTCCCTCTTTCTCTTCTCCTTCGTCCCTTCCTCCCTTTCTTTTTTTCTTTTAAGTTTTACTTCAATATTTAATAACAATAAGGTTTTTGGATACTGTTCACATCATTAAACACAATATTATCTTTGTTAGGTTGAGAAAGTCTTAGTACTTGGAAATCTGACTCTTGATACATATAAGGTATAAGCAGCACCTTTTCACTTAAATAGCTGTGAGTCTGGTTTGTTTATTTGTTTCTCTCCCTCAACCACCACCTTAAAAAAAAAAAAAGGAGACTTAGCCTGACAAGTGTTTTCTGTATTCTCACTTAATTTATATTTGAGGGTACAGTTACATTTTGCAAAGCGAGTCAGCGTACCAAAACAGTGTAGTAAGACTGTTATTTGTATTGCAAACCTTCCACTAACTTACCCTTGCAAAGCAAGAGAAAAGATTTACTTACATCTGCCTAGAGGATAGTAAATGAGACATTAGGGCTCTTTTTTAAACCAAATATGAGTATCTTACTATACAATTATTTTGGAAAAGAAATTTAGCCTATTGGAAAAATATTTTAACCTCTTTAATGTTGTATAGATTACATTTTGTTCTTTTCTTTTCTCAGTGAAATTGCACTTTTTAAGATAACTATAAAAAGCAAACATGGCTAAGGATAGCACATAACATATACAGTCGTTAAACTGTGATTTGGCTTTAATGCCACAGGGAGGATTAGTTTAACTTGGAGTTGAACCTTCAAGAAAAAACAATATGAAGAACTAACTGATGGTGGGAATTTGCTAAGGAATGATTCTGATATTTTGATCCATTGTTTTGTGGAAGGATATTATATTGCTAAGATATTATTAACTTTAGGGAAACACTATTTGAATTGGAAACATCAATGGAACAGATAAAAATCTGACATTTTTCTATCGGGCAAGATATAGAAAGTTAACTTGCAATTAACCTATTCCACAGAGCCCAAACTAGGCTTTGTGCTATAAAAATTTTATTTATTTGTTTTGCATATTTATTTATACTAAATAGTTGTACTATAAAAGTTTTATTTGCTTTGCATATTTATTTATAGTGAATAGTTATTTATTTCTTTTTGTATATTTACTTATAGTCTTCATTCTAAACATAGATTTTATTTTTAAATTTAGAACCCAGCACATCCAAATATATGTGAGTAAACATGTGCAGATGGACCTTACACAGTTAGTGAAACCATTACTTGGGATTAAGCAAAGAAAAGAGGTTCTGAAAGAACTAGGGGAAAGGAGAATTAGGTACATTTAAAATGGATGTTGTATAGGTTTCAGTCTTTATTGAATCATTGTAGAAATACTACATATGTTTGAATAATATATTTATTTATTTCTTGCTTTGCTGGGCAATATTTTATTTTTTTTCCTTTTTTATTGAACTTATTGGGGTGACAGTGATTAATATAATTATATAGGTTTCAGGTATACCATTCTATAATATATCATCTGTATATTGTATTGTGTGTTCACCATGCCAAGTGACAATATTTTATTTTTAATCAATCAGTTCATTTTTATTATACTTTTTCCATTATCATTTATTCCCCTTGTACCCTCCAATGCCCTGCAGTCACCACATGGTTGTCCATGTCCTTGAGTGCTTTTTTCTTTTTGCTTGATCCCTCCATCTCCTAACCGCCCCACCCCCAAGAGCTGTCAGCCTGCTCTCTATCAATGGGTCTGTCTCTGTTTTGCTTGTTCATTAGATTCCACATATGAGTGAAATCATACGGTATTTGTCTTTCTCTGACTGGCTTATTTCACCTAGCATAATGTTGCCCAGGTCTATCTATGCTGTCGCAAAGGGTAAAATTTTCTTCTTTTTCACAGCTGAGTAGCATTCCATTGTGTGACTGTCCCATAGTTATTTTTTCCATTCATCTACTTATGGACACTTGGACTGCTTCTCTATCTTGGCAATTGTGAATAATGCTGCAGTGGTCATAGGGGCACTTATGTTCTTTCACATTAGTGTTTTGGGTTCCTTCTGATAAATTCCCAGAAGTGAAAACACTGGGTCACAATGCAGTTCCATTTTTAATTTTCTAAGTATCTTCATACTGCTTTCCACAGCGGCTGTACCAACCTGCATTCCCACCAACAATGCAAAAGGGGTTCCTCCCCTTTCTCCACATCCTCACCAGCACTTGTTGTTTATTGATTTATTGATGATAACCATTCTGACTGGTGTGAGATGATAATCTCATTGTGACCTTAATCGCATTTTTCTCACCTTTTCATATGTCTGTTGGCCCTCTGTATGTCCTTTTAGAAGAAGTATTTATTCAGGTCCTTTGCCTATTTTTTAATTAGTTTTTTTTTTAGTGTTGAGTTTTATAAGTTCTTTATAAATTTTGGATATTAACCCCTTATCAACTCTACAGTGAATATGTACTCCCATTCCATGGATTGTCTTTTTATTTTGTTGATGGTTTCCTTTGCTGTGCAAAACTTTTTAGTTTGATGTGGTCCCATTTGTTTGTTTTCTCTTTTGTTTCCCTTGCCTGAGGAGATGTATCAGAAAAAATATTGCTATGGACAATATCTGAGATTTTACTGCCTGTATTTTCTTCTAGGATTTTTATAGTTTCAGGTCTAACATTTAAGTCTTTAATCCATTTTGAATTTATTGTGTGTGGCATACAAAGGTGACGTAGTTTCATTTTTCTACCTGTATCTGTATAATTTTCCCAACACCATTTAGTGAATAAAACTATCCGTAGCTCATTGTATGTGCTTGTTTCCTCTGTCAGATACTAATTGACTATAAAGATGTGGGTTTATTTCTGGGCTCTCTATTCAGTTCCATTGATCTGTATGTCTGTTTTTATGCCAGTACCATGCTGTGTTGATTACTATGGCCTTATGCTATAGTTTTGATATTAGGTAGCATGATTCCTCCAACTTTGTTCTTCTTTCTCAAGATCACTGTTGTTATTCAGGGCCTCTTGTAGTTCCATATAAATTTTTGAAATATTTGGCCTAGCTTTGTGAAATACATCATTGGTATCTTGATAGGAATTGTACTGAATCTATAGATTGCTTTGGGTAGTATGGACATTTTAATGATGTTAATTCTTCCTATGTGTGAACAGGGTATGTGCTTCTACTTATTTGTATCTTCTTCAATTTCTTTCATCAATGTCTTATAATGTTCCAAGTATATGTCTTTTACATCCTTGATTTGATTTATTCTTAGGTATTTTATTCTTTTTGAAGCAATACTGAATGGGGCTGTTGTCTTCATTTTTTTTTTCTGATAGTTCATTTTTGCCATATAAAAATGCAACTGACTTCTGGATATTAATTTTGTATCCTACTACTTTACTGAATTCATTTATCAATTCTAGTCGTTTCTTGGAGAAGTCTTTAGGGTTCTCTATGTACAGCATCATGTCATCTGCAAATAAAGACAGTTTTACTTCTTCCTTTCCAATATGACTGCCTTTTATTTCTTCTTGTCTGATTGCTATGGCTAGGACTTCCAGTACTATGTTGAATAAGAGAAGTGAAAGCAGACAACCCTGTCTTGTTCCCAGTCTTAAGGAGAATGCCTGTAGTTTTTATCTGTTCAGTATGATGCTGGCAGTGGATTTGTCATATATGGCTTTTATTATGTTTAGTAGTATGTTCCTTCTATTCCCACTTTGCTGAGAGTTTTTATCATAAATTGGTGCTGGATTTTATCAAATGCTTTTTTTTTTTTTGCATCTGTTTATATCATGTGATTTTTATCCTTCATTCATTTTGTTCATGCAGTGTATCACATTTATTGATTTGCAAATGTTGTACCAATCTTGCATTCCCAGAATAAATCCCACTTGATCACGGTGTATCATCTTTTTGATGTATCACCGTATTCAGTTTGCTAGTATTTTGTTGAGCATTTTAGCAACTGTGTTTATCAGGGATATTGGCCTCTAATTTTTCTTTTTTTTTTTTGGTAGTGTCTTTATCTGGACTTGAAATTAGGATAATGCTGGCTTCAGAAAATGGGCTTTGGAGTCTTCTCTTCTCTTGAATTTTTTGAAATAGTTTGAGAAGGAGAGGTGTTAGTTTTTCTTGGAATGTTTGGTAAAATTCACATGCGAAGCCATTCTGTCCAGGGCTTTTGTTTCCTGGGAGTTTTTTGATTACTGCTTCAATTTCACTAGGTGTAATCTGTCCATTTAGATTCTTTGATTCTTCCTATTTAGTTTCGGAAGATTACACAAAGTCTGTCCGGAAAAAGTCCAGCCATTGTTAACATAACAAGAACAGTTTGCACAATATGAATGTAACCTGGCAGCCAAGGAATGTGGACTGGAATGCGCATGAGTAAACAATGACAACATCACTTTACTAGTCAGTGGGAGCCCTAGACACCATTGAGTGAGCATGTGTACTGTGTGGCCGTCGCATTCAATATGACTGAGTAAAGCAATGAATCTGCACCAAATTCTGTGTTAAGCTTCTTCCGTGGAAACTATTTGGATGATTCAGAAGGAATATTCTTCCATGGAAACTATTCGGATGATTCAGAAGGACACAGCTATAGGCAACTGGTGATTGGCAGCTTCATCAAGTCAACATGCCTGCTCAGGCATCACTTCTCGTGCAGAGTTTTTTGGTGAAACATCAAATTACCCAGGTCACTCAGCCCCCCTTCAGCCCATATTTGTCACACCGCAACCTTTGAAAGGGAAGAGATTTCAGACCGTCAGTGAGATTCAGGAAAAGACCATGAGGCAGCTGATGGCAATTGGGAGAACTGTGTAAGGTCCTAAAGTGCCTACCTGGAAGTGGACTGAGGCATCACTGTCCTATGTACAATGTTTCTTGTATCTTCAATAAATGTCTCTATTTTCATATTACATGGCTGGATACCTTCTGGATAGACCGCTTATGTTTCTAGATAATTATCCATTTTATCCAGGTTATCCAATTTGTTGGCATATAGTTGTTCGTAATATTTTCTTATAGTCCTTTATATTTCTTTGGTGCCAATTGTTATTTCTTCTCTTTCATTTCTGATTTTATTTGGGTCCCCTCTTTGTTTTTTTGATGAGCCTGGTTAAAGATTTGTCGATCTTCTTTATCTTTTCCAAAACCAGCTATTGGATTCATTGATCTTTTGCATTGTTTTTTAGAATCTATTTTGTTTATTTCTGCTCTGATCTTTATTAATTTCCTTCTACTCATTTTGGGCTTTGTTTGTTGTTCGAATAATATTTTTAAATAATTTGACAAGTGACTGTTGAGTCAGCAGAGACGAAGAGAAATTGTTCTATTTTGTTTAGTTTTAAAGATGCCGTTTAAATTCTGTTCCCCTAATGGAAAAAAAAGCATCCTTATTTATGTTCACAACTAAACTCACTGCATTACAAAATTTTAATCAAGGTGTGGATAAACATTAATTTTCATCTCAGTTCTATCATACTGCTCAACCCAAATCTTAGCAAATTTTGATGACTGAAGAAGACATACGTTGTTAGAAGAATTATTGACTCTCTCCCAGTAACTTAGATTCTATTAATTTTTGAGGTTTTTAATTTGGACATTTGTCATAAATTTAAATCTCTCTTGCATCATGAGTTGAGAAGCAGTTATCTGGGGAATGCAGCGCCCACCTTGTGGGTACAGTGTTATTTCATCTGGGTACCTAGTAGCTTTGAACACTTCCTGAGTGAGAGAATTCCCTCCTTTGTGCATCTGCAGTTCCGCATTGAAGGGCCAGAAGCTTGCTTTCCAAGTTTGTACTTCAGTGAGGGCAGTCCTATGAGTCAAATGTACCTGACATAGGACTGATCAGAAGGATATGGAACAACCTGTTTTGGCAAATGTAGTCAGTTCTTAGAGGCAGCGGGAACAGCATCCCAGCAGCAGTTCCACTGTTAGAGGTCCACGCTAGAGTGTTGAATTCTGGTTTGTCCCCACCAGAGCAAATCTGTGGAGTGGTCAGGGTATTGTTTGTAGACACCTCCAAGCCTGATTCAGTGATTTTCCAGGAAATTTTGTGGCCTTCATTAAATTCTTTTTCTGCCCGAGCTAACTAGACTTGGCTTTCATTTTTTAAAGCAAGAATCTAAAGGAACATAGCATCTGAACCTAGGAAAGGTATTAACTGCTACTAAGTGTTACATGAAAATAAAAGTTTTCTTTTTGCCACTCGGTTTGTATTTTCAGCTAAAATAAATGACATCTCCTTGGTCAGTAACCACTGGTACCATAATGCCTCTTATTGTGTGCTATCTTGATATACAAACTGCAAGCATCCATAGGATGATAGAGACACCTCTTTTCACACTAAATTTTCCCTCCTTTCCTAGTGGGAGTTTTACTGAAATATGTCCTTTGTGGGGCATTTCCTTGTAACACATTCTTTGAACCTAGAATGGGAGAAGGGGGTAGTTAATGCCTTTGCTTCCAGTCCAGGGCTTTAAGGGCATTCTGGGAGATAAGAGAAATCCTAGTTGGAACTTCTTACCACCATGTTAAATATTTATTAAAAGTTAATTTTGAATTATTAGTTTTTCTTTAGGTGTACCTTTTTTATGTCAGTTCACATGATACTACTATTTCCTGAAATGGTCTGTTTTATTTCTTTACCACTGCTCAGTTTGATCTCTTATGGAAGGGCATTATATTACTAAGAGGGATTGAACAGCAAAATTGCCAGGAGGGAGCCCAAGTAAGGAGGATATTAGGAATCTGGACATTGACATTTCGTATGGCCTTATATATTTTGTTTCTTCCTTATTTTGCTTTGCCTTCTATTTCTCTTTCTCCTTGCCTAATTTCCTTCAGTTGCCATAGCAGTAGTAGTAATGTGGAAAGTTCGATAGGGTCTGGTGAAGGGGAGTGAGCTTTATGTCAGCGGACCTCTTAGACGAAAGTTAATGAACTAGATACGTAACTAATTTATTTGTGCTTGTGTTAATACTGAGGGAGGCTGTAATGGAACTGTGCAGCACCCTTCTCTCTGGTTCCAGTGTCTCGCACACAGTGGCTATCACATTGGTAAATAATTGACATTGAGAACATATCCTAGACCAAAATTATATGCTTGGTCCCAGGAGTTTCCAGGACTTACTGCTTGATATTAGCAACATCATATAAAAGCAATAATCTGGCCTCATTGCTCCACTCACCTAATTGGCAGTAAAGAAATCGGTCCTTCTCCCCCAATAAGATAAGGACTGCATGTCCATGGGAAGAGAGAGCACATGAAAATCTTGATGAAATCATGGACCCTTAATGTGTTACAAAACCCTGTGAACCCTTTCCAAACTGTACTATCAGCACCCCTTTCTGTAGACTTTTGGAGGCTACCTTCCACCCCTCAGCTGAGTATCACAAAGTCTTGTTATTTCTCTCCTTGAAGATCTCCAGCTCTTGACTCCCCTATATGAGTGTCACAAGATCTTCTCTCCCCTAAGTGCCACAGTGCCCTTACTTGCCAGTCGAGCAAAGGGCATTTCTCAGAGTGGTGGCTGGGGTCGTGTTAGGGTTTACCATGTATAGTAGAAAGCCTGTAATCATTACGCATTTAAGGAGCTGTACATGGTCATCTCCAGCCCCTGGCTTCTGAGCACTCCCTTCCTTCCTTCCTGCAATGCAGTTCTTAGAAAATGGCTTTATAATTAGTAGTTTTTAGCCTTGTTTTCTCCACTGGGGGAGAGGTATGGGAAGGGGATATGTGGTTAAATACCATCATTCTTTTGAAAAAGAATTGACTATTGTCATGTATTAATATTTTCAAAATATTTAGGCTTTTATAAAGACAGTTTTATTGATAGTGAAAACCCATTATAACTTGTATACCATATGTATCTTATTATAAAGCTGTAGTAATTAAAATGGAATGGTCTGACATAAAGACAGACAGAGCAATGGAACAGTATAGATAGCCCAGAAACACACCTACACATATATGAGAACTTTGTGTGAAAGAGATGTCATAACAAACCAGTGGGAGAAGAACGGACCAGTCAATGAATGGTATTGGACGTTGGTCACCTACGTGGAGCAAACTAAAATTAGATCTTTACCTCACTTCAGAAATGAAATAAATCTCATTGAAAGATCTAAAGGTGGAAATATAAAACTTAAAACTGATGGAAATTTTGCAAAATGGCTTTGGTGTCAGGATGAGATTTTTAAATGTGGCACACAAAAAAGCACAGACCTTAAAGGAAAAAGCTGAAAATGCTGACAGCCTTAAAATAAAAATCTTAGCTGGGACAGGGACTATCATAGGCAAAGTTGAAAGATAAGCAACAATCTGTGAGATGATATCAATGTGCATAACCAAAAATACTCATGTACAGAATATGTAAAGAACTACCACAAATCAGCAGGAAAAAGTTCAAATAATCCAGTAGCAAGATGAGCAAAAGGACATGAAGAAGTACTTCTTTTTAAAAGAAAGTTAATTAATTAATTAATTTATTTATTTTTAGAGAGGGGGAGAGAGGGAGAGAAACATCAATGTGTGGTTGCCTCTCATGCACCCTGTTCTGGGGACCTGGCCCACAATCCAGGCACGTGACCTGACTGGGAATTGAACCAGCAACCCTTTGGTTCACAGGCTGGTACTCAGTCCACTGAACCACACCAGCCAGGGTGAAGAAGTACCTCTAATAAGACGAACCTATATAATTAATAAATATGTGAAAGATGCTCAACTTCACTTGTAATCAGGAGAATGCAAATTAAAACCTCAATGAGGTATCAGCAGAAAAGCAAAAATTACTAATTTTAACAGTCCTAAGTGTTGTTGAAAGAATGGGAAAATAAGGACATGCTGGTGGGAATATAAATAGGTACAGCCACTTTGGAGAGCAATTTAAAATATCTGATAAAGTTAAAGATTTGATATCATAAGACCTAGGAATTCAATTTCTAGGCATCTGCCCTAGAAAAACTTTCATAAATATATATGTAAATATATAAATATAAATATAAATAAATATATATATATATTCCTTGAAAGGACAAATGTACTAGGGTGTACGTTACAACTTTGTGATAACAAGGAAAAAATCCGTTAACAACCTCAGTGCCTATCAGTTGCTATTGTGATATTGCTTTCAATGGAATATATGCATCAGCCAGATCTGCACTTACTAATGTAGATAAATCTTGAAAACAAAGTTGCAGAATAATATTTAGAACACGATACTTTTTAAAAAAATACAGACATTACTATGTATTGTTATATGTTACATACACACAACACACATAATTACGAAACAAAGTGAAAAAAAGTTACTGCTGATATGGGATAGTGGTTGCCCTTGGGGCATAGGGGGATGGGAAAGGGTACACAGGAAACTTGAACTGTATCTCTAACGTTTTCTTTTAAAAATATGTAAAACTATTAAAATTAGAAGACTGTCTTATGTGATAAGAAATTTGAACATTGTATTTGAAAGAGAATTAAACTGGAATAGATAGAATGACTGATGTATTAAACCTGTATTGACTAATATTGTGAAACATGTAAGAAATGCAAAATTGGCTTAATTATCTTGGCATACATAGTCCTTGATAGTTTGGATGTGACAGAGACTCCACAAGCAACTAATAAAATTATTTTATTTATAATAAAAAATAAAAATATGACAAAATATTAATGTGTTAAATCTGAATGACAGGTTTAAATCTGAAGGACCATGAGTTTGGATTATACAAGAGGCAAATATAAGCACAGGGCTTAATTGTGGGAATCCAGACACACAGTTGCCCGGATTCAAATCCCTGCTCTGCTATTTGTTTTGTGGGTGACTTTGGCAAGTTACTTAACCTCTCTGTGGCATAGCTTTCTCAACTGTAAAATGAAGAAAATAATGTATCTGTTTGATAGGATTGACATAGGATTAAGTTAATGTATAAAAAGCCCTCTGATCTATGGTAAGCATACTATTGAATACTATTAATAAAAGTATTAATACTTTAATACTATCCTGTATACTTTACTGTGTATTTTTAAATGTGAATACTTTTAAAATATAGATTGTGAGGCATGAGATGATTTTAGAATGATGAGGGCATTATGACATTGTTATTGTTATTACTGAATACAGAGAATTTTTTATAAGAAAGTAAAACTTTATTAATGTTGTCTTCTAGTATACTTGTTTATGGACAAAGACTGTGAGAAATAGTCATAAATTTCAATGCTATGGCTTCCCTCCTCATGACTATGATGGGATGCCGTCCTGGGGAATCTTATTAAGTTCTTTTGCTGAAATAAATAAAACACACAGAAGCAAAATGTCCTCTATTATCCGTCGAGCACTTTTATTTCCAGGATCAACACTGCCTGAATTCCAGGAAGAAAGAGGTTGTTTCCTTTATTTTACCGATTGGAAATGAGGCACAAAACAACTAGATGATTTGCTTGGAGGTACAGTGGGAAGAAACTTGGCCTCCCTCTAGTTAACCAAGGGGGAAGGGGCGAGTCACTGCCCTGCGCCGTGGCCCTTACCTCTGCCTGTCTTGGAGCAGGAACAGCCCGGGCCGCGGGTTGTTTCCCTGCCCCTTTCATTCTCAGGCCATGCCTACCGCTTTCCCAAAGCTTAGGCCGCTAGAGTTTATCCTAAAGAGATCGTGTTTTTTTCTGAGACTCATTTTTCGAAGGACCCAGCGTTGAATAGGATTCGTTGTACCAGGAGCAGCGAGACATGTGCCTCAGTCTTTTTTTCTGTCACACATCTGAACGCGTCACTTGCCCTTCAGTTTATCAAACTTTTTTTCAGGATCAACTGTGTGACAGGGCTAGGGAAGACATAAAGATGAATGTCAAGTTTCCTATTCCTGGAATATCATTGTTTAGAAGAGGAGGTTGGCAAAGGAGCAACTCCACCTCCAAGTACATAGAAAGAAGTATATAAAATACAGTAGTTGAGGAGCAGTTGACTCAGCCTTATGGGACCCAGGAATGGTATTTCAGGTAGATGGAACAACATGAGTGAAGACATTAGGGCATGAACGTGTGCGGACTATTTAGGGAGGCAAGGATTTGAGTGTGGCTTGAGATAGATTTCAAAGGGGTCAGGAGAGTTGCTGCTTGCTGGAAAGTCGGGCTGGAGCCATTTGGGAAAGACTGTGCAAGTGAGGTCACAAGTGCCCTGTAAGGGGAGCCGAGGGACACAGTTCAGTATCTTAGAACATCACACTGATAGCAGTGGGAAAGTAGAGACTGAGAAACAAGAGCCATTTTATAGGGTATTACAGTAACCCAGGTGGGAGATGGCAGTAAGTGCTCAAATGAGGTGACCCTAAAGGCACTGGAGAGGAGGAGACAGTTTGATGTTTTCAGGAGTTAGAAAGTACCTTGATGACCTGAGTGGCCTCTTGGGATCTCTCTTGCCTCCCTATATTCTCTGTCAAAAGGCATGGCACTGTTTCAGGCAACCCTGCAAGGTCTTCAGGACACAAATATCTACAATGAAGTCATAATTATCTGTGTGTAGAATAAAAGTGTTAAGAGTGCTGAAACATGCCATGACCGTTCGTTCATTCAACAAACATCTGTTGGAAAGACTACAAATTTGCTATTGGAGTACAACAACACACAGGGCAAAAGTATAGTTCCTGTTCTCATACTGCCTACCCTGCAGTGGGAGAGAGACATCCGAACACTTGCCCCCTCAATACATCCCAGTTTAAAACAAACAAACAAACAAACAAAACGGAACCAAGATGCTGTTCAACTGTGAATGACTTTGTGAGACTAAATTGATTGCCTTTAGATAATACATTTCTGGGATGATGTATGACTAAAAGTGGTTAAATGAATAATTAAGCCAGTATGATAAATGAAAGTCAGGTCTTTCTTAGCTGGAAATTAAATGTGCAGAGGCTACAGGCAACCCATTCCACATCATAATTTATTTGAAATAACTTTCTACTCAGCTAAAAATAGCATGAGCCTAGTTATATTAAAATTATAATATTGCTTGTTTTTGCAAACAACTAGTGACCTATCTTTAAGAATTAACAATATAATTATTTGCTAGTTTTTTTAATGGCTTTTCCTCCAATACTTGCACATCCTTCTTAGTATCATTTGTTTTAATATTTCACAAGAAAATCTTCCCAATTGTTTATTTCTTTAAATTAAAGGCATTTTCTATTATACCGATGAAGTAAAAACTATTATTTATATGTATAAAAATTCACCTAGATATAATTGATGCTTCCAAATATGAAAAATATACCTAAATACAGCAGACTAACAATTAGCAATAAACCTCAGAAGGTAATTTTTCTTCAATGAATTTGGATCTGAAGAAGACTGCTAGGAAGCCAGAAAACAGGTCAGAATTGAAGAGGCATTAACTTTGATTTTCTAGCCTTAGTATTTATTCCTTGTGGCCTAAAAAGATTAAATAGTGGCTGAGTCAGGGCAGACAAGTGGGTGTCAAAGCACTGAAGTCTTAGCTTCCGTGTCCCGTCATCCCTGCCTCTTCTCTCCTCACTGACTGAGCTGAGCTCCCTCACCATCTTGGGTCTCAGTGGACATGGGCAGAGTGCAGGTAACCCACTCTATTGTAGGCCCAGCAATAACTCCTCTTTCAGCCTTGATCTCACTTATGTAACTGATGGCTTGTATTCCCAAGAGTATATTAGACCCAGAAAAAGTATTTATGTAATGTGCAAAACTGATAAATTATGCTTCTATGACTACAAGATAATTTTAAGCTTTATTTTAGGTGAAAACAGTGATCAGATTTACAATCAAGTAAATCTGATTTACGATTGATGTACCTGGTTTATTGACTTCAGTTATGGTACACATATCAGACTGATTCTTCAGTACTGCCTTACAACTACAGAATTGCTTTCTTAGACAAAAACAATAATATTTATTGCCTTTTTCAATTTTTTTATTTTACCAAGGTAATACATTTGTGTGGCAATCAATAAAATCATATTGCCAAACAATAACAACCTCACCTCAGTCTCATCGCCACATAATCCCTCTCTTCCAAGGAAACTTCTTTTGAGCCTTTCTGTTCAGTTCTTACACAATTCCAAACAAATTGTTTACATTTCTGTTACTCGATTTTTTTTCTCGATCTGTCAGTTTCAAAAATAGCTACAGAGTCCTTGTTGTAAATGATGAAGATTTATCTCATTTTTATCACCCTTCTAATATTTGATTGTTACACTATTAAAATACCCAAGTAACCAATAGAAAAATTAAAAATAATGAAAGGGGAAGTAAATATGCTTTTTTCAACCTCTGGGTAAAGATATTGGTGCTCCTATCCTTCCATCCCACTATCCTCCCCTCCCTTCTTACCATCCTCTTAACTTCCCAAGGTTGTCAATATTTTCATTCTCTTTTGTGGCCATAACTGTCTTCTGCATTATCCTTAGATTGATTCTGAACGTTCAAAATCAAAAACACCATTTATATTATTTTTGACAGCATAAATATTGTTCATAGCTTTTCTTGCCATCCTGATGAATCTCATGACCTCTGGGACACTGAAAACAGAATGTTCCTAACAGTTGTTGAGGGGATAAATGAGGTGATCCATGTAAAGGGCTTAGAGCAACTTCTGGTACAGAGAGTAAGTCCTCAGAAAGTATGGCTGCCCCAGCATTATAATTATTACTGTATTTCATTGCACCTGAAATGTTATTGATTATAAGATATACCATTATTTTATGTTTCACAAAGAAAGAAAAAGCATGTGACCAATTAAACTATAGTCCCCAGGAATTTTGAGACAAATTTCAGAGATGTTAAAATATGAAGAAGTGTACTTTCCAATCAAACTGATTGTTAGCTTTTAGTGTTTTGTGTGTGTCTGGTTTCCTAAAATTTTTGGTAGGATTTCTTAACAGAATAGCAGTGCGCCCTTATCATATCTATGTGCCCCCTGCACTACCAGTTTGGGTCTTAAGTCTTTCTGCGTCAGTTTGGACTGATTGATTTAATGTAAGCATGAGGTCATCCACCCCCCAACCCTGAGGTTTCCTCTGGGCTGTATCCACTGTTCCCTAGATTTTATATATTCCTCTATTTTTCCTCATTTTTGCTGGAGTCAATCAAATAAGTTCCCAAGAATGGATATGTGGAAAGGGAACTTTGAATCTTTAAATTGCTGAAAATTCTTTTCCTCTAATATTATTTTTTAAAGTTTTCCTTTAGTATTTGTTCCATTTTAAGGATTATATGTATTTATAATCTCTCAAATTTCTTTGAAAATTTTAATTAGAAGTGTTTAAAAAAGTTATCTTCTCTCCTTGAATTATCTTTTCCTTTGGTTTTCTTAATCCTTTTTCTTTATCCTTCTCTTTAAAGTTGCCAGTTTTTCCAATGCTTAGTCTAATTGTTTTTTCTACATCTTTATACAGTTATAACTGCCGCTAAATTATTATTCTATGTAATGGAAAGCAGCCATCTTATTAAGGAAAAAGCTTTATTTTCCTGTTTTGCCTATACTTATAAATGAATAATAGAAAGCTAATCTATATAGAAAAATCCCTTAATTTTTCTTTTATTGTGAACTTTTCAAAAATATGGTTTGTTGTTATTCACCAAAGTTAACATCCTCCTGTCTATTAGGTTACTACTTCTTGGGTGGAATTTAATGAATATTTATAGCCTAACGCAGAAAAGAAGGAGGTAATTTATTAGAGTTTCATGCATTTCCATTTTTATGTTATCTGTTTTCCTTTGCTTTGTGTGCCATATATCTTTTGTTTCAAGTTAATTAATAATTCCTTTGTGTTTTTGACTATATTATACATTTTCCGTAAAAGATGCCTTCACATTTTGATCATCCTCACTAAGATACGCAGCTGGGCAAATCAAATGTAAATTTAAAGGAAGAAATGATTTCTAATCAAAAATTTGTTATTGAATATAAATATTTCTATTGTGGTGTAGCATTTCATCTCTTAAACTCATCAGATGTTACCTCACATATTATGTTTGGGCTTGTTCTCAGTCATTGAAGCCATAGGGCTTTGGTAAATTCATGAAAAGTGCTTCTCCAGATACTCAGCTCTGACCGACATACTGCAACTATTGACAAGTGGTGATGACTGTTTTACTTCCAAACTCCTGTTCAGTAGATAGGGTCATATGCTGTTAGCTCTCTTTGATTACTGCATGCCAAATAGCAATAAAAATAGTCAGTGCTTATAGAGTGCTTATTATCTACTTAATTACTTGTGGAACTCAGTTCCCACAACTCTCTGAGCTTAGGACTACAATTAACTCCATTTTACAGATGAAGAAACTAAAGGTAAAATGGTTGAACTTGTCAGAGATCACACAGGAAGAACGTGGGAGAGCTGGGATTCTGACCTAGGCAGTCCGATTCCCAAGTTCGTGCCCTTAACCACTCGGCTCACGTGTCATGGTGACACTTTTAACACGTTTTAGCATCCTCCCTCCTTGCACTTAAAAGTCCTCCTCTGGACCTGGACCAACTTTCAGTTTTTTTTATTTATCCAAAACCCTCATTGCCAAAACTTGAGTTTTTATTCTTTCTTTTTTAGTCCCTATCTCCATTCTGTTTTATTGTCTCCCTAAGGAGGGGATAGTGTTCAACAGCTGAGGAGACGTTTATAGATGTGCCTGAAACAATACCTATCATGTTGAAGTACTGAATATATTTCTATTGAATGTTGAAGCAACTATGCAAATAGGAAACTTTGTAGAAAAAAGATAACTTTCATTTCCTCTGCTTGCTTTTGGGAAAACTCACTCAGGCTGCATGCTGTGTGAGAAACAGTTTGAATGGGGGCAGAAGTGGACATAGGGAATTCTCAGTAGTTAAGAAAGGAATTTCTGGGTCACCAGTAGATAATGAATCCTATGGCAAATTCTTATTCAAGTCTTAAAATCTATAATTTTAGATGACCAAAAGATCATCTTATCTAGGCATTACTGTGTTAATAGTGATTTTCCTCTTGAACGTAAGACAAAGCAAATTTGCGAAGAAAGATAAATCACAAAGGAAACTGGAGTGTATAGTTAAGATGGAATGGATTAGACTCTTGGTGATTAAAGAGTAATATTTTAAACTAAAATTTAGAGTCAGCTGTACACCAAAATGGCTGTCTGTTGGTGATGGATTTTTAGGCAGTTTTGCTTTCTTCTTTATACCTTTATTTGGGGGAAATTTTGTATTAAACATGTATTTTATGATAAAACAAATAAAATTATTTTTATTAGAGGAAGTCTAAATGAAATCATCTTCTCTTGTGAATAGTTACCTACAACCATCTGTTTTTTAAAACTGAAGACATTTCTAAATTAGAAGATATTTATGCAAAGCATATTTAAGGGTATGTAAACTCACTGAGGTGAAATGTAGTCGTTATTGAATTCCTGAACTGTGCAAGGACTAGCTTTTACTTTGGAAAATGATTTGTATTCAATAAAATTTTGCTTAAGAGTCAGATGTTGAAAACAACGAAAGAATCCTTATAGGTTGATGAAGTAATGTTTAACAGTATTCTGTGCTGTATACAGGGTCTGGCACAAATAATGCCCCTTTTTTATTACAAAATCATAAGCATATAATTCTGTAACAAAGCAATATCACACTCAAGCACATATGACATGTTAGGTAAAATGTTCAAATTAAAACTATAAATTATTACACCCATATTATTATCCTGCCAACCACACTCAAGCAGGCCTTACTTCTGCCGGACCCTGTAGTAATGAAGTCATCATAGAATTCACTGGAAAAGAGAACCATGTGTGTAAAACTATGGCTTCATGATTGAAACTGGAAAATGTAAGTATCACATCTGTAATGACTCCATGTATCTCAACTGTCTTAAGCAGAAAGGCAAGAATTTAAAAACTGGGCCCTTTTTGGAAACTGTATGTGATGTTTTGTATATCAGCGTCTGATGGCAGCAGCTCACTGTGTATTTTATGTATTATACCAGCAGGAGATATTTCAGACATATCAGAAATATCAGAAGGTACTCTTGATTCAGTGTCTCTGGCTGTATAATAAAAAAGTGGGGGAGAAATTTCTGTAGTCTCTAATAAGCAGTATATCAATGAGAACTGTCAGATTTTGTAGAAAATTCCACAGCATGATTTATTACATTAATTACAGTCATGTGGGTTTCATGCCGCTAAGCCTGAAAATGCAGCCACATTGTAAAGTTGATTTAAAATATAGTTTGGCCAAGACGAAAGTGCTGCTTATTGTGATTAATGGAGTACAATATTTACTCTCGTGTTCTATTCTTTCGTCTTTGGAATGCTTAATTTCTTTTCTGACTTGAAATTAAGTTTGAGATTTGAAAAGCTTCATCTAGTTTTTATTCATTCCTGTCATCTGGTCTCCTTTTTGCCTTTTTGTGTCTTCTTAGCTGTCATTGAATGTTGCATCTCCTTTATACGTGAAGCCTGTTTGAATCTCTCCTTATCAGCAAATGTGGGCTAGCCTGGGGCTGTCCCTTGCCAGCAGAGCTGACCATCAGGCTTGTTAAGCCCCACCTGGGATGCTACAGCTCTCTTTTGAGGGGAGGGAAGAGTTGAGGAGAAACCCTCCTTTTCTTAATTTAACTAAAAAAAAAAGGCAGCATTCTTAGAAGAGAGAATTGCATGGTTTTACCCTTTACTACTATACTGAATTCACGCAGTCACATAATGTCTCTCTTTTTTTTAAAGATTTTATTTATTTTTAGACAGAGATGAAGGGAGGGAGGAAGGGAGGAAGAGAGGAACATCAATGTGTAGTTGCCTCTCGTGCGCCCCCCCACTGGGGACCTGGCCCACAACCCAGCCATGTGCCCTGACTGGGAATCGAACCGGCGACCCTTTGGTTCACAGGCCGGCACTCAGTCCACTGAGCCACACCAGCCAGGTCACAAAATGTCTCCTCTTATAATGACACAGTAAGCTTGTCATATCACAGAATTCTAGGTCAGTGGAATGGAAGGTCTCCTAAGAGCTGTTTTAGATATAGCTATTAACTCCAGTCATTTACCGACTATGACAGGATATGCCTAACACTGGTGACCTCTATAGGGCTAGCTGGGAAGAATAGCAAATAGTCGCTACAAATTAAAACATCAGCAGAGGAGGAAGTAGAAGGTTGAAGTAGACTGTGATTTTGCAGGTTCGCACACACTTCTAAGCAGTGGTATGTTTAAAGAGTTGAACTAGATGATTTATGTGCCCAACACTGAGCTCAGTGTTTTGCTTTCCTGTCTTATTTAATACTCTTACAACTTTTATGAGTACAATTATTATTTTGTATACCCATTTTACAACTGAAGAAACTGAGGCTTAAGTTTAAAAAAACACTCACACACATCCACATCGCTGGTTAAGCAGCAGAACTGGGGTTTGAACTGCATTCTTACTGGCAAAGCTGGAACCATTAACCATTTGCTACACTACGTAACGTCAAATACCCTGAAAGGGACCAAGTAAAATGAGATTTGAAAAATTGTTTCTGGCAATTTAGGGAAACAGTGTTTGAATTTAGTAATTCCAGAAAAGTTACAAAAGAAAAACTATGAATCCAGTGGGTCTCAGAGGGAAATAATTCTTTAACTCTCATTATTTTGTCGAACAATATAATACTAGTTAGTCCAATATGATTTTCTATAGTATTTTTCACTGAAGCAGAAATCACTTAAACATTTATTACTTATTTATGTATGAAACAACTGTTCTGCCAGGAGAAAGAAAATTTTTCAGATCGGAAAATCTGCTGTACCCTCAGGATGGCAGTGCTGTGACTGAGGCTGAGCTTGGACTGAGGCTTAAGTGGAGGAGTCATTTTTAGGTGTCTCAGAGGAAGGGAGAGATAAGATACTGTTTCTTAAAGCAGGGCCCGTTGGACCACACCTAAATTAGAGTCATCTGAGAACTCGTTAAAAATGCAGACTCCTGCACCCTGTTGGCCATACACTGATTCCTTGTTGTGAGGATCTGCAAGGTTCGTTACCGAGTCTTTTTACACATATAATATTCCAACACACCACGCAGCTCCTTGACCTGATTTAGTTTATAGATAAACAATAAATATGCATGAGGAAGGGACATGGTTTTTGCCTGTACTTTGTTTAATAATACTGGTATTTTTTGTGCTGTACTTTATTTCTAAATTTTTATTAAGGAGAAAATTTTCTAGGTGTTAGAGTCACAAAACATACCACCAGGAGAAATGAGCAGATGACTGATGTTTATTTAAGTGATTTCTGCTTCAGTGAAAAACATTATCAAGAATCATACCGGACTAACTGGTACTAGTCTCAATTACAATGCTCCTGAATGTTTATGTAAGAAATGTGTTTTATGCCCACTACTGGAAAAGACTAACCGAGCATAAAAATAATTTGTTGGTCAGTTAGCGATAATAGCATACAAGTCTGGCTTCAATTAGTAATGTTAACAATCCTAGAAAATAACCTATATTTTAAAGTTCTAGGAGAATGCATAAAAATACGCAACGACTTGGGTGTTCAAAGGAGAAAAAAGACACTGTCTTCTTAATACATTTTATGGTAGTTATATGATTTATATATCAATTTGTTTTTCATTTTTTCAAGTAAATCTAGCTCACTATTTTTTTCCCCAATCAGTTGCAGGGGTTAGGAACTATTGCTGTTTTCAAAAATTGAACATGAATGTTGGCACATGCGATTTTTTTAATCCCAGACAAATAAATTGAAGTTGGCCTGTTTCCTAAGAATATATATATATATATTTAAATACAAAGATTATTTTCTTTGAACCTAGAAAGAGTTATAAGAAAGCATCTTTCAAATGAATACATGTGTGGAAGAAGTAAGTCCCTAATAGGCAACACCATAATGTCAGGATAATATCTTTTTAAAGTGGAGATCAGGATTGTGGGGAGGGAACTGGCCCTCGATGTTGTGGATATATTAATTCTAGTATGGACCTTTTTTAAAGTATTTTTTCCCCTTATCCTAAGAGTAAGATAAAGATACTGTCTTGTAGCAATTTGTGTGATGGCTGGTATGTCCTTATATCCTAAGGAACTAGCCCTGGGGAAAGCAGTGGCCTCATAAGTTATTTTGTACCACAGTTGACTCTCCAAAGAGCCTTCACAAAGGATAAGGTGACTGAGATTATGATTGTGATTCCCAAAATTTAATTTTATGCCACTGACTTTTGTTTTCATTCTTTCTAAATGCAGTCCTTTCGAAATGGTCTAAAGTGGATTGTGTGATAAAACACACAAGAGTTATCTCAGTAAGTTCCTTTTCAGCTTTTGTGTTAATTCAGTCTACATACTTTTAATGAATGCTACATTTCTCCACTGCTTTTCCAGACCCTGGGAATAAAGCAGTGAAGTCCTGGCCTGTACAGAGCTCATGGCCCACTGGGGAGAGATATATGCTAAGCAAGTTACCAAGTAAATATGCAGTATATCAGATGGAGATAGGTGTATGGAAGAAAATAACACAGAGGTAGAAACTTAGGGTATTGATTTTTTTTTTCAAAAGCAACTTTTTAAAATGTTTGGCATTTGGAGTTTTTTTTGCACTTGGACTATTCAGTCTCCTCTCTTTGGTGCATATATTTATAATTACTATATATGACCCTCCATACAGTCATCCTACTGGTCTAGCTTTGTTCCCCACTCTAATCCTTCTCTCATCTCCAAACCAGGATCCATGTTTTACACTCTTGAACATAAGCCAGATACCTTTCGATCTCTTTCCCTTTGCTCATTCAGTCTCTTCCTGGAATGCCCCACCCTCCTGTTCTGATCAACCAAATGGTACCCATCCTTAACTCAGGCCCCCATTTCCCCAAAGAATAAAGTTCCAGCACTGTTTGAGCTCTATTTGACTTCTCTCGTTTTCTTTCGGAATTCCTATAGGATCTAGAGCCACAAACTCAATTCCTAATCACACAGCTGTGTACGGTCTTTTTAATTTTATGTGTAATAGTCATCTTTTTTTCAGCTATGATAGAATCTGCATAACCATCGGAGACTTGCCTTTGACTATACCCCATAGGTCTTCTTGAAATGCTAGGAGGCACAGTGGGTACTCACAAATGTGGATTAAATATTAATCCAACTGTAGCCTCATAAATATAAATCTACCACCAGTTTTCTTTATACTTTTACTTTTCAAATATAAAAACCATTTTTATTTAATAAGCTCATGGATTTATCATTTATTGATTTATAAGAATTTGAACATCGGTTTTCTCTAGCATGTGAAAGGGCAAAATACTCTTAAATGCAAATAATAAAAAAATTAAACATCGAGAAATGTATTATTTTAACAAAATTATAAAAGGGATGTGATCGCTGAATGCTTTTGTTGTTGTTACATTGAGTGCTCTAGCAATAGAAGCAAATGGATCTGAATTTAAATCTAGCATAAATCTCAAAATAAGTGAGAACACAAGATACTGCTCTAATTTTGTGTTTTTCCATTCCATCCCCTAACAAGGGAGGTAATAATTGGATTAATGGGCCATGAAGACTGTGTAAATAAGTAGAGAAAAGCAGCCTGTAGAAACTTCACTCAGTAAGAGTGAAGAGTCCCGGTAAGAGTGCCTGAGCCAGCGCTGAGGCCACCCCCGCCCCTCTTTGGCTCCCCAGCAGGTTGCGCAGATCGCTTGGAAATCAGTAACCTAACCTTTCTGGGTTTTTGGCCCCATTTGTTGCAGACCCATTTCACTGTACCTGTTTCCCCCCGTCAGAAAGTAGAGCATTCCTATGAAACCTTCTGTACGCTGAAATGGTGTACAGCAAAGAAGCAGTTATCATTGACATATAATGTCCCTATTTCATTCACCACGATTGAAATGCTTAATTCATGTACAGATTTATGTTCATCATTCCACCCATACAAGCTCTCTTGGCTTTTCTGATACCTTAGGACACAGCTAAAGGATGCACAAAATAAATCAAGATACAGCACAAGTGCTCACAGACACAGTTCAAAACTATGGCAACTTGATGCTGAGGTGCCGAGCATATAGTTCCCAGGAGAGGAGCTTGGCCGGACTACTCGAGCTGTTCCAAGTTGGCTCTGCTTCTAGAAGGGCTCACTGCAAAACCAACACTGGATGCTATTTTCACAACAGCAAAAATCCTCTTTGGACTTCTTCCCATTAGTGAAAACAGATAATATTAATGTAGGTCTTTTCCAAAAGCAAAGTGGCATCATGCAACTTTTGAAAACGAGGAGAGAGAAACCCCTGTACTGGGTTTTATGGGGTGGCTGCTTCTTTTGAAAAGCTTAAAGTAAGTTTAAGTAATAAATATTATGGCTCTTGTGGATGTACAGCAAGAAATAAGTGACCATTTGTTCAAAGAACCAAGGTCATTCATACCTTCTACTTAGAGTATACTGACTAATGTTGTTTAATTACAGACTTAAACTCTTTTACTCACGTACTCTTTATAAGAACTTTGAAAAACTCATTTTTAAATTGACATCCTAAGGTTTTCAATATTAGTTTCACTTTGTGTATTTTTGTAAAAAGGAGGTAGAAAATACAGAATATTATATAAAGATGAGGAATGGACCGTAACTAGAATCATTATTTCATGATTTGTTAGTAGTCGTTAAGCATCTTGTAAACTGAAGCACACTGCGTCTGAAAGAATTGAATACAGTTTCAACATTTTGGTAGTCCTGAAAAATATTCGTTTCACTTAAAAAAATCAGCCTCCCTAACCGGTAACCCTTTCAAAAGTCCTGAATTCAGAACACAGCAGTTCAGGCCCAGGTACCCTGTTTCTCATGGTGAATTTCACCTAAATTAGACTATGTATTAGACAGCAGATAAGAACCATGATGGATTTAATAACCGATTTATAAATTTTGCTGACCTCTTAAAATCTTTGACACCCCAGAGTATGTACCGTGGTAGATTTGAGATGGAAACACATGCAAATTCAGTCTTCACTTCAGACAAACAAGTTTTAGAAAAGGCTCCGTGGGAAAGTTGAGGAACTGGAAATTTTTTCCCTCGAGTTGCCTGTGAATGTTTATTTCTTAGAAAGCCTTTGTTTGAAGTTCGAAGACTGCTGTGATAGATATTTGAACAAGTAGCCAAAATAAACAGATGTGCTGGTCCCTTTGGCTTTACATGTAAACAGTAAAGGAAGCCGGCTCGATAAAGGTTACATGTAACCTCTGGCTGCATCTTTTTGATGGAGACACATTTTTTATACATCTTTATTGTTATATAAACAATTTCAAATGGCAGAAAATAGCGTAACTGAAAGTTAAGTCTAATGAAGCATAAAATGTACTTTTGTATATTTGAATTTTGGAATTATGATCTCAGAAATGTGCCTGTAACTCTAATTTGCTAGTTTAGTGAATTCTAATTCATTTCATAAGGTTATGAGGATTTTGGCAATTGTATCTTAGGACTGTCATTTTAAAATATCATTTATAAATTTGTTCAGTAATACAAAAAGTAGTGTGTTTTGTAAATAAAATTCAGTTTATTAGAAGATTTATTTTTACTGTTGTGTGCTGTTATTGCAAAGACTTCCTTCCACTGAGCATCCTTATAAAGTTTTCCTAAATAAGATAGTTACAGCAAACAAAATATTTTATGTTATACTGTAGAATCAGAAATTACTTGTTTATGTTGTTTTAAAAACAACTTCAATGTTTGCCTCTCACCAATCAGTCGGATAGCCTGGCTTTCTATTACGTAATTCATTTTTATGGTTTCTCTTTTGAGTTCCATATATACCACATCTGATAGAATGGTGGTGATTTCGACAAAATGGTTTTATTGTTAATGTTAAAATTCCAAATTTAAATTATATATTATTGAAAGGAGACCATTTAAATGATTATTGAACTAAATCATTGTTTAAAACACTGAGTAAAATACAGTAGGGTTTTCTTCACTAGACATAAGCACTGGAACTTTATTTCAGTGTTTTCTTTCGAACCTCATCCTGACTGGAGGTGCTGGCTAAAATGCAGGTGCCTTGGCCTGCCACCTAGGAGTCTGATTGTGACCGAGCATCCCGAGTGACCCAGAAACACACTACACTGTGAGAGCCTCCATCCACAGCAATGTTACTTAATCATGGATGATCCAAAATGTAAAGAGTATAAATAAAAAACAATTTACCCAGGAGACAGACCCCTCCTTTCTTACATCTTGATTATAATAGCCTAATTCAGATTCCACTGTCCTGTCTTTGTAGTTACCAAGTTCTTATCCTCATTACTTTCCAGAGTACCAGATATTTTTATCACTTATTACAAACTGCCCCACAATTACATACAGAATATTTATAAACTGTATTTACCTGACTCGCTGTAGAATAAGTGAATTAACTGCTGCAAATGATCTGTTTAAGAATTTTAAGTATAGACCTCTAGTGATGTGCTAAATAAATTCATATATTTTAGTTTAATTCAATAAAATGGAACCAGTACAACATCTGGTTTCACAAATGAAGTGATTCAAAATGAATGTCAGTTGTATGGGGTCCTTGCACACTGCAGTAGGATACATAGCACATTTCTGTCTCACATTTTTCCTAAGACAAAGACAACCTCTAATCTCTTTCCACAAACCTTCATGCACTAAACTATGTGCCAATGACATGAGCTGCGCATTCTGATTGCAGTGAGCCATACTCTTGTCTAGTACGTCATTTGTGAATATAATAGTTGGCTATTACAATGCAACAGGTATGTAAATAACATTTACTAGTGATCTCTATAAAATTGATTCCTTCTTTCCCTTTTCATTATAAGAGGAAACTTTATTTCAGAGTAGAAAGTGCATTGTCTGAACTCATCAACACCCTCTCTATCCCTCCCCTCCCCAATTTGTTGCAGACCAGGATGAAAGAGCAGCTGAGCTCAGCAGGGAGCAGAATGAGAAAACCATCCGGAGCACGCAGACTGCGCTCCGCAATTTCCGTGAGTTCCTCATCTCCAAGTATCCTTCTGAAACAAGAGAGATTTATGTCATCCCTTGTAAAGAGTTGGATGCCTACCTTGCCTCTTTCTTTGTGGATGCCAGGCAGAAGGATGGGTCCGAATATGAACCCAACAGCTTGGCCAATTACCAGTGTGGACTTGAACGGTACCTAAAAGAACACAGGTATGGCTACAGTATCACCAGGGATAAGGAATTCAAGCGTTCCCAAGAGGCCCTGAAACAGAAGCAGATTGAACTCCGCTGCAAAGGAAAAGGAAACAAACCCCACAAGTCCATGAAGCTCACCTTTGCTGATGAGCTCATTCTGCGGAAGAGGGGGTTGCTAAGCCGCTATAACCCTGAGGGTCTGCTCAACCTCGTCTGGCTCAACAACACAAAAGCTTTTGGGCATTGCACAGGCTTCCATGGATCTACCTTGAAGTGGGGTGATATCCGGCTCCGGGTAACAGAAACAGGGTTGGAGTACTTAGAGTGGATGGGTCAAGATACCGGTGACCTGAATGCCAAAACCAAGAGAGGGGGGACAGATTCCCGTGTGTATGCCACCCAGCACGCCCCACAGACGTGCCCCGTACAGGACTATAAGGAATATGCCCAGCGGCGGCCTCCTGCCATGCGCTACGAGGATGCCCCTTTCTACTTGTCCATCAAGCCAGTCGTGAACTTGGCGGCTCTGCATTGGTACAACTGCCAGGCCCTGGGCAAGAACAAGCTGGCCAAGATGGTGAAGACCATGTGTGAGAAGGGCAACATCCCTGGCAGGAAAACCAACTTCAGCGTGTATCAGAGCTGCAGCACCTTGTCGGAGGCCCAGAGCAACCAGCTGGTGCTCATCTGTAACAACCTGAGCCAGCAGGCTGCCCAGTCGGTGGCGGGGCACTCCAACAGCGGCAACTTCATCGTCTCTGCCTCCTACGACTCTTCCTCAGATACTGCCTGACCAGGTGTCTTGAGCCTGACCCCACTTTGGTTACTGTGGCCAGAGAAACTGTGATTACACACTGCTTCTTGTGCCCTTTCCTCGGCCCTCAGTGTTAACTTTATAAAAATATAAATCTATAATATATTTTTCTTTTTACAAATAAGCCAACGGAGATAGTTTAGTATTACTAACATAGCATTTATAGGCTTAAAATAAATGTACTTGTGGGTGAGTCAGTGTAATTACTGTTACAGACTTTTTCAAAACCATAGTGATCCTCAGGCAACACAAAGTAGAGAAGGAATTCTGTTTTTTAAAAAACTGTCCAAAAGGAAACTGAGAGTCATGCTAGACGCGGTGTCCTCAACTCCTGCTTTTTCTTCCCACTGCACTGGTCATTGCTAGTCTACTTAATAAATGGCTTTATTTTTTTAATTTTTAAAATTCTCTATTAGGCAGGAGGAGATAACCCTAACTTTACTGCTTACACAAAATTACATTCAGTCAGATCCAAAATATGAAAGTGTTAATATAAGCTCGACATCAAATTACGTATATACTTTTTTTTTTTTTACTTAATTAGAATTTTAGCTCCTGCACCTCATTTTTTGCAATGTAGGAAAACTTAGAGGCTTAGCTAACACTTTGTTCTTTGGTGGGGAGTAGAAGGCGGGAATAAGGTGTCACTCATTTTGAAACATAACAATTTTTAAATAATATGCAAAGTCCATTATTGTGGCAAAAGAAGACTGTTACATGACTTATTTTTACTGTTGTGCTTGAACCTGGGTAGAATTTTTTCGTTCCCTAAGAAATCAGTGTAAATGAAATTTGATTATCAGGTTTAAAAGAAATTTAAAATCTGAAAATGTTCCCAAGCATTAGATTGTATATCAAGCATAAAGAGAAGGTAGAGAATGGGAAAGTCTTACTAAAGACCTAGAAGCACTAGTTAAGACAACAAAAAAACTCATTCTCTTCAAAGCTCAAATCCCTCTTGAATTATTTATTTATAAGCATTAAACTTCAGTATCTTTTCTCTAGGGGATTACTTGACTCTGTAGTTGAGATCAAAGGAAAGTTGACACTCACTTTAGGTAACAGCACTTGTTACCAGATTTAGCTGAATTCAAAGCATTCTTGAAAATGTGCAGTTTCTTCTATAGTAAATATAGACGCATTTATCTACATCATCCTGCAATAATAATAATTTTGGTTAAACATCTTACGGTAGTTTTTCCAAGATCTTTATTTTCAAGCCTTGAAGTCTGTGGTGAATTATTAGTTAAGATACTTTAAAAATAAAATAAATTTAGATATTAGGGCCACAGTAAAACTGAGCTAGACTCCCATCCTGTATAATCATTAACACATAAAAAAATCCCAATCTTAATTGCTTTGTTGAATTTGGGCATTCTGTTGGGGAGTGTTTGTTTTTCAAGGTAACCTTATAATTCAGTGAGCTAGGAAGGTAGATGTTATATTATGTGTTAATTTATGTACAGACAGGACAAATTTCATTTTGATTTGCTTTTCTAAATCATCACATTAGCTGAACTTCCCGTGGCTGGGCAGCAAGACAGCTCTTTCCAACTCTTAAGTAACAGGCACATGAAGACCCAGTCCTCTAAGCTGTGACCTTTCCATTGGCTTGGGAGTGGGAAGTCTTTCGTGGCCTTTGTGTGGTGGAGTTCACTTCCATGACTTTTCCTCCATAGAGAGGCATCCACAAAAGAAAGTGTGGGAGATATCTTGGTTTTGTTGTTTGGGGTTTTTTGGGGGGTTTTTTTGGTTGTTTTGTGTGTGTGTGTGTGTGTGTGTGTGTGTGTGTGTGTGTGTGTGTGTGTTTGGTATTAATAATGACGATAGGCACCATTTTTGATCCAGTATGTGTTCCAGCACTGTACTAAGTGACTTATATGCATCAGTTATATAAGAAGCAGTTACTAATTGTATGAAAACCTGGAAATACAGAAAAGTGTAAAAAAAAGAAACTATATACACATTAGCTACCCAAAAATAACCGCTGTTAACATTTGGGTATATATTTCTTCAGACATTTCAATATATACCTATTTGTTTCCATGTGCATTATCTTTAATCTTTTCAATAACTTTGAAAAGAAGGTGAATTATCTTTATTTTATGTTGAGATCGAGACAGATCAGTTAGATTATAGCTAAGGAAATGGTAGTGTCTGTCAACTGACTCGAGTTCTTCTGTTTACCTTTCTTAGTATCAACTCATAGTTTCCAGTGATTTGAGCCAGGTGTGGGGACATAGTGTCTTCTCAGGCCTCGAGGGATGCTGAGTTATCTTTCCGGGTGGCATACTCTGTCCCCTGGTCCCCTCTCTTCCGTTCCTTTTCAACCATGTGTCTCTCCCAGTTCTCTTTACAAAACATTCCTGTTCTCCTTGTTCAGTAACTGGTCTGTAAGTGCACAGGACAGCCTGCTGTAAAATAACTTTTTAAAAATAAGGATATTTTTACATAGGGTACCTCTCATGTTTAAGAAAACATTTCTATAAAGAACACTTAAAATGTGATTGTTTTATTTTTGCATTGATATTTTTAAAAATTCTTGATACACTTTAGACAGCAAAGTAGGTTTGTCATGAGAAAGAAGGACAGTCGGTAAGCAATGAGAAACAAAACTAGGAAATTTCAAATTTCCATTTGTGTTTGTTGAGGTACTAAAATTAAAATCTGTTTTTAGTACTATTGCATTTTCATTTAGAAGAACACAAATGGAGAATGTGAATTTTTTAAATTTATTTTTGCTTTAATAACTGAAACCAAATATGAACATCGTGACAGAGTTAGAAAACTGTTTTTGGAAGAATGGCTTGGTAGACATATAGCCGAATTAGTATCTATTTGAGTTAAATTATGAAAAGTTATCTGCAACTACCTCCAAATTCTGTGATTTTGTATAAACAATACTGAAGATATACCACTACCAGATGCCATTTTTATTATGTTATTGCAACTTTAAAAAAATTATATCCATACCATGACAGTGGTAGATACCAAAATCATGTACGTGCTTTAGTGAAAGTACCGCAGTTTAGCAGGTATTCACTACAGTAGCGTGTGCTGCCTTTCCCGACGATCCCATGGTTCATACAAAAACACTAAAACCTTTATTTGTGACATTGACACTTAAAGGTCAGGATAGCGTCATGTAAGATACTTTGCGGTGCCCCTTTGGAATTGTTGCCCTGTCTATAACAAACATGTGAAACCCATCTGTTTGTTTGGATGACATAGCTGCATAATTCAGTCTTCTGTATTCATGTGAGTGACTGGCTTTTGAAAATCATAGACAGTAGCAGTTTTTTTTTTTAAGAACATAATGTTTGAAGAGGTTAGTGATCCTCAGAATGTTTATCCAGAAGACCTTATTCTTAAGATTCCATTTGTTATCTTGGTTAGTAGGACTGGTTTGAATATGATTCATAAATAGACATCAGCTATTTAAAATGTTTGTTATTTTATAATTGTTTTTTCTGATGTTAAATTTTCCCTACGCTAATTCACTTTTCCCTATGTTAAATCACCTCCTGATCTACAAAGGAATAATATGAAACATTTCTATCATAGATCGGGTCTCTTTGGTTTTTTAGTTAGATCATTGTTAGCTGAAATCTTTATTGTATTCACTTGGCTATGTCCTGTGGCTTAGCTTCCAGTGGGATGAAGTCAAGAGATTTCGCTGAGAGGAAATGTACAGCCATAACAACAAAAATTAGAGCACCTAGTATCTAGACTCAGTGAGTATACAAAGATGTATAAATAGTCCCTGCTCTCAAAGAACTTATAAAAGATACTGTAATAAAAGTTTCATTTCATTTTTGAGAGCCCAGCAAAACAAAACAAAACAAAAAATGCCAGTACTGTCTCTATAGAGCCTGTTTTAAAATGAATAATATGGCAAAGCCATTTTCTACACCATCCATTACGTTCACATAGGTGCACACATGCATCCAGGGAAGTACAGATTGTCGTCACTGACTCTCAATTTTTGAATTCTTGCAAAATGTACCATAAGACCAACTGCTCCCATAAATTGCTTCTCTTCTTTCTCCTTTGAGGGTAGGTATCATTTCTCATTTCTGAATGAGGAAGTCCAGAGAAGTCAAATGGGTTGCCCACATTATCGTTAATACTTTAGAGCATCAGAATCTGAAACTAGATCCTTTTCTGTCCTTTTCTCCTCTAGCTTCTTGTTCACAGTGATTTGCTCTGCTTCTGTAGACCCCCTGAAGTGATAAGTTATCAATGAAATCCCTGGTGTGATAAAATCATCAATATCCCTTGAACTCTGAAGGCGAGCGGTGCCATCACGTGGAATGTGTGCTAGCACACTGCTTAGGCTCCATCACTGCAGTTTTTTGGGGATGGGACCCTCAGCAGAGTTTCTTTGCCCTGACCGTAAGGAGAGAGCAAAACTTTGTGTCACCCCCTAAAGAACACTTTGTTGTGGAGATGGGGTATGTATGTGCGCTGGTAATTCTGTCTTTAAAAGTGATTATTTGTTTTTATCCCAAATAAAACAAAAACCTAATTTCAAGAGAGTTCCTTATAATTCAGACAATGAATGGAGAGGGTCTGGACAGGAGAACACCTCTCAAGCCCAGAAGTGACATTGCCCTCCACCAGATACGGAATACCGGGGCCGGTCTGCCGGGGAGTTTGGTCTTGCCTACAAATTTGGTGCCAGCAAATTAACAGTATTTAGTAAAATGTTCTTATTTTGTTTTTGTTTTTTAATCAGTTATGATTGTTTATATAACAAAGCTTTGGGGGAAAATACTGTCCTCATGATTCTCAGCATTAGAGATTAACTGTGAAACCGTTCATATATTTTCTAGTTTTACTGTCTCTGCAGTTTCATGGATTAGAAACCAGCACTTCGGATTTTAACCAGCCTATTTCTGACTGGTCTTCTTTGTCTATAGCAAGGATGTATTTTAGTTTTTATTTTTCTAGCCAAAATAAAGCTGTAATACTTAGCATCTTTAAATAAGAACTCCCTAACATGTAACAAAGGAAATGAATTTCCAGGCATAGGGGGGAAATCATGGTTGTGCGTGATAATTTATTGCAGTAAAATAATTTTAAACTGTTCAATCATGAAAAGAAGTTGTTATAAATACTACAGAATTAACAAGTCCTCAATCATTTTAATTGTTTTTAATATGCAAGATACATCTGTGCATAGTCACTGTATGATGTGCTGCACATAGTTGCAACACTCATTAAGAAACCCCATTGGCAAGGACATCCTCAGTTGTCTTTTGTTTGTTTTTTTTCTTAATGCATAGTATTTGAACATTACTTCTCCCCACTGGGATCTGGCTGAGACGATATGAACGCACAGCTTTTTGTAAAGCAAAGTGATGAAAGTAGGATGATTGTAAAAGATCCTTGCCATAGAATATACTGGGATAAAGAAATACACTGCATGTGTCATCCTTTTGGTGTTTGGTGTTTTTCTAATGTTATAAAAACAGAAAAGAGAGGATGATATTGGTAAACTGCCAACGATTCTGATTTCACTTCTGAACGGGGAAGAGAAAGGTAATCAGAATTTCTTATGGTCCATCCTATTTGTAAGTTGACCAATTGGGTCTCTCAAAGATGAGGGAAAGACCTGATGTGGTATTGAAGATTGCATTATTTTTTAAAAGATAGCATTTTAATACATTTAAATTGAGGTTTTATATAAACCATGACCTCGTTGAATCAGACTCAGAGTACTGATTAGGTCAGAGTTGATCAGAAAATTAATTAGGCCAGAGTATTAGAAACATCTAGACTAATCCAGCCCTCTTCTTTTTCAGAAGAGGGAAACAGCCCGAGACATTAGAGGAATGCCCAGGTGCACAGACACCTTGTTAGAATCAGAGCCAAGAGTAAAACCCAAGGGAACCCTCAGGCATCCTGAGTTCCAGTCTAAATAGAGCTTAGGGGAGAAAATCAACCCTGCATTTTCACCGAGTTAGAAAAGATATCCTTGTTTTCAAAATTATAAATACTTTAAAGCCCTCAATCAAGTTTCTATTAGAAGTACATTCAAGCTGCCAGTTTTCAAATACACTTTTTTTTGTATGTGTATTTTTACTTTTCATTGTGTAGTGTTATATCTTGATGTTAGCAACTTCTTTTGAAATTCGATGATATAATCTCTAAATGTAATTGTTCCCCTTTTTATTTTAACAAACATCTTTTTACCCTACCCCATTTATATTTAGTTTTCATTTATGGAGGGCAAACAAACCGCAATTTTCTCTAACATGAATTCAATAATGGTTATAATCTATACTGATTATAAATTAAAAAGCAACTTTTTAAAAATTTCGGTATTCATTCAAATATCCAGCTATATAGCATCTGTGTTGTTGGTTTTGAATGCAGTCTGCAATATCCTGTTTTTGTCTATGAAAAGTTTTAAAAATCATCTTAAAAGTTTGGGACATATCTTCAGTCAAAATGATCAAATTTTTATCAACATAATTAGAATGTTTCCGAAGTGAATTTATTTTAGAGATAGGAAAGGGAAAGAAAATGGGAACTATGAAAGAGACCTACCTATAAGCAGGAAGATAGAGAAATACAAAATATTTGTAAATTCTCATATTAACCTGCTTACTCTTCTAATAGGGAATTCAAGCATAAATACAAAAAACATTCTACAAAATTTTATTTTGCAGTTTATATTTACTAAATCATAGTTGAAAGAAAAATGAAATTCTAGGCTGTTACAAAAGTACAATGAAATTTTGCCTTTTGAATGCAAGGTTGAATTTTGCTAGACTTCTAATGTTCTTTATATTACACTGGAATTAGAGAGCGTTTTTACCATTATACATTCATTTCAAAGATCTTTGAAAATGTTTGGCATAATATATTTATTTGTGGTTGGTAGAATTAGGAAGACATCAGCAATATGTAATTTTAACAGTAATTGTGCATATTGTATTAAGTGATTTTTTATGCCTGTTTACTTTCTGTAATTCTTATATTTTATAAATCAAATACCTTAGAATAATTCCACTAGAAATTAATTTATAATGATTATTTATACTGAATGAAGTAGCAGGTCCATTTTAGTATGAATCCACTCAGATCAACTTTATCAAACTGAACTTTTGTATCTACAGTCCATTATATTACAACTTTTTAAATAGCATTTATAACAAGAGAACTTTTGTTTTATAAAATATTTGTTACAAAAAAAAAAAAACCTTGCCAAAAACCATTACAATTTCTATGCATTGTGTAATACTGAGTGATGTCTTTGTTGAGGTTCTGCATGTTGTAATAGGGTGCTCTTTCAGATGTGTGTTAATGGTGTTTATGTGTAATTGTTAATCATTGCTGCTATCACTTATGTAGTTAAACTGAAAAACTGTGCTAAGGGGCTGTGCCAGTTGACATTTTATGTGTGACCTGTGAAAGTATGTACTTAGTTTAATATTTTGAGCCAGCAGTTAGTGGCCTCTACAGAAGGAAATGTTGTAGTTGTCAAGTGGTGCCAACTTCGAAATCTTGTTTCGTGTGTGTAATTCCAGGTTAGCTCTTCTTTCACGTTATCCCCAACTCTTCGAAAGGGAAACATTTGCAAAAAGAGAAAACAAGAATTCTGAACTTTTTTAGTACTCCCCTACCCCAACTTAAATCTTTTCTTTCCCTGACACTTGAGCTCCTTACAGAGAAATCCAATAGAATGACAGGATAGCAGCATAATTTCCCTTGATCTGGATATCTTTTGGTTGAACAGAGTAATAACAGGACTATAAAGTGCATACATTATTTTTGTTGGTTATCATAGCTTACTGTTTGTTTCACGTTTAATGAGAATATTTAGCTTTTAAATTTTATTTATAAGTGACCATGGAAACATCAGTGTTCCCAAATATTAACTTTGATATTTAGCATTCGTATGGACTTATTTAATATATTTTGTTGCCTCACGTCAGAATTTTTTTGTGCCCGTTTATCTGTAGCTGGTTCCTGGTAGTTCCGTTTTGTCTCAGCAATTCCATACAAACTCTGAAAGTTAAGAGAAAACTATTTCAGTGGATTAATTCTATTATGCTACTTGTTACAAGTCAACATGGAGGAAATATCATACTTTTTTATACATTTATAGTCTTAAAATGGAAGGAAAACTGTCATAAAATGTTAAGAAAAGATGGCTACTTCCTTAAGATCCTTTTTACACCAACATGCCAAAATTCCTCACTAAGTGCAGTGTTTCATTCTGCCTGTTCAGTGGGTTTATAACTATTAAGATTCCTTTAATAAAGGGATAATCTCCTGAACTATTCAGAGGCTTTTTCTGTGGCTGTCAGATACATGGTGACAGCCAATGCTGTGTTTGGAAACATTGCTGCTGCAATTGCTAATTTAATTCTAAGAATATGAAAGATAATTCATCAAGGCCCCGGCTACTTCTTCACTTAAAGGAAAAGAAAGGCAGATTTCAACTGTGAGCTTTCTTTCCCTTCAAGGGAGGCAGTAAAGCAATGAAAGGAAGTTCAATTGTGCATATTCTGAAGGCGATCTTCCCTCGTTCACTGGCCTTCAGAGTAACACTAAAGTATTTCTTGATTCCCGCATTGGGGATTTTCAGGCAAGGCCTTTGTTCTTAGAATTCCTTTTGTATTTTGGACACCAAAGATTACGGCATGATGTATCCTGATGATTAACATTAACAGTTCCTATCAGCAGTGGGCACATTTATTTGAATCCTCTCTTAGGTTCATTTACCCTCTTCGTGTCTTCTGTACATTTTGTATGTCTGTCCTGAGGCTGTTATGCCTAGGGCTACTTTTGAATCAAATACATACATATTGATTAGGTTTCTAATTTATAGAGTTATGTTTCCACCATGACTTTAAGCCTTTTTTCACTGCTAATGTTAGACGAAGATTTGCCCCATGGTGAGCAATAACTTGTACCTTTTTCATTGTAACCTGAAAATGTAACTCTAACCGTATAGGCTGACATCTGGTCAGAGAATGACTGGAAGCATTTTGGGCTCAGCAGAAGCGCTGTATGCGACTCATTTATCTGTCGAAATGAAGAACTTTGGTGGCTTAGTAGAATGAATGTGGGATTTAACTTAAATGAGGTCTTCCATCTTTCTTACAAATTATAAGAATACTTTTAAGAGTCCTTTTAGTCACCACTTGGAAGTTCATTGGGAATACAAGTATACTGATTTAGTATAATTTAATACAAGCATATGTTTGGAAATATAACCAAAAATTAGTACTTAGAAAAATTTTTTGAACAATAGAACTATTCATTGAAGATGCATTCACTTTTTCCCCTATTTGATAGATCACTTTTGATATCTTTTCTGGCCACTTGGCTTTTAACTGATACTACATGAAAAAAGCACACGTGGACCTATTTACTCTAATATTTAAAAATTCTCTTCTTAAGCTGCTACAGTTATGGTTTGTGAAAGAAAGAGGAGAAAGGTGAATTGCAATGGAGAGGAATTTCTGTTACTATGTTAAAATGTATGACTGATATTCTTGGTTAATTAATATCCTACCAGTTGATATTTGTAATATAATAGAACTTTTTTGTTAATAAGTGTATACTCTTGGTTTCATTTTTATTTTTCTGCTCACTGACCTTTTACTCTAAAATGTTTTCATCGTTATCTGCTCACTGTTTTTGCTTCATATTTGTCTGTGTACTTGTGCTCTAAATAAAATTTAGTTTTGTGTCCCAGTGGCTTATTCATTGTGTGTATAATGTTTGCCTGTAATGTAATAGTGTAATTTTCTATCGTTTTCAGTATTTGTCGGTACAGCCTAAACTTATGGAAATAAGAAATACAATCCAATAAAATCAGCTAATGTCTCTATAATGAGAGCATGTTTTAATCACAGTAATTTGTCTGTATTTGGGTATGACTTAGTCTTCATTTAATAAATGGTTTTCTGCAATGCTGGCTGACGTTCGTAAACAAACTATATTATGAAAAACAAAATTGTCCTCTTCACTATGCATTAGCCCCGTATAGTCAATGCATATTAAGCAGGGTGTTCCATGTCAAGTGTTTCTGTCTGTTGCAGAGGGGGAAGTTGTTGAAAGAGAAACATTTCTCTGTGTGAGTGCTTGGCAACAGCCCTCCGGGTAGGGGAGACACTTCAGGAAGGCATCTACAACTGAACTAATCAGATGCTTCCTGGAGCCCCAGGCCCCAAAATCATGTTTCAGGGCAGAAGCCTCTACTCAAATTCACTCTCTCTGGAGCACTGTCTGTCAACTGTACAAAGTTATACCAAACTAAGTAGATGTCAGCTTCCAGACTTCCTCATTTTTAGGAAAACTCTTTTTGGTCAGATAGAATCCTTCATATGCTGTTTGTTGCATTTCGCGCATTTGACAATGTTCTTTGAGCAGAATAGGAATGGTTATTCAAAATAATTACAGCAGTTAACTTCAGACATCTTTGTTGTATCACTAAAATTACTTAGTAAAGAAAAGCATATTAAAACACAAGAAAATATGTTCTCTCACAGAAATGCAAATGTAGTTCTTTCATATGTACGAATAATCCACCAAAGTCTTTACTCAGTTGAATATTGCAAATAGCAACAACTGTACTTTTGTATGATTGTGTTTTAAATGGTATTAAAATTACTTTATAAATAGTAACTTAATTTTTAATGTTTTCCTAGCACTTTAAGAAACTAATTATATAATTAAAATATGACAGATTTTATTTCCCTGATAAGGGTAGAATATTAGAATACAAATTAAGTAATATTTAGCCTGCAAGTCTCAAAATATTTTTTTTAAGTTTTATTATTTTAATTTTTTTTATTTATAGTAATCTTCTAAGATTTCAAGTGACTAAAATAGCTAATATGTGTAACATAATTTAATGTTGGTTATATATCAGGTACAGGATTGCTGGATCATAGAGTATGTGTATGTTCAACTTTAGTAGGCATTGCCAGTTAGCTTCCAAAGTGGTTGTATGAATTGACATTCCTACCAGAGTAAGTGTGTTCCTATTGTTTCACATCCTCACCAATCCTTGGTGTTTATAGATTTTGTTTTTAATTTTAGACATTTTGGTGAGTGCATTTTAATTTATGTTTCCTGAAACATTAATAATAATTTCTTATTGTACCCAGGGCTCATTCAAGTTTGTCCATTTTTAATTGGACTATCTGCCTTCTAATTGATTTGTCAGATATATTTGTCAAATATCTTTTACTATGTTGCTTACCTTTTCACCCTCTTAGTGGTACATTTTGATAAATGTCTTTTTAATTTTAATGAAATCCAGTTCATCAGTCTTGTACTTTTGGGCTGATAATATCTATGTCCTGTTTGAAAATACGTAGTTACCCCATGGCCCCAAAAAACGGTCTCTTGTGTGTTCTTCTGGAAACCTTGTTATTACCATTCACATACAGGTCATGATACATTTGGAATTTTTGTTGTTGTTTACAGTGTGAGGTAGGCATTCAGTTTATGCATAGTGTGTTCAGGATTTTTGTTATCTGTGTTTAGGAGCTGTGTTGGCTTGTAATTTTCTTTCATTGCATTTTTCTTGTCATATTTTTATAGAAAACTTATGCTGCCCTATAAAAGACATTGAATAGTATCCTTTCCTTTTCTGTTCACTACCAGAGTTTTTAGGTTTCTCATTATTTGTTTCTTAAATGTTAAACAATCTACTGGTGAAATCCATCTTAACCTGAAGGTTTCGCGCGCGCGCACGTGTGTGTGTCTGTGTGTGTGTGTGTGTGATATTTTAAATTATAGATTCATTTTCTTTAATGGGTATGGGACTATTTAAATTTTATGTTTCTTGTTCAGTTTTGGTAAGTTGTGGCTTTTCTAGATATTTGTCCATTTTATCCAAAATTTCAAATTTATGAGCATCAAGTCCATAATATATTTAGTATCTTTTTACTATATTTGTAGGCTCTGTAGTGATAACTCCCTTTTCATTCCTGCTGTAGAAATTGTGCTTTTTCTTTTTTTTCTTATATATTTATTAATTTTCATAGTCTTTCAAGTCCATGTCTTGGCATTACTGTTTTTTTATTGCAGAATATCATTGATTTCTGTTCTTATGTGTATTGTTTTCTTCATTTTACTTTTTTTAGTTTATTTGTTTTTCTCTTATGATGTCCTGATACAGTTGATACTCATCCTTTCTTTTCTAAACTCTGAATTTAATGTAATCATTTTTACTAAAGACACTGCAATAACTTTATCCCAACACCACAATAACTTTATCCCATAACTGACATGTTGTGTTATCATCATCATTCAGTTTGAAATATTTACCAAGCCCCATTGATTTTTTTTTGTCCTTTCACCAAAGGTTTATTTAGAAGTATATAATTACTTGTCTATTAACAAAATGGAAATTCTAGAATTCTCTTCCTTCTTTCTCTACTTCCCCTCTTCCTTTTTCCCTGAACTGTTCATTTTGGAAGCTCTTGGTGGGGAGAGCAAAGCAGATGTTGGTACTGGAGTGTGTGTGCTTTGAAGGGGTTCTGATGGTCTAGAGTGAGGCATGAACCCTGAAAAATGGCAAGAGGGCATCTGCATAGGAGAACTACCCAGCAAGGGATGTAGGAAATATATTTCAGAAAGAGTGCAGTTGGCAAGTGGTAACAGCTCGAATTGGGAGAGAAAAGCAACCCGTGGAGGGGTAGCCAGGTATGTGTTGTGAATGCCCGAATAGGGTGAGGGGGGCACCCACACTGCAGTGGGGAAAATGTGAGAAGTCAGAGCCTTACTGAAGTGAGGAGGGCTTCCATGCGTGGGGGTGGCCTGGTGTGAGGTGTCACCCCAAGAAGTGTGATGGGGGCTTCTACGTAGAAGGGATTCCCAGCATGGGATGTCAGAGTTTGAATGGAGTGAGAAAGGCGTCCGTATTTGGATGATGGCCCAGTGCAGGGTGCTGTGCCGTGAGTGGATAAGGAGGACATCTGTGTACACGGGAGAGGCACGTCACAGCTGGGTGTCAGAGCAGGTGAGGAAAAGCAGTGAACGACCAAGGAGCAGAGCATAACACGATATGTGATGCTGAGTTGGGTCCTTTCCCAGTGCAGGATATTATTGGGCCGTCGGCAAAACTTTAATGGGAATACAGGTTCCATTTTCAGTGTACAACCTCTGTCCCTCTGTCCTGTGATTACAATGACATTATTAAGATCATACCACCATTTAACATAATAATTAAACTTAATCACCCTATCTTGCCATGTGACTGTCCTGTGCTTATGCTGTAATGAAGTGATGGGGACTGGGCCGTGCCGCAAATAAATCCTGTTTCTGTTGTATCTTTAAAAATCTATATTGAAACTATAGTGTTTGTCTAAATAAATCGTACTTAATTTTCCTCGCTGAAGGTTAATCTGAGTACATTTTGGGAGCCAGCACATACTTTTTATAAGCGGCCAATATTTAGCTCACATTCTTTATTGAGAGCTTTATCTCTAGTACCTGATTCTTTCGCTGTAGTGTCCAGAGCATAGCGGCACCCACGCCCGAGCCCTGACACTCGGACTTGCTGACTCTGTGACTTGGCACAGCGCCTGGCACAGAGAGCGTACTCTATAACTATTGGGTGAATGATGTATGAAGTTGCGAACTGTCTGAGGTTCTATTTCCTTATTTGTAAAATTGTTACAACAGTAGGGTTGCTTAGGGCTTACAGATAATTTATATAACTCTTGGCATATAGTTAGCATTCAGTTAGTGCCAGATGTGATGATAATACATTTTATGCTAGAATCCTTTCATTAATATCAAGCAAGCCCCAGAAATAATACCAAGTTATCTTGGTTTGTGAGGGTGGTGAGAGAAATATGTCTACATGACTCAGTTGCTTCAGATGGCTTTTCTAGCATTGTTCATTCCTCGTTTGCTGTAAGCTTTTATTAATGCAGACTGTGTGTGCAACAGTTCAGCAGCAGACTTAAAGGGTGAAGACAGAGTCTCAAGGAGCGTTCAGACCAATTGAGATCCTCTGGACAGAATTAAATCACAGTTCTACAGGATAAAGTAAATGTGAGACATACTGAAGGAGAGAATAAGGGAGTTGAGCAGAATGGGGGCATATTATGTACAAGTGGCAATGAGTTGGAATTAAAAAAAAAAAAAAGACTTGATCGATACAAAGACCATGGGGAGATTTCTCAGGCTAAGTGTGGGGAAGGTGTGGTGTGGGTGCCTAGGTGTAGCCAGGTGCTGGGGACAGCAGGAGGCTGGTGGTTTGAGCTCCTCAGTGGGAGCAGTGAAAGGCGAGGTGAGTTAGGCACAGTGAAGCTGATTTGCAGGTCACCTTGGTAGTTGAATTATCGTTTCATTTTGCTATTTCTCAGCTTTTTGGTTCCTTGTTTTGAACATAGGAACATTCTAGACAGGGTCAGAACCACATATACTGATTGGCGTTGTTTTTACTTTTATTTTATTTTATTATTTTATTTTTTTATTTTTTTATTTATTTTATTTTATTTTATTTTTTTACACAAAGATCACAATATTAAGCAGTTTAAGCCTAGTGTTAGTTGATCAGAGTATGAGGAAAGGCCCACTAATGGTTACAGACTTGATTATTTGGCAACCAACACTTAAAATGGATACATTGAAGAAAACTAGTTTTAATCTGAAGTAATTTGGCAATTGCAATTTAAAATCTGTTGCCTTTTTTGAGACCATGCATCTCTGGAGTGTCCACACCACTTCTTCCCTCTGGTACGTCTCCCTTGCCCGTGCATTCTGATTCTAAGCTAACCGATGAGTTGTGGAGTCAGGGTTCAAATATCTTTCTCTTTAATAATGTGTGGAAAAAATTAAAGAAATATGCTAACACTACTTAGTTCAGGGCTGCCCAGGATGGCACATAAGGCATCTGAGACTATATATTACAGAGAAATAACAGCTCTCCATGTGCTGTGGGTAAGGAGAAAGGATGTGTAACTTGTCTTCCCTTCTGTCTTTTTGTTTCGATGTTCATAGAAATGCTGTCTTATCCAGTGAAAATTTTAGATAGAACATCATTTCTCTGCATTCATTTCCCCCTCTTTTTTTATGGGAACGCCTGCATGAGTACATCAGTTAGTGTATATGGCAAATTGTTATGATTAAATACAAGGGTACTGCATTGATTTCATGCTAGAAATATTTTTCTCTATTTGGATATATGTATATGTGATAGAAATTTCATTTTTTATAAGTGTTATCTCTTAGGAGTTTTCTGTTATTTAACATGGGCCCAAGATGTAATTCTCTAAAGAAGGGAATGGCAAATTATTTTAATACCTTTTATTTTTTCTGTTTCTAGCCTATTCTACTAAGCTCAACAAATTTCCTGTATTTAATATTAATGATGACTTGAATGATCTGTGTACCAGTGCAGTAAGCCCAAATACTACCAAAGCCACGCGGTATGCCCTGAATGTGTGGCGATACTGGTGCATGACCAATGGGCTCAAAGATCACACGGACATCACCAAGGTAAGAAACTCTTGAGTTTTCTTCTTTCAGCCAACTTCACTGAGCTTCCAAGAGCCACACACTGTGCTGAGTATGGTGGAGAACACAGAGCAGTTGCTTCCTGTCAGGAGAAACTTTGAAAGAACATAAAATAAAAAAAGTGTCATAGTACAAAGCAGAATTTAATAAATGCTCTATGAATTTATAGATCAGAAATGCCAAAAAAATTCAGTTGGATAAATTAATTTCAATTTGGTACACTAGTACAGGCATTGATATTTAAGCTGTATTTTTGGTAGAGAGGTAGAACTTCAGTAGAACTGGGTAAAGACAAGAGTCTTCTAGGCTGAGCAACATGTAGAAGACTAATATTTGGAGGGTTAGACTCACTTGCCTGTAGCAGAGACGTCATATATGGAAATAATGGACTATAAAACTAGATTTTGATAACCCTTAAATGCCAAGCTACAGTCTTGTGACTTGGGAAATCATTGAAGTTTTGCTTTGTATTTCCTTGTGGGCAGCGGGGAAGGGACTGCTGTGATGGGGAGAGTACTTCGACCATACAATCTGCAAGTCTCTTAAGGTTCAGGCAGAAGGGAAGCTACTGACGGTGTTCGGATGGGAAGGAACATAATGAAAGTGATATTTTAGAGAAATTATTTGGAAGTGATGAACAAAAATTGAGTTAATATCCTTGGTCCTCATTTTCTCCCGTTGTTAAATGAGCTCAGAAAATATCCTCCAACTTGACATGTTTGGGGTTTGTGAGTGGAAGGAAAAATTCTTGGACATGTAGAAATAGAAGACAAAGATGTTGTATTTTGATTGGGATACACCGAGTCTAAATCAGACAGGTGTCCAGATGGCCATGCCCAGTAAGCAGTTGGGAATGTGGGATTTAACACATGGGGGAAATGTTAAATCTAGATTTAAAGGTCCTGCAAATAGAGGTTATAATTGAAGCCCGAGGGCAGGTGATGTCTCCAAGTTGGGGCGATGTGTTTAGGGCACCAACAAGAGATGAAATGGAAGATCCCGGTTTCTCCTTCTGACAGCATAGTGCACTAGACACAGCAAGGGGCCTTTCTGCTGTACTTGCAGAAAAATAGGAAGCCATCCCAGGGCGAAAAAAGGCAACTAAAACTGGAGTGGTGAGCAGCGAGCACACCTGAAATTCAGGGCTCTACCTGAGGGCATATGTTGACAACATTATTAAGGAAGAGAAGTGACAGGTAGGTGCACTAAAGAATCCTTGATTGAGGAGACGATCCTGAAAGGGGCTTGTGAAGTTCTAGGTGAGCTGCATGCCCTGGCTCCTCACAGTTAAATGGTAATACTCTTTGAAGAGAAACATTCTTTTAAATGTAGGTCCTCAGGTTTTTGCAGATTAAAATCAACTAAATATGAGCTCATTTTTTTAAAAAATCACAAGACACTCAAGGATATAAATGACCATGAGTGAGAATGACTAGAAACAAACAACACATTTAGACACCCAGGACTTTACATAGTAGATTACAGATTAAAGATGTATGAAATGTTAAGGATGTATGAAATGAAAAGAATTACAGTTGACCCTTGAACAATGTGGGGGTTAGGGGTGCCGACCCCTGCATAGTCAGAAATCTTCTTATAATTTAAGTCAGCCCTCTGCACACGTGGGTTCCAAACTGTGGATCGAGAATACTGTATAAAAATGTACAAGCAATAGCATACTAATCAAAATGATCCAGCAGATTTGAAAATAAATTGAAATTTCCACTTGTCAGAAGGGAGTGAAAAGATGCAGAATTATGCCCTGGCAGGTGTAGCTCAGTAGATTGAGCATCAGCCTGCGAACTGAAGGGTCCCCGGTTCGATTCCCCAGTCAGGGCACATTCCTGGGTTGCAGGCCAGGTCCCCAGTAGGGGGCGCACAAGAGGCAACCACACACATGTTTCTCTCCCTCTCTTCCTCCCTCCCTTCCCCTCTCTCTAAAAATAAATAAAATCTTTTTTTAAAAGATATAATTTTTTAAAAAGAAATTAACCTTGCTGATGGTTTTACAACATTTTGAAGGTACCTAATACCTCTGAATTGTACACTTATAAATGGTTAAGATGGTAAATCTTATGTACTCGTATATATGTGTTTTATGACCCCAAAAAAACAAAAAAAAATCAATAAAATGTAACATTCACCTTTATCAGTAATCTTAAAATTCAACTAGTCTCACAGACCCCATAATCATTTCTCCATCCTCACAAACCTTAACTTTTTCTAGACCAAAGGTTAGTAAAGTCACTACGAAGATGTTGTCTGTTCCTGAGAACCTTTGCATTTTCATTCAGGAACCCATGAAAAGAGCCTCATGTCTCCAAACCCTTCCTGGCTTAGAAAGCATACACCCCAGGGGATGAAAATGTTCAGTAGCATGTACCTTATCACCACTTCTAGGGACTAGTATTTCTTAATTTTCTCCTGTTATCTAGAGAAGTGATGGGTGAGAAAGAAGATATATTTCTACCTTCTGTAATCTACACACATGGGTCACTCACATATTTTTAAGAAAGAGGCCAATATCTTGTAGTATCAGCCAATATTTAATTAAAAGAAGGAATTAAGGCATCAAGGCTCATATTCTTTAATCTCACTTTCTTGGTCTCAGTGCAGAGTTTGTTTAGTCTAGATGTATCTTTAAAGATAGATATAGCCGACAGCAGATAAGACAGGTTAACAACTCTTGTTTATTTAAGGAAGAAAGCAAGGAATCAGACTTCATTTTGACTATATTTTGAAAGAATAAGACTTCAAAATGTAATCTAAATAAGTAGAGTATACACTGTCATTCTCACTCTGTGTGTATTTAACTCGGTAATTTTTCAACACAGGTGTGACCCATCCCTCACTGATCCATCTCCTTCAAAGTTGCTGTCTCACTGACTTACATATTTCGTAAATCTACTCAGAAAATAGGCATCTTAAAGTCCAATACCTGTCTTTCTGAATAAAGTAAAATTTGGTGAGATCATTTTGTTGTTAGCAATAGTTACTTTGAGATGCATTTTATTTTTCTGTTAGAGTTCCTGTAGTTGATAAGCATTTTCTTTACTTCCTTCCTCCCCCAGACAAGATTATCACAATGGGAAGTTTGAGGCACCCCTCCAGCAATAACTCTTGATTTTACTCAATTGCTCTATAATCAAGGATTGCTGTGCAATTCTAACATTTTGGAATTTGCCTAACAAGTTAAGGTTTGTTTGTTTTCTTCTTATTTTGCTTTTTTCCCATCTGGAGTCATCAGCCCTTTGACCAACCTTTCACTTCTCTTTGGTCATTTTTACATCAAGGAAAGCAAATTTGTAATCCATGGTGAATTTCTGATATGGTAAATCTATTCAGAGTGGCTAAAGAAGGAACATAGTTTCTTACAATGTCTTTTTAACAAATTGGAGACCTTGGTGACCTGGAGGGATAATCACCAACCAAAACTCAGTCTGAGAAAACAAAGGGGGCAGCCAACACGGGCCAGAGTGAACGGTCACTTATGTGCCAGCAATAAATTTTGTGACTTGACATTTTCCCAGGAATTGCTTTTGCTGTGATTTTACTTTGAAACTTGTGATATTATTTGTAAATCAGAAAAATGTTCTGCATCATAAGTCAGCTTGGTTCTTCTGACACCAGCATTAATTTATTGATTTAACCCATGTTTATCAATTAGTTCATTGGGTCAGTGATGTAGTTCAGGGCACCTGGAATGTGATGAAGACCCCAGTCATGTAGTTGCCTTGAAGGAACTTTCAGTATACTTGGAGAGAGACATATAAGTAGAGAAAAGGCTGTGACTATAGAGAGGCCATAACAGTGTTTAAGTGCCGTGGGATTCCAGATGAGAGAGTAACTTTGCTTAGGGAAGCTGGAGAAGCCTTTATATAGACAGCAGAATTTGAACCAGATCTGAAATAATGAATGAGTTTCCAAACAGAGAAAGTTAGAAGACGTAGAAGCATGAAGGGGCATTTGGTTTCTATGAATGACACAAAGTTCAGGGAGGCTAGAAATAGAGCACAAAAAGAACATACGATGAGGCTAAAGAAATACGATCTCTGCTGGTTATCACTGCATAACAGACCACCCCAAAACATAGGGGCTTAATGCAACATTCATTTTATTTGCTCATGATTCTATGGGTTGTGTTCAGCTGGGTGGCTCTTCTGCTGGACTCATTTGGCATATGCATGTGGGTGCAGTCATCTGGATATTAGGCGGAAGACAGCTTGCCTCTGCTTTGAGTGTTCCCATCGTCTAACAGGGCTTCCTCAGTGGCAACATCGCACTAAGACAATGAAAACAGAATTTGTAAGAACCTATAAGACAAAAGCAGCCGAAAGCAGAATCTCTTGAGCATAGGCTTGGAATTCACACATTGTCACATGCTATATTTTATGGGTCAGAGCAAGTCCCAGCCAGCCAAGATTCCAAGGCTGGGAAAATACATTCTACTTCTTGATGGGAGGAACAGCAAAGTCAGTTAGCAGAGGGGTGTGGGAACACGGAGGGTAGGAATTGTTGTGTCTCTTTCTGGAAATAATCTACCACAGAGTGGAGCCAGATTAAGAAGTCTTGCATACGAAGTAAACAGTTTTGAATTTATCCTAAGGGGAACAGGAAGCTATCAGAAGTTAGTTTTTTGTTGTTGTTCTGTTTTTAAGCACCAAGGTAATAAATAAAATTTTCTACTCAGAATCCCTTATTTAGGAACTATTTCTCTCCTACAGTCTTCATGGTTATTGCAGAAGCCATCATGTTAGTACAGTGTCCCATCTTTTGGTCAGTTATTTGGATTGGAAGCCATCAGACGTAAACCTTGGGGAGTTCTGGGTAGCTATGTTTTGACCTATATAGATAGAACGATTCTGCACAGAGAAGCAGAGATGAGAGACAGAGTCCTGATGGCCTTGGAGTCCACTAACTTTGATATCCCTTTTGCCTAAGCTCATTCAAGTTTGGTGTGTTTCTTATACCAAACAGTCTCAACTAATGCAAAGAGTGGCTAACACTTGCAAGTAGGGAGTACAAGTGACAACAAAAAAATCTGAAACCAGCTGAATTAGGGTGTCATGGTTAACTTATTTTTACTAGTAGATAAGAAACCCGTTGCTTTTTATATTTTGTATATAACTACCCTCCTCTTCCTGATGGATTTTCAGCTAAATCTGTTAGAATTTCATAGACCAACAATCAGATTATACGAAAACAATTTATGTTTTGCCTTTTTCCTTTCCTATATACATGTGTGTGAATAACTTCTTTGTCTTGCCTTACCTGGTTGGCTAGAACGTCCAGTACAGTGTTATATAATAGCAGTGATATTTGGCATGCTCATCCTAATTCTGACATTATAAAAAAGACTCTAATATTTTCATCTTGGGTATAATTTCTATAGTCCTTGTCTGTAAAATACTCTTCATCATAGTAAGAGGATTCTTCTGTCCAATTTAAATTTAACTTGATTTTTAAAAAATTTAAAATGGAGATCACAGTCTTTAAAATACGTTTTTAGTAATTATCAAATTCATATTATTTCTCCTTAATATATGAATAAGTCAGTAATATTAAAATATTTATTGAGATTGAGTCATCCTTACACCCTGCAGTAATCCCTCCTTGTGTTGAGCTGATATAGCTTTCCCGCGTTCCTGAGTGTGATTGCATAAGAGAGGCAGTCCTCGTTGTGTGTGGTGCCATGTTACTTGCTACGTGTGCGTATCAGAGCCATATCCTTGTTATACGCAGGGTCCTGATGTGCACACATTTTATTTAATAAGCTACTGTGCAAAACAAAAAGCACTTCTATATTATTTAGGGAAGTTTACATTTATATTCATATACTTTGTTTTTTGGTATAATATCCGTCAGATGTGGATTAGAAACAATGAAGAACCTTTCCTTTTCTTGCGGTTCCAAATGGTTTAAATACAAAAGAAAAGCTGGGTCGACTCTACAGAGCCAGCTCTTTAGGAGTGATCTTCATCCTCATGTGTGTGTATTTCCTTTTCTCTTCTTTCTTCCTCTCTCTTTCAGACCTCCTACTTTGTCAACTTTATAGGTCTTTTCAAAAATGACAAATTTTTATTTTATCTATTCCAATTTATATATTTTCATTTATCAGTTTGTTTCATTTTTATTGACTCACTCTACTATTGTTTAATTTGGCTTTTTCTAGCTTTTCAAATTGATTAATGTTTACTTATTTTCAGTAAAGTTTTCTAACATAGCCATTCAAGACTGTGATGTTAATTGGAATGGGAAGTGCAGCACCTCTTACATTGTGACGTGTAATGTTTTCAGTTTGGGTTTTTTTTTAAGTATATTTTATTGATTATGCTATTACAGTTGTTCCATTTTTTTCTCCCCTTTATTCCCCTCCACCCTGCACCCCCGCCCCTACCCCTTAGTTCATGTCCATGGGTCATACATATAAGTTCTGTGGCTTCTCCATTTTCTATACTATTCGTAACCTCCCCCTGTCTATTTTGTACCTACTATTTATGCTTCTTATTCCCTGTACCTTTTCCCCCATTCTTCTCCCATCCCCTCCCCTCTGATAACCCTCCATATCATCTCCATTTCTGTGATTCTGTTCCTGTTCTAGTTGTTTGCCTAGTTTGCTTTTGTTTTTAGGTTCAGTTGTTCATAGTTGTGAGCTTGTTGTCATTTTACTGTTCATAGTTTTGATCTTTTTCTTTTTCTTAGGTCTGAGTCCCTTTAACATTTCATATAATAAGGGCTTGGTGATGATAAACTCCTTTCACTTTACCTTATCTGGGAAGCACTTTATCTGCCCTTCCATTCTAAATGACAGCTTTGCTGGGTAGAGTCATCTTGGATGTCGGTCCTTGCCTTTCCTGACTTTGAATACTTCTTTCCAGCCCCTTCTTGCCTATAAGTTTTCTTTTGAGAAGTCAGCTGATAGTCTTATGGGAACTCCTTTGTAGGTAACTGTCGACTTTTTTCTTGCTGCTTTAAGATTCTCGCCTTATCTCGAGTAATGTAATTATGATGTGTCTTGGTGTGTGCTTCCTTGGGTCCAACTTCTTTGGGACTCTCTGAGCTTCCTGGACTTCCTGGAAGCCTATTTCCTTGCCAGATTGGGGAAGTTCTCCTTCATTATTTTTTCAAGTAAGCTTTCAATGTCTTGCTCTTCTTCTCATTCTGGCACTCCTGTGATTCTGATGTTAGAGCATTTAAAGTTGTCCCAGAGGTTCCTAAGCCTCTCCTCATTTTTTTGAATTCTTGTTTCTTCATTCTGTTCCAGTTGAATGTTTATTTCATCCGTCTGCTCCAAATCATTGATTTGAGTCCCGATTTCCTTCCCTTCACTGTTGGTTCCCTGTGTATTATTCTCTATTTCACTTTGCATAGCCTTCACTTTTTCCTCTATTTTGCTCTTATACTCAACCATTTCTGTGAGCATCCAGATTACCAGAGTTTTGAACTCCACATCTGTTAGGTTGGCTATCTCTTCATCCCTTAGTTCTGTTTTTGGAGCTTTGATTTGTTCTTTCATTTGGGCCATATTTTTTGTCTCTGGTGTGCCTGTTACATTGTAAAGAGTGGAGCCTTAGGTATTTGCCAGGACAGGGCAACCCACATTCAGCTTTGTGGTGCTATATGTGGGGGAGGGATCCGAGAGGGAACAATGCCACTTACTCGGCAGCTTTCAGTCACTTTCCCTGCTACCCAGAAGCAAATTGGGCCCTTTTGGTGCTGGTTCCTGGGTGGGTGGGTTTCTATACATTCTAGGACGCTGAGGGCTCCTCCAGCGAATTTTCCTGTGAGGCTGGGAGTTTCTCCCACTGGCACAACCCCTACAGGTTTTTACAGCCAGAGGTTTTGAGGCTTTCTTTTCCCCATGCTGGAACCCTGGGTTGTACGATCTGTCTCACTCCCCAGTTGTTCCTCCTGGTTTATCCACATGCAAATGTGGGACCACCAGCTGTCATCTTGCCTGTCTGGTCCTCCAGCCACCACCTTGCCGCATCCCCTCTACCCTGGCTTCCCATCTCCATCTCCACGCCTCCCGTCAGTCTGGATGAATGTTTCTTCTTTAACTCCTTGGTGGTTGGAATTCCATACAGTTCAATTTTCTGGCAGTTGTGGCTGTTTTTTGTTTTTTAATTTGTTGTCCTTTTGGTTGTGTGAGGAGGCAAAGTGTATCTACCTATGCCTCCATATTGTCCGGAAGTCCAGTTTGGTTTATTTTAAAATCAGTTGTTATTTTCTCTTTGACCCAACAGCCACTAGAAGAATAAATGTTATCTGTATAGTTTCTACTTTAAAACATTTTTTATTGAGACTTTCTTATGTCCTAGAATGTGTGTTTAGCCTGAATTGACATTGAGCAAGGTCTGGTTTTCTCTTTACAGCTCCCTCTTGAAAATAAAGCTTCCCTCTCCTCCTCCCATACCCAAATAAGGAGCTCTCTAGACTTGTCAGTATAGTCATTAAGTTTGTCTTATATGTTGAACAAATAGTGACATCTAAACCCTGTGGATCATTAAGGAAGAGCTATTTCCAGACCTATTCTGATAAATTCAAGTGAAAATTCAAGGATTATTAACCGGCTACAGCGCCATGTTTAAAACCAGAAGTACCACATATTATGTGTAGATATCAAAGAAGCTGATGTGGGAATGATTCAGAGTTTGATAAGTTTAGTTGAGGAATTCTTCAGAGAGGATATTTTAATTTTATTGAAAGGGAGGAAAGGAAAGGATTTGCTAGAAAAGAGAAGAAAGGACTTCCCAGAGAGAAATAGTGAAAGTTATAAAGGCTAATAATAATAATAATAATAATAATAATAATAATAAGTGTGTGTGTGTGTGTACATCTATCTACGTGTGTGTTCATTACTGTTCACAAACCCTTTTACATCCATACTTTATTTAAGCACTGTAGTAACCCTTTGAGAAGGCATTGATTATTTCCCATTTTGCAGCTTGGAACACTGAGGTTTAAACATATTAAGTGGAGCCAAGTATGGAACCTAGATCTTCCAGCTTGAAGTTCACTGTTCTTTCCACTATATCATGCTCAGGAGTCAACCCTCTAGAGGCCACAAAATGTCTTGCCTACAGTGCAGCCCCTGGTGAGGATTAGGAGAAAGAAGGAGGGGGTCTGGCTATTTGGGTGTCCTCAAATATGTAACCTCGGTGTTTGTCTCATTCGAGATCCCTGCAGTGAAGTTGAACGAGCTGCTGGAGAACTTTTATGTCACCGTTAAGAAGAGTGATGGCTCAGACTTCCTGGCCACCTCACTCCATGCCATTCGCCGAGGCCTGGACCGCATCCTGAAGAATGCAGGTGTGGGCTTTTCCATCACCAGCAGCACCTTCAGTTCTTCCACCAAGAAACTCAAGGAGAAGCTGTGGGTCCTGAGTAAGGCAGGGATGTCAGGAGCACGTTCTCGCAACATCATCTACTTCTCCCTTTCAGATGAGGAGGAGATGTGGCAAGCAGGGTGTCTGGGGGATGACAGCCCCATTACTCTCCTGTCCACTGTGGTCAAGTACAACAGCCAATACCTGAATATGCGGACACTGCAGGAGCATGCAGATCTGATGTATGGTGACATCGAGCTGCTTAAAGACCCACAAAACCAGCCCTATTTTGCCCGGACGGACAGTGTCAAGCGGGAGAGTCGGAGTGGTTCCACTAGAATATGTCATGGGGAAATCTACCATGAGCATTCCAGGGGACACAAACAGTGCCCTTACTGCCTCCTCTACAAGTACATGTACATCCACCGACCACCTACCCAAATGGAGGCCAAGTCCCCTTTCTACCTTACCGCCCGGAAGGAGGCCATAGACATGGGCAGTGTGTGGTATGAGGAGCAGAGAATGGGACTTCGGTCTCTTCGGGGAATTGTTCCAAACTTAGCCAAGAAGGTCAAGCTGGAAAACTGTGAGAACTTCACCTTTGTCTCATTTACTCAGGTCTCCAGGAGGCTTAGCTCCCACAGCTGCTGCCAGTGAGCCCTCCCTGGGTCCAGGCCACCGCTCTGACGCAGCCGGCAATGACCGTGACTTCATGGCCAGGCTGGGCTCTGTCAGTGTGACCTGCTAGTTCTTTGACTTTGGGTTTTTTTTAAAGCTAAAAGTAGATGAATCTGAATAATTAGAATGTTTTATCCAAATGTGTGTCACCTTTGTTAAATTATAGAGTCTAATACAGTGTATAATTGCTACATACACAGGAGCAAAGAAGTTCATTTTATCTAGTGCCTTTTTAGCACAGATTTTCTCAAAAAAAAAAAGAAAGAAAGAAAACTGTTTAATTAGTAATTTTTTAAAACCCCAGTAGCCTAGTAGCTTTAGAATGTTTAGAACACTATATACACCTTATTAAATTACACTCACAATAAGAACCAGAAAGAGGCACACACATTAACTATTTCCAGAAGAAGAATTGCACTTGACACTCCTCTTTATATTGTGTTGATGGATAACTTGATATTCTGCAGAGCAAGCAGCCTTGCTTGGTGGAAGTTGCTGGAGACTCACTCGGCCGTGCTCTCATCACTGGGAGAAACTTACCTCTGCATCGGTAGAGGCGATTTTACGAAAAAAGATGAATACACCAAAAGCTGTTTGTGAGAGCAAGGTTTCCAGTAAACTAGGTGGCTTGTACCATGAGGGAATTTCCAGTAGTAAAAGAAAGTGGCTTGGAAAAGCGATCTGTGATCAAATGTGACAACCTCCTGAAGCAGAAGTGCCTACGTTTTATTTCTCAGCACCATGTGAAAGCTCTTTTCATTTGAATATTTTTTAGAGTTTTAAAAAAATCTGTTCTTTGTGTCATACAGTTGTTCTGTCAGCATATAACGCTGGATCTATAATAGAACTAAAGGTAATTTTCAGGCGGAACCAGGCAAACCCAACAAAACGAGCTGCAAAGGAAACAAATCGGGAAATGTGTTTATTAAAGTGCTTTGAAATATTTTTGTCAAAGTATGACTCTTTCAGCCACAGTAGATTTCACCATTTTAGGTTGGCACCAGTGTTTGGGACACGATGCTGTAGGCAGCCGACCAGGTAAGCAAACCCAGCATTAAGGACATAGTTGTAAGAATCCAAGCATGATGATAGGTTATTAATACAGTTTGAAACCATTTCACTCAGGTAAAATCCAACCTGACCACTTGTGATTGAAACGTCAGCATAATTTTCCAATAACTACTCTGAATGAGAAAGGAGCCCAAAGAGTGCTAATTAATAATAATAATTTCTAGGGATCTTTATTTTGCATTTGAGGAAAGACTGCTATAATGTTATACCATTATGTTCCTTGTGTATGCATTCTAATTCAAAATTAAAATTCCAATATAAGTTGGAATTGTAGGAGTCCTAAAATCGGTCTTGTTTCTTTTTCAAAATATTATTTTAGTATTTATTTTAATTGTTTTCAAAAATCGTTCACTGGTTACTGAAGTATGTAATACTTCCTTTACCAGAGAAGACTCAACCAATGCTGCCTTAAGGGTTAATGTTCCCTTTTTAGTTCCTGCACATTTATAATGTTGTTTACTAGTTGATCTTTCCTGAATATAGATTAATTTTGGTATGTTTCCATCTGTATGTAAATAACAGGTAATATTTAAAACTCAGTGTTATGACTTGATAGTACATACTGTTGTATTTTGTCTTCCTGTAGTGATTTTAGGGTTTCGATTAAAAGGAGACACAAAACATTTGGTACAGTTTCCTTTAATTTGCTAAACATCCAAAGGATATGTTGTTTGTGGAAAACAGTCTTTTTTTCCTTATCAATTCTGCACTTAAACAGAAATAGAACCTATGTGAACTATGGGGCAGAAGACTGCAGCCTGATTAAATAAAATCTCCATTTTTATTTAAATAGATTCAAGAAGAAATTGCCACTAGGAATCACTGGGATCTTTTCAGATTTCCAGAGGTTGTAATCTCTCTGTTGACAGTGGCTTTTCATCAGCAGAATAACCATCTCTCGTATTTGGTACTTATTACCTTTTGATGTAGTATAAATCCCCAGAGTTCTGAAGTGAGTGATTATAATAAAAAATCAGGAGGTGGAATCTGCAGTGATACCTGATGAAATGAAAGAATCATCTCTCAGCATCCTAAATGCCGTTTATTACATGCCTCCTTGGGGAACAGGAGTGAGAAAGAAAACACATTTATCAAATACTGTTCTGGGTACTTCGTCTGTTATGGGTTTGTGTGGAGCTGTGTATGTTTGTATGCGCACACAAACACTTTAAATGTCTATGTGGTAACACAGTAAGCCTGCTAAAATCGCAAAGCCCCTGTCCATCCCTATGGCTGTGCCCGTCTTCAGAGGATTTGAAGGGGGCAGGGTAGCTGGTTCTGAGGCCGGTGTTCTGCCTTCCGGCCTGCTCTAAACCACACCCACCGGGGACTCCACAATTTCCTACTCTTCGCTAGAACCAGGAAAAAGGAGAACCCCAAGAAAAGGAAGTGGGGGAAGCTAAGAGTGTTTCCTCCACTTACCTTTAGTTGTTTTCTGTTTTTGTTTGTTTGTTTTTGTTTTTACTGAAAAGTGGGAATGAATATCAGGAACTTGCCCATTCACACAGGCACAGTGGCCTCTGGCTCTGCATCAGGAGGGATGGTGCTACAGGTGTTACGAGAGGGCTTGGGGAGCCCTTTGGGTGCCCGCCACACCTTCTGCATCTGCTCTGAAGGAGCCCCGCTTACTCGGTACCTCCTCCCGGAACCCATCAGGCCTGCCCTGGGAAGTTTATTCTGCCAGAGATAATAGGGCGTCAGCTTGAAGGGCATGGTTCGACTAAATATAAAGGGTCCAGCACAGCACTAGGCACACAGTAAGCATGCAATAAATGTTAACCATTTTAGTTACACCGCACAGTAATAGTAATAACTAATACTATTCAACTGATCTGCATCGCACCACTGATTTCTTCCATATGGAGATTCTCTTCCTACTGTTGAACTTGAAGAGGCAACCAAACCTTATAATCTGGTCACATTTATGCCCATCAGTTCTACCTCCAACACAGCCAGGACCTGATACCTCAGATATAAGCAAAAGTAAGTGAAGAATGGAGAAACGTCAAGAAACTTTGTAAGAAAGCTCTTCCATTGTTCATCGTGTTTGCAAAGGGGAATATTACAGAAGAACCTAACCAAAGTTGTGAAAGAAGTGCTGGCATTTTCCATGGTTTATATGCATATGCTGTGTTAATCAGTCCTGACTGGTAAATGGTGTTTGAAGAAATGCAGGATTCTGTTACCTTGATTTTTATTTTGAATTAGCCTTATTAAAAACATTAAGCCCTATGCTACTCTCTCAGCACGTTCATAGACAGTCATCGGGAGAGCCTGGACAAACGATGCTCATAGGGAAGCTGAAGCCTCTCCTTGTAATGGAAGGGTTACTAGCCTGGGACTTCACCACCGCCTTGGCACATTCTGTCCCACTTTACAGCTGAGGAGGTACGGCGGGACCAGCGGAGGGGTCACCTCCAAAGTGAACGATGTGGCGCTTCCGCAGCTCAGAAGGAGCGCGTAGTTGGAAGGGGCAAAACTAGCAAGCCAGATTCTTCATTCCTCAAGGCCATGGAGTGAGTCTTCTACATTGGTGCGTCTCACTGGACTGGAACATTTACTTGAGGAATAACAGTTTTCTTGAATTTTCAAGTTTCACAACTTCTAAAATTATTTTGCTATCTTTAGGCAGCAGAATGTTGATTGTTTTTCTGTTCAGGCTAACACTGACCATATGTTAACTACTTAAATAAACAGAAGGTTTATTATGCTTGTCCAATATGCATCACTTTGTTGCTTTTATTGGACTCTGAATTGCTAAACAGTTTTGAGCCAGTAACCAGTTTACTTTAGGCATCAATAAATGCAAAGATGAAGACCTCCAAGAAGAGTTACCTCATTTTCTCCACATGAGCCACCATTTAGTCTAAGTTCAGACCCATACATTTTTAGAAGCTATTAACAGACAGCCCTAAAGGGAAGAATACATTAAAACTTTCAAATTCATACATATCTTTAAGTGCTTTTGCTTTGGGGGTAAATTTTTCACACTCAGTATTAAACGAGAAGTTTTCAGTTATTTAGGCAGTGGTCATAGGTAAAAACCTGTGTTTTCCATATAAATTCACCACCTTCACAAAACCATGAGCGGAGGGAGTGCTTGGTGGTGACCGAAGGCCAGGCTCCCTGTCAGAGAGGAGGAGGTCATGGGGGATGATAAACTAACTCATCTCCAGAAATGGGATATTCTGTATCCACGTATTCTGACATCACAGGATTTCCCAGAACTCCTTTCAGGGAGGCTGACCGTCCTTCTGGCAAAGTTTGTCCAGTATGGTCATTATGGCCTTGAGCACTTCTAGCCGCCCCGTCCAAGAAATCCAGAGAAGTTCCTCGTGCTCAGCTGTCGACCAGAGGCAGAGTTTTTACGTTCAGTTAAAGTGCTTTATTATTTAGCGAGTGCAGCTCATGTGGAGATTAATAATTCCAGGAAATATTTATTGAAGCCAAAAAAGGATCACTGGAGTACACGTAGGCGCACGTTGCTTCCATTACCATTAATAGCAACTAGATACGTCCCTTTCCCCCGCTGAGACGAGAATGGGCTCCTACATATTTTACAGTCAGTGCAACTGATTTGATTACTTTGTATTCAACTGAAGTTATTGTTCCTATTTGTTCAAATAAGTTCCTAAAAGGTTTGGATTTGACTAACACTGTAGTCAGTTGCTTTCTTTCAGCTGCTTCATTCTCACTTAATTCTCATATCAACTATGCAAGGTAGGTCTAATTATTCCTATTTTACTTACTGATAAGCCAAGGCTCAGAGAAGTTAATTTCCCAAAGTCTTATAGTGTTAATAAGCTGGAGAATTTACGTTTGAACCCAGGTCTTCTGACCTAAATCCAGTGCTCACACCGTTAGACAAAACTGCCTTCTTCCGGCCCACAGAAGTCCATTTATCACAGAGATTGTTTTTTAAAGATTTTATTTATTTATTTTTAGAGAGGGGAAGGGAGGGAGAAAGAGAGGAAGAGAAACATCGATGTGTGGTTGCTTCTTGTGCACCTCCTACTGGGGACCTGGCCCCGCAACCCAGGCATGTGCCCTGACTGGGAATTGAACCAGTGACCCTTTGATTCACAGGCCAGCACTCAATCCACTGAGCCACACCAGCCAGGGCTATCACAGAGTTTTTTTAAAAATTAAACACAGTTTTTTTGAGAAGTATTTCACTTCTGAAGCTACACTGTCTCATACCTTTTCACTTATTGATATATACTCTTATTAATCAGTTGGTCATGTAGGTCACAGAAAGCCTGGTGGCTTTCTATGAATGAGTATAACATTTTCTGCCTACTTAGAACCTTGTCTTTATCCAATAAATACCTTGTTTTACCCATTGTCTACCTTAAACGGCAGAATGGTCATGCCAATTCTAATAAAAGTCAAGTGATTTATAAACCACCTGTTTTGACATTGCTATCACTGCTCTACATGTAAAGGACTTCCTAACCTATGTCACAGTTATATATGCTCAGGTATTTTATTTTCACTTCCTAATTTTGGTGTCAGGATTTTTATAATCTTAAGGCTTAAGGCACCCTCGAAGCAAAATATAATTAGTTTGTTTGTTTTTTATTCTTTATCAGGAATGCTTATTTTCTGTTGTGAGGCTTAAAAAAAAACAATAGGATACAGGTAAGTCCGAAATCATATAGTCAAATTTCCTCATTTTACCAATAAGAAAATTAAAGTCCAGAAGTATTAAAAGGCCCATCCAAGGTCAGCAAGACAATAAGTGGTAGAATCAGAAAAGTAGTTCAGAGCTCTTTCCTTTATACCATAACTGGGAAGACTTGGATGTTTAAAAATTAGTGAATGGAACTGCATTTGTCAGAAAGACATCTGGCTGGCTATCAGGGTCCCCAGTGAGCTCCTACCTTCTCAAAAAATCACCCGGAAAGGCCCCGGCCAGGTAGCTTGGTTAGAGTGTCATCCTGATACCTTAATAAGGTTTGCAGGTTTGATCTTCGGTCAGGGCACATGCAAGAAGCAACCAGTGAATGCATAAATACATAGAACAACATATCCATGTTTCTCTCTCCCTCTTTCCCTTTCTCTTAAAGAAAAGGGGGGAGAAAAGACCCAGAAAAAAAGCCAAATCTCAGTTCTGAAATCTAGAAGGAATCAAAAGTTTCTCTAGCCTCCCCACCCTGCCTCCTCTTCATTCAGCCCAAGACTCTAGATCCTAGGGCTGAACATTGAGGGTAAGGCAGAGAAGGTCTGTTAGAGGCATAGTGCATTCTGAGATAAACACCCATTAGGTGAGAGCGGAAACAATAACTAGGTAGCAGAATATGCAAATACTGTGATTTTTCATGTGTGATGTTGGTTCAGAGAGACCGAAACCTGGTAATAGGAAAAGGATGCCACTTAAATAGAAAAGTGCTAAACTAGAAACTGGACTTGGAAACCTGCACGTGACCTTACCATCAACTTCTATGATGGAAAATGGGATTTGACAAACACCCAAGTGGACAGATAGCATTACCAACGGCAGATACTGGGTTTGAGAGGAAAGGACCACATTTAAAGATGAATACGGAGAGAAAACAAAATGCGTATTTTAAAATAGTGACTTAAACAAGGAAAATGAACAGCTTCCAGAACATTTGAAAATGAAAGTGGTCCACTGCAGGAAACAAAGTTTTGGAATTCTTTTGTCATAATTAACAGAATTGCTTCCGTGCAGCAAGTCATCTTAAAACAGGAGTGGGTTTAGAGAAGAAGGCAATAGAATAAAGTGAAAAAGACAGATTAGAAAGATTTTAAGGTATTTAAAACAACATCAGATTAAAATCCACATCGGAAGCAGAAAATAATACTGGTGCTTAAAAAAAATCTCAAATCAATACTGTGAAGGACAAACTTGAGATTTTCTTCCTAATGTTCTTTCAAAAGAAACCAGAAATGAAAATACTGGGGAAAGATAATGGATTGGGAAGATGGAACATTAGCTGGCATTACTGATATTTGGTTTTCCTGATGGAAAGACTATATTGAGAAGATATATCACCAACCATAAAAATAAAAGTTTGCCTGAACAGAAGGATAATCCGTGTATGTAGATTGAAAGGACTCACTGCATTCCAGGCTCCCGCCCCCCCGAAAAATGAGTGAGACCCCCTAACTAAGCACCTCATGGTGATAATTTTAAACTACCAAGGACAGAGGATGAAAACTTGGCAGTCACGCAGTCAGAAAGTAACAACTTGTCTACCAGAAAACAAAAGCACATTCCGGCTTCAGACTTCTTCTCTAGCACCAAGTGCCAGGAAACAGTAGGGAATTTTGAAGGGAAAAGTTGTGACTTTGGAATTTGATACACATTTTATATGTTAAGATACCGAAAATATTTTTAGTTATGACAATCACTCAGGACATAAACCATCTATATACTGTTCTTATAAAAGATAACTTGTACTGCAACCTACAAAGCTTAGTTTAAAAAAACATTTTTTGCTTAATATCATAATTTCATGGGACTCTGGGGCATTAAATATCAGATCATCACCCACAAAGAGGATACGTATGCTTTAACAGAGAAGATGGCTAGAAGCCATTTATCTCAAAGTGCCCAAGTCCTCACATGAATGGGCTAAACTGACACAAAGAAAGGCACCGAAAAGTTGCCGTATGACAGCATCAGTTTCCTTCATTTTTGTTACTGAAGTCAGGTATGTTCACTGTGGTATAAATGGAAAATTCAGATACGTCCTTTACAAAAAAAGTTTAAATCGTGCTCAGTTTTTCTAACTGTCACTTAAAACACTCCATCCTGGGAGAGTCCCTTGCTTCTGAGTGAGAAAAGACCAAAAGGTCCCCGCATTTGTTTGGGGGTCTGATAGCCTACACTGGAGGTTACTGAGGCCAGCCCATGTGCCTCTCCACTCCCCTGAAACTCAGAGCTAGTGACAGGTGCAAAATTAGAAAATCGCAGAATATGTATCTGTGTTTTAAAAAGTCAGAGATCAGGCAGACCATACTTGTTTCAAATACAAACCCAAGAAAAGTTTCGTTTCAATAGCAGAAGGCCGGCCTGGGGCAGTGAGGTGCTTTCCATAGCTGTACTTGAAGGGTCTTTTTGTTTTGTTTTTTGTTTTTTAATTTTATTTTTTAAAATTACAGTTGACATTTAATTCTATTTTATATTCATTTCAGGTATACAGCATAGTGGTTAGACATATATATATAATTTACAAAGTGGTCCCCCTAATAAGTCCATTCTTGAAGATTTATGAAACTGTGTTTACAGTTACTAAGGGGATAAGAGCAGGAACAAGCAACAACGCACCAAGTTAATTACTTCCGGAGTTCACAGCGACAGTGCTAGCACTGAAGCTGGTGGTTTGGTTTGGTTTTTCATGGCCTTGCACTAGAAGGCCTTGAAAAAACACAAGAGTGTCCACTATCGTTGGCCTTAATGCTCAGTTTTTCCTGTTAGAATAAAGGTTTTATCTGTGCCCCAAGTTGGCTTGCCGATTTAAACTCTAAATTAAATTTTCAACACCAGCATGTTTGTGTTAAATTTAGCTTTGCATTTGCTCGGTTTGTCATTCCGAAGCACAGCAGAGCTCTCCCAGGTGGAGAGCACCTCTTCTGGGCAGGTTCCAAGTATAACCCTTCCCAGGGTCTCCCCTCACGTGGCTGTGTGTGTGTCACGTTAACTACTTAGGTAAGAAACGAATGCTTGTATTTAAAATTTTAATATTTTCTATGTGGCTGTATGTTCCAAATGATAGCAACAAAACTGTCCCACTGTTTGCACTGTTCTAGATATGTGTTTTTGTTGTTGTTCTTGATGTAGAAGAGGGTATCCATAATTTCTTAACACTGGAAACGTCGTTTTAAATGATACAGGAAACTTGAGTGATTTTACTGTACTACCTTCAGCTTAGCTCTCTCTTCCTGTCACAGTGTCAGAGTCGGAAGGGCTTTCTTTGTTCATCTCGTCCAGCCTCCTAGTTGATACTCTATAGTAGAGTCTGTTAACAATTTGCAAGGTTCTGGGTTTTGTTGTGTTTGTTTTTTTTTCAAGTCATTGTTACTGTTGTTTGGTTTGGTTTGGTTTATGTACATGCAGCTTGACTGTTTAACGCAGATTTTTGAAAATAAAAAATGTTAATGTATATTTTGTCTGTTTTATTAAAATAACAGTTATTTTAACTTAACCAGCAGTATGTATGGTTTCTGCATGTTTATTTTAGTATCACATTCCTAGAAGTAATGTTTCCCTTTGCACTTGGCAAAGTGTTAGCACACCTCGAGCAGTTCCGCACCCCGAGTCCATGCTCCCGACCGAGCTGATGCTCGAGGTGAAATGGCTCTGGCTCTCCGTCCAGCTCTCTGACAAGATTTCTTCACGGGGCCAGCCGAGGGCCCATTTTGGAAGCCTCGCTTTGATTGTACATTGACCACTGTGTACATGCTTCTAATTAATGTTTTTCTGCTTTCTAAATTTGTTACCTCCAGCTTTTGCAGAGTACATCAATACTAAAGAGTTACAAAGTAGAAGTTTATTGCTCTATATTTACAACAGCTACAACCATTCCTAAGAAAGTTCTGAAAAATACTTCTGAATGAGTAGAACGGCAGTGATGGTGAAAAGATGATTCATTCACAATTATTGCCCCTCAGACAAATTGATTTCTCTCTCCCCGTTGTTCTACTTAGAGCAATAATTTTTTTTAATTTTAGACCCCTGAACCAGTTTAAAAATTTGATGGAAGCTATCAACCATTTTCTCATGAAAATGCACATATATGCATGAAACATCCACATACATAAACCCAGGTTTAAAAACTCTTGCACTAGATTTTTAAGAGTTGTCTTTTCAAGATATATTCTAAAATATTTAGGGATTTGCTTCAAAATAATCCAGAGGGGTAGAGTAGGTGGAGGTGTAATTGATATACAAATTGGTATTGAGTAGATAACTATTAAAGGGAATCAGTAGATACATGAGAGTTTGTTATGCTGTTCTCTGTTCTTTTGCATATGTTTGAAATTTTCTAGAAGGCAGAGTTTTAATACAAACACACACCCCAAAAGCCCCTGCAGTAAAGATTCCACAACCTTCCTCACTGGTCTCAGAGATCAAAAGCCAAAAGGAGGGACCTGAGGAGAGATGACAGTATTGACCCTGACAAATACGGATAAGACCCCCCAGATGAAACCCAAAGTAGGTTTTCTGGTGAGAAGCCTGGGTTATAGTAGTAATGGCAATAACTAATGAAATTTGAGTTATTACTGTTAGCACGACTTCTTTTGTATCTATCAGATGGGAACACATATTGTTCTCTACCTTTAATTCAGAAATCTTAGGGACTGATTTTTAAAAATTCCATTTATTTATTTAAAGAGAAAGGGGAAGGGAGGGAGAAAAAGGAAGAGAAACACCAATGTGAGAGAAACATCATCTGTTGGTTGCCTCTCGCATGTGCCCTGACCGGGGACCGAACTGCAACCCAGGCATGTACCCTGAGAATCGAACCAGCAACCTTTTGCTTTGAGAGATGCTGCCCAACCGAGCCACACCTGTCAGGGCTCTTAGTGGTTGATTTATGACATACAGGTTGAGATGCAATGCAGTCGTGCTGCAAGTACTGTGCAGACTGGCGATCTGAGTCAGGATGTCCAAGGCCCTGCGCTAGCACATGGCCTTGCAGGCCATGAGGACAAATATTCTTCCAGGATTTGCCACGGCACCTGTGTGCTACCAAAGCCTTGAAAGCAGGAGGGGACCACCAAGCAAGCACCAGCAAGGGATACATGTAGCATAGATGTATCAATGGCCTGGCGTGTGCCCACCCTCAGTGAGCTGTCAATACATCATTTCCTAGTGCTTGAGGAGGGCTGTCAGTATGTTCTGGCTGGTTTCAGTCTGTCCTGTCTTTTTCTTGCCCTCTCCCAGATGAAGACCTGCAGCCCCAGAAGGTGCACCCATTTTTCTTCCCAATATGACTTCTTTTTCTTTCTTCCAGTTTCCCTGTTTTATTTCTTCCTTTGCTTAGGAGCATTTTCATGAACATTTTTTACTGGTAACACACCAGGGGCAGGCATGAAAGACATTAAACAAGATATATTCCAGCAATAAACAAGATTCTCGTATTTCTCATGGGATCCCAAAGAAATAAGGATGAGAAATAAAAATTCCTGCTGGAGTATTTGCAATGTACTCAGCTGTTGAAATGTTCAAAATGCAATCAAGGAAGTAATTTAGCACATTTCTAATACGCTTAACTATGGTAATAATGTTGAAGAATTAGGCCAAATTTAAAGAACCCAATGAATCTTCGAGGACATTGTTAAAAAAATCTAACCACCACAATAGCAAAATACATTTTGATAGTTAATAGTTAACACAGCATTTGTGGTTTGTTGTCTGTCCCTAGGATAATGGCCCAGATTTGGGAGGATATAGTTTGACCTCGCCCTAGGCAGGGAATGGTATGATCCAGATGTTTCCTTTTGTGCTACATCAGAACGTGTGCAGATGATGGATACCCATCCCACCCCCCTCCAAATTTCTCTGCTGTCTCATTATTTCTCAGTGGAACTCTCCAGCCAGTGCACTCTTTCCTAAGGGTAGGTCATTCACAGACCTCCTCCACAATTTTATGATAGCTGAGTCCACTTCTATTCTTCAAATTGATTTTTTTTATTTTTTTACTTAAATTTATTTTAAAGTAAACATATATTTATTTATTTACTTATTTATTTTAAAGCATAGTTCCTTGAAACAAACCACTTGGGTCCAAATTCCAGCTCTGCCTCTTACTAGTTCTATGACCATGGACAAGTTATCTGACCTTTCTATGCCTCCATTTCTTCGTCCTGAAATGGGGGATAACAATACCTACCTTACAGTGAGGATTAACTAAGAATGTTAATACATATGAAGCACTTAGAAGAATGGCTGGTAATAATAACTCCAAAAATAACTTAGTTATGGTTATTTATGTTACTATATAGATGCCGTATTACTTGCAACAAATAGATATAAATCCATAACTATTAAAATTTAAAAGGGTTGCCCATGTACACCCCAGGAATCCTTTCCAGCATCATCACTGGCACAATAACCACACTTTGGGAAACAGCTTTAACCCACTCTCCTTTTTACAACAACCTTCACCTTGGCTTCCATGAGAATTATAAGGAGTTCCTGTCTCCTGGTTTTCCTGTTGCATTTCTAGATTCTCTTTCTCAGGCTCCTCCTCCCTTGACTCTCTCATTTATAGCTTCAATTATATACACACTTTCTCAAGACCATTCCATCCACTTCCAGAGCCTGAGCATAAGCAAACGTGCCTTACCTGACCCTTCCCCCCCGGGGATCCTCATCTGAGCCACACGGTGTGAAGTGACTCAGGGGCCTGTTTGCCTCGGTTCTCCTTCGGACCTAACTACTAGTACCGTTCTAGGTGCAGGGGAGAGGTGTTAATTACTCCAGACAATGGAGGCATCATGGCGTTAGGGCTCACTTCTCTAGTGGAGCCCCAGTCAAGAAAGGCTCCTCAACCCTGTGTCCCCACCCTGTACTTCTCCCTAAGGAAATGGTACCTACATCCACCTTGTTGCCCAAGCCAGAAATCTGAGTTATTCTAGGGCCTCCTTTGTCCTCTTTCATCCTCCACAATCAGTTTCCATTATCTGCTCATTCTGCCTATCTTAATATCCTTGAATCTCTTCCCTTCCCATTCCCCTCACTGCCACTATCACGGTCAACCCACGCTATCGTGCCCTACAATCGCTTAAAAGCAACCTGAGTGTTCTCCCTGCCTCCCCCAGTCCATCCTCCATTGCTGCCTGGGAAAGCCTCACTAAATACAAGTTTTATTCTATCATTTCCCCTTTAATGGCTCTCTAAAGCCTTTCTGATAAAGCTCCAAACCTTCCACTTGGGTTGTTGGACAGTGCTCTCACACCATCCCCCTACCCCTGCCATTGTGCGTGCTCTCCCTGCCCCCTCTGCCCCAATGCCCTTCCCCACCCCCAGTCCTCTACCGCCACCCCTTTAGTAAAAGTCTTGCTCATTCTTCAGTTCTCTTCTGGCGTGTGTACATGTGGGCTCCTCTTCTAAGGAGCAGCCAGTCCTCTTGGATTCTGCAGCCTCAGAAGTTAGCAACATTGAACAACCTACAAGCTGATCACGGTCATCCTGCAGGCCATGTCTGTTCCCAAGGACCCAAGCACATTCAAAGGGAGCAGCTTTGCACCTGTGAGCGTTTGACTCACGAAGTGGCTACACTAGAAGAACTCAGTTCTCAAAAGAAGGTCTGTGCCTCCCTGGATGGAGGGCTGTGCTCCTGCCTGGGGCTGCTCAGAGCCTGTATGTTCACTTTTGGATGCTTTCCTAAAAGTACTTGAATTAATAGCTCAGTAATGAAGGATGAGGGGCTGGCACACATTCCTGTTTTCTTAACAGAACTAGGGATGCCAACTTCACTGTATTTGCTACACAACATTGCAAGACTTGGAATCTCTTGGAGGCTCCTGACGGTAATGACATCTGTGGTGTTCAGTTCTGAAAGACTGCATTGGAGAAGCAGCGGAAGAGGGGCGCAGCTAAACTCCTTTAGTTAAAGGGTTTTGACATGGTACCAATGGCTGGGCTTCAGGCCACCTAGGAACCCCCTAATTTATATTTTTTTGTGTGTGTATGTGTACATTTCACTTGGGGACAGGGTCCACTACTGAGGACCAAGGTATCAGTTTTCCCTTTGGATGTCAGACTTATTTCATTTATTCACTAAAATATCAAAACACTTGCTATGATGTGCCAGGTACTGTCCTAAGCACTGGGGATATATGTCAGTGAAAAAAAGAAAACCATAAAGTATCTACACTTATGGCACAAACATCCTAGTGGGAGAAGGCAGACAAAAAATAACAAAGTAAATTACATTCTATGTTAGCAGTTGCTAAGTGCCATACAGAAAAATTAATGTTATAGGGAAACGGAGTTGAAATTTTGAATTAGGTGTTCAAAGGCATTATTGAAAAAATGATACTTAAGACTGGAGGATGCTGGGGAAGCAAGCTACAAGGAAGGAGTGCATGCCAGTCAGAGAGAACAGCAAGTGCAAAGGCCCTGAGATCCCAGAGGTATCCAGAGAACTAGCTCTTCAAAGTTGCTTTTGCCTGACCTTAAAGCAGACAGCAGGGACTGAGAAGCATCATCACCTTCTGGAAGAGTGGAAGGGCTGAACATATCAGGTCAAACCATTTTCTGTTTGATGGATCAGGCTGGTTTGACAGACCAAAGTCACCTGGAGTAAGGATATCACTGTGGACCACAGACCGATACTCATTATCACTCAAACTTGCTAATTGCACAATGGGATGGAAGCATGTATATATTTTTGGCTCAAATTCCAATTGTCATTTTGGTCCTTGACCATTTTCAGTAGATCAACAGGCTCTCAATAGAAGATCTTAACAACTCTAAGGTGGAAAGAGAAAGAGTACAGTGTAGAGGGGAAAGCTTCACTTTGCCTGTTTTCAGCTAAGTTCTTTTTGTTCTAACAAGTAGACTCATTTGATGTTTTCTATATTTGCAATCCATTGGAAAAGAGTTTGGTTCTGGAAACTTATTAGAGAAGAAAACTGGCACCAATTTATTTATATTTTAAAATGTGGTAAAATATATATAACATAAAATTTACCATTTTAAACATTTTTAAATGTTATGGTTCAGTGGCATGAAGTTTACTCATTGTGCAATCCTCATGACTATTTCTAGAACTTTTTCATCATCCCATACTGTAACTCTGTGCCCATTAACTGTAACTGTACAATAACTCCTCAGTCTTCCGCCTCTGAGCCCCTGGTAACCACCCCTCTTTCTGTCCCTGCACTTGACTACTCTAGGGGCCTCATATAAGTAGAATCCTGTAATACTTGCCCTTCTGTGCCTGGCTTATTTCACTTAGCATAATGTCTACAAGGTTCATCTATGCTATAGCATGTGTCAGAATTTTCTTTCTTTCTAAGGCTGAAAAATATTCCATTGTGTGTATATAACACATTTTGTTTATCCATTCCCCCGTTGATGGACATTTGCACTGTTCCTACCTTTTGGTTATTGAGAATAATCCTGCTATAAATGGGTGTGCAAATATCTGTTCAAGTCCCTGCTTTCAATTATTTTGGGTATATGCCCAGAAGTGGAATTACTGGACCAAATGGTAATTGTTTCTAATTTTTTGAGGAACTGCCGCACTGTTTTTCACAGAAGCTGCCCCATTTTACAACTCCATCAATAGCGCACAAGGGTTCCAATATTTCCACATCCTCACCAACACTTGTTTTCCATTTTTTTATAATACTCATCCAAATGGATGTGAACTGGTCTCGTTGTGGTTTTTGATTTGCATTTCCCTCATGATTAGTGAGCTGAACATTATTTCATTGTGTCTTATGTTTTTAAAGTATCACTTTGGCTACAGCATTGAATGTTTTCAACTGTGAAGGGCAGGGGACAAACGTGGGAAAAGGAAGACCAGGTAGGCTATTGCAGTCGTCTAGGTAAATGACGATGGTGGCCTGGAACAAAATGGTTGCAGTGGAACTGGTCAGGATTTGTGGCATTCTGGATATATTGAGGCTGGAGCTGCTAGATTGAAAGAGGAGTGTGAGAAAGGAGCCTAGAATGACTGCTATGTTTACAGCCATGCGAACAGCGTTTTACTGAAATGGGGAGTGATGGGGGGAAGAGAGCATGCTGGGACGGTGAAATATCAAGAGTCCGATTCTGGACGTGTTACCACATTTTGCCATGTATAATGTGCGCCCAAGTTTTTGGCCCAAACTTTCAGGAAAACAATCTTTCATTTTTAACTTGTAAATTCAATTTATTTATTTATTTATACGTAGATACTTGTTTTTTGTATTATAAAGGAATTTTGCCATTTATTTTTTAACATATTATGGTACAAGAAATCTTAGTAACAAATAATTACAAAACACAGGAACGGATACAAGGTACAAGAAATTTTATGTATGGTAAAAAATTAGTACTACCTACGTATAATGCGCATCCTTATTTTTCCCTCAAAAAATTGGGCAAAAAAGTGTGCATTATACACAGCAAAATACGGTATTTTTGGATTCCTATTAGATTTCAAAGTGGAGATGTCATGTTGACAGTGGATATGGGAGTTTGGAGATCAAGGGTATTCCCATTATCTTTTGCTGCATCATAAACTACCCCAAAACTTAGAGGCTTAAAACAGCAATGATTTATTATTTCTTACAATTCTGTGGGAATTCCACTCAGCTTGGCAGTTCAGCTCTGTGGCATCAACTGGGATCACTCACTTGGCTGCACTCGGTTGATGGCTGGGCTGAGAAGGAAGGTCCCAAGTGGCTTCGCTCACGTGCCTGGCACCCCGGTGCTCCACATATGGCCACTCCACATGGTTAGCTTGGGCTTCCTTGCGGCAAGGGGTCACGGGCAGTCCGCTTCCGGCCAGGTGCACAGTTGCGAGGGAAAAGAACCTCCACTCTACAGCGCACTGTGCTGCCCGGCAAGCTTTGGATACTGCGGTCCGAGCACGTTTGCAGTAGGCTGGGCTAAGGCATGGTATTTGGTGGCTTCGTTGAATTAAATGCATTTTCTCTTTGAGTTCTCAATATAACGATGGACTGATTGGGACATAACCCCATCGCAGGTGAAGGAGCATCAGTATATACATACACTTCCCTTTACACAACTAGAGAGAAAGACACCCTTTTGGTAGTGTTCTCAGATGTGTGAGAACCTGTCTTTTCCAAAAACTCAGCAGTCCTCTCCTGGAGCTTCATTTGGGTTCAATTTGGGAAACCTATACAATGCTGAACCAATTCCTGTGGCTGGCCGACTGGCTGTGGCCAAAGGGAGTAAATCCCCTGACAGGTCTGGAGCGTGTGAGGCCCTCCTGCTGCCGGGCAGTCATCTGCCCCTGAAGCACACTGACTGTACTGGGGAAGGCGGGAGGGGAAAGGAAGAATTAATGCTGAGTAGCTTACTAAGAATATCCACTTCTCACTGAGCTGTTGTGAAGATCAAACGAAAACTGTGAGGATTCACTGCCTTTTCTTTTTTAAAAGGTCCTTGGAGACAGAGATATAGAAGAAAGCTGGGGAGAGAAGAATGGTAGATGCGGGAGGGAGGAGGAAAGAGAAATTCAGAGGAAGGGCACCAGAAGCAAATGAAAGAAACAGCAGAGGAAGATGAGGCTGGAGTTGAGGTGTGCATGTAAACAGAAAACACCTTCCTGAATGCTCAGCAATAATTAAGAGTAATCTTATTCTGGTGCCTTGTAAGTTCCCCTTTCCCAAGAGCTGATGGGGGCCCACCTGGTTCATTTCTATACCTGCCTAGACTCAAAAATGTTCAATAGCTCCCAGCCGAGTGCCCGGCTGAAGATATTTGCCGCACCCTGGAATTCAAGGCTTTCCAGAACAGGGGGTCAGCGTACCTTTGGCTTCATTTCCAATGGCTGCCCCACATAAATACTTCCAAATCTCTCCCTACAAGTCCAGCCAAATGGGACTTTTGGTCACTGCACACTGGCCCCTACACCTGCTCTCCTCCCTGCCTTTTGTGCAGGCTTTTCCTTTGCCTTCAGTGTTGCTCTTTTCTGGCCGACATCCTCTCATCTTGAAGGCTAAGTTCAAATGCTTGTTCTCTGAGGTGGCCTTCACTGGCCTTCCAGGCTCAAGTACTCACCCTCGCCTCACTAAGTTGCACCCGGCATTAGTGGTGTGTTGGTCTCACCCACTCTAGAGTGTCAGATTCCTGAGAACAGTGAAGGTCTCCTCCTCCACCCATGCTCATTCTTTATTTGCTCATTAAAAATCCCCAGCATCTATTGTACACTCCTGCACACAGACGTGAGTAGGAAAAGCACTCAGTGAATACTGGCTGAGCATAATGCTGATGCAACGGGACTTGTGCCAGCTGATGGGATTTGGCTGTGGGGGTGACCTGTCTAATGAACTGATGTTTTCTCTGTCAGTCTTCTGTTCTGTGTAACCGTATTTGCCAAAACCTTATCACAATGGGCCTTAAACTCATCTCAAGGCTGAGTTCCTATTGCCAAAGTGAAGCAAAGAATTGAGACAGCTTAATGAGACAGCTTACAGATTGCTCAGGAAAAAATATCTGCCTTTGACATTGTATCATTTCAGTTTTTATTCCAGAATCACACAAAGCACTATCATCTGTATTATTTAGCAGTGGCTTTCAACACTTTATTACCATGACTCACAGAAAAAAACAAAAAACAAAAACCCTTTACATCACCAGCCAGGTTATATATATTCATTCCTTCCTTCCTTCAATAAGTAGGTACTGACCATCTACTAAAACAGTAATAACCAAAGAGGGAGGAAATGAGGAGGGAAACAAAAATCCCTGCCTTCAGAGATCGTACACACTGGTGGAAGATACAATAAACAAAATAAATATAACACATACACAAACACACAGAAATAGATCCATGGAAGAAAACCTCCCATTCCTACATGCTATGTCACGCCGATGAAGTAGATGGAGTGTTCTGTTCCTATTGTACAAATGGGATGGAGTGACACATAAAGAGAGGTTAAGCGAGTGAGGAAAATTCACCCACAATCCGAGGGAAGCAGTAACGAAACTTCACCTCAGGGCTTCTGACTGAGCCCACTGTTGCCCTTGCCAACATCCTCTGTGGTGCTCACCAGTGTCTCAGTTCCTACTTCCCCTCGATTCTGAAATCTTGAGCTCTGCCTGGAGCAGCTCTTTCCTCCCTTGCCAAGTACAGTCGCGCCTATACTTCTAGGCCTGTCAGGACGGCTTCGCGCTCCGAGATGCCTCTGCCGCGCCACTCGCTGCACCCTGGCTCCCTTGATCGCTACTGCTGTGCCACAGCAGGCCCCTCCCCACAGTGACCTCCTTAAGAAGCAGGTGTCACTCACCATTTGCCCTCAGAGCACAGTGTTTTACAGAGTAGCTACTGATCAGGGCATATGGAACTGAAGTGAATTTGAAAGTGACCTGGTGGGAGGGAGTGTTTGTTAGCCAGGACTTCAGATTTAGGCAAAATCTATTGAAAAGGCTAAGACACTAGAAAAGATATCACTGGAAAAAAGATCTCTTTAACCTGCGTTATAAAAGTCACACATTAGAGGCTTTGACAGTATAAAAACCACAATCCCAATTTGCTATCTCCCTAGCATCAAGTAGGCAGATTTAGAACCATGGATTTAGGTCATGTATCACAAAGAACAGACAAGCTTATCGGCAAATTAATTCAAGAAAACGAGGCCCACTCGGAGGAAGCTGGAGAGGCCTGAGGCAGGATGGGAGCTGGGGCCCCTTGGAGCTCCTCAGCGGCGGCAGTAAGGGCACCTTTGTGCCAACGGTGACCATTACAATGGGCACAGCTGCCCACTCACCAAATGAAGAAAATCAGTTCAAATCCTCAAGAGAAAGAATCTAAATGGCACAGCCAAGTCTAGAATTGTCTACTCCTGCTGTAGTCTGGGTACGATGGGGCTATGGGGTTGTCTAGGGAAGGACGGAGAAGAAACTTACCGAAAAGGGAAATGAACTTGGAGTATTAACCCTCACTGGAATTGCAAGTTTAAATTTTATCCTGCCACTACAGGGGGTGGGGACTCGCGACCAAGATGAGGTCAGTTGTAAGCAGTTATATAAAGTACTGTATCTGTGATATAGTATAATTTTAATCCTATTAACAAGTAAAATAAAGGCGATTTTAGCTAACTGACCTCTAAGTTTCAGGAACCTACAAATCTATGAGTTTATAAACATACAAGATCCAGCAGAAGTAACGCCTGCCTGAGTGTGGTTGGTAGGGTCATAATACGGGTGTAATAATTTATAGTTTTAATTTGAACATGTCACCTAAAATGTCATATGGTGTGCTTGAGTGTGATACTGTTATGTGACAGAATTACATCCTTATGATTTTGTAATAAAAGATTTTGTAATAAAAAAAGGGGCGTTATTTGCACCGGACACTGTATATCATGGAAACTGAATTCTCTGACCCATGGCTTTCAGACTTTATTTTGAATCAAGAGATTCTGGTTCTGTAGGACTAGGGGAAGGTAGTGGGGATATTTAAGTAAGCACTCCAGATTCTGTTCAAGATGTGTCATGTTGAGAAACTGCTTAACCTAACCCCTTCCCCTTACAGTAATTAAAAAGGGGCTCAACTGGCATACGTTTCTAATTAGAACAAAAATGGACAGGACCACCACGCAGGCACACCATTCATGTAGTGACACTAAATAAGAGCGCGCATAAAATTTAAAACCACCACATTTCGTATCGTTGTTTTTAATAGCATTTAGTCACCTAATTTATAGTGGCATATGGGTTTATAAATGATGTGTCAGACTGACTAGTACCTTAGTCTTGGGTTTTCTTTTAAAGTTGAGAACAAGGAAACTAGTTATGAGTTAAAGAGTATTATTTCAGGATGATATGTTGACTATAAACTCAAAAGGTACACTGATATCAATTCTATAAACATCAAATATGAATGTAACTTATTTAAGCCTTTTGGTTCACATTTTTTTAAAGCACCCTCATTTCTTTAAAGCTAAGTACTATAAATGGTTCTTAAAAGTGTATTGTGGACATGATGTACTCAGTCCACCCAGCTGGGAGCTGGAGGAGTGAGTCGGAGACCATCTAATTCAGAGTCTGATTTAGCCCTAAAATCAAACTGCATTACAAGTAAGTTATAGTCACGGGTAGCATAATCAGTCTTCATATACAGCTTCCAAAGCTCTCATCATTCTGGTTACCGCATTTTCCCTTTCATTTGCACATACCTTTCCTGGTTACCCCTTTTTCCCTTTCCTTTGCACATACCTTTCTTTTAATGAAGCAAAATATATAAGTTCCCCGAAATTCTGAAAGTCACAGCTTGTATAGCACTGGACAATAGTAGCTTTGGCATTTGATGTTACAAAGTCAATTTCATTACAAATAACTTCTTCATTCTGGGTCCAGGCGAGGTAGAACAGGAAGAATAAGATTCCCAAATGCGGAGTCCTGAGTTATGAAGTATCCGGATGAATGTGCATGTGCATGCTGAAGTTAAAAAAAGAAAGCAATTAAGCTATTAAAGTCATAATTCTTCAACAAAGACATTAAAATTACTTATCCTGAGTACTTGAGACCAAATTTATTTTTAAAATCAGCTGTGTTAATTTTGTTTAAACACACAGGAGATGGACAATAATAAAGAATTCATATTAACAGGCTGCACCGGGTACCCCTGGTGTACTTTCTCCCCAATGATTCTTTCCGGTCAAAAGCACAAATTACGTACTTTGCTCCTTGAGGTGGGGGGACTAGCAACAACGATCCCAAAGTACTCTGCTTCTGACCAACACATCAGGAGCTTGAGAAAGAAGGGCAGCAGTTGGAAGGAGAGGAAGAGAAAGGCAGCTGAATGTTGGAATGTAAGTAACAGAAAACCACCAGGGGCTTCCTCTGTCACTAAGGAAAGGGGGACTGTTTTTAAGTTGTCTAAAATGAGATGATCTTTAATGTCTCTTCTAATGCTGAAAGTCTAAGGTTTAAAAGCATAGATAACAATGTCTCTGGGAACCTTCAAATATCCATGATCAGTGTAATACTCAAACTGTTTATTACCATAAAGGAAATATATTTTTTAAACTGATGGAATATCACATTCCTAAGATAAAAGTTAGTCTTTAAATATTTCCTGCACAACAGTCATGTAGACCATTAAAAAGAGAATCCACACAACACTAAACCAGTAAGATCAACAAAGGATATAATGGCATGACAAATTTGAAAATAACTAACTAAATAAATACACACACACACACACACACACACACACACGCACATTGTTAAACTAGCCAGTTCAGTTTTTAAGATCATTCTGTCTATCCAAATATGCTAAACTCTTATGCACAAGCAATCCCTTGCCAGGCACAGCACAGAATCAATCATGACCATGTCAACACCATAAAAGATATTTTCATTACTGCTATATTGGTCCTTCAAATCCTCTGGGCACAACTGAACATCCGCAAACCACTGCAATTATGTGTGGAACATTTTTATTGATATTGCTCCACTGAAATACAGAATGGGAATTGTGCTGGCTCCCAATGAGACCGGAATCCCCCATGAGACGAGAACGGCAGTTACACGTTGCTCACCTGCAGAGCTGCCTTCTGCTGGGCTGCGATGTGCTGCTGCTCGGCATGGTCCCGGAAGTCCTTGTTAAGGGCGGGCCTCGAGAGTGCAATGCTAAAATGGGAATCTAGTTACTTGGTGGCTGAAGGTACACACTTCCTTAATTCTGAATCTCATTTTTCATTATATAATATATAGGGATAAAAAGAGACCTTCCAGAATACGTTTTTCCTTCTCCCACTGTCTACATTAATGTACATGAAGAAAGTCTTTGTTATTTACTAGGGCTTCAAATTATCTCCTTTTTATTGATGATTTATGGTCCCCTACCTTCAAATGAGTTTGCGGTACTCCAGTTTATCATAAAGTTACATTTATGATGAAAACTGAAGAGCTGAATGTTTCAAGCAGAAGCTATAGCATGCACAAAGACCCAGGGCAGAAGAGCTCGACCTGTCTGAAGAACTTAAAGAGTTCAGTAGGCCAGGGTTGGGAAGGGGTGAAGTAGGTTGGCAAAAAATGAGGATGGGGAGGACGGCAGGCGCCAGGATATGAAAGCCTTGTGAAATAAGTTAAGAAACGTAGACCATATCCTAGAAGTAAAGGGAGACTTCTGAGGAATGTCACAAGCAGAGGAGTGATATGACCGAAAGCACCACATGACGGTTCAGAAAGATCACAGCGATGGCAGACCGTGCCAGTCTCCTCCCCAACAATTGTGTATCTTTCTTCTTCCTTGCTAATGGAAAACCCAAACTTAGTTCAGTTATCAACGGTCCCATGCTCCAGGGCAGGCCTGGCCGCTCCGTCAGCGGTGAACTTCGGTATAGGAAATACCATTATCCTTGATGGCTTCTGGCTTAGGCAAAAGAAAGGTACCCAATTCCAGGCTGCTAGGTTTCATGGGCAGACTGTTGGAAGGCTTCTGAGAATAGTTTGCTCACTTTTTAAAAAGGCACGTAGGATAGGAACCTCCTGGCTTTCACCTCTACAGGTCGTTCGGTGTAGAGGGGAGGCCTAGGCTATGCAGTCACATTGAGACCATTTAGGGTCCCATTCTGCTGATCCACGCAGATGGCAGACAGGAAAGATGAGAGGATGCTAGGTCACTGCTGACACAGCTATGCCACTGCATCAAGCTGCTCTTAACCACAGTTACCTTCACCTTCCTAGTTAACATCTGTCCTAACGTTTATGGCAACCCTGTGGGTTTTCTGACACAACTGAGAGACTACAGGGGAATTCAGTGAGTAAGCAGATATGATAATTGAGGAAAGAAATGACAGTGCCAGGACCAGGGTAATGAAGAAAAATGGGCAGATCTGAGACACATTTCAAAGTGTAAACATTAGTTAAGTGCTTGGAGATGGAAGTGAAAGGGAATGATAAACAATTCAAGTTCACATTTCTGACTTTGATAACAAGTAGATATGTACCACTCACTGAGACAAGAAACCTAAGAACATGAAGTAGCTAAAGAGAGGGAAGGGAAGATGAGTTCGGTTTGGGGAATACTGGGTTTGGAATGCCTATAGGCCTTCGAAGTGGAGGTGTCCAGGAGGCAGCCTGGTGGACATGTGGGAAAGTTATCTGCACATAATTAACGGGCTGCGAAAGTGGATGCAACTGTCCAGTGAAAAGATGCAGACTGGGAAACTGGGTTGAGACAGAAGTCTGAGGAACATCAACATTCAAGAGGCGGGCAGGGGAGAAATGTCTGCAAAAGAAAGCAAGGTAGCATTATAACAGAGTGAACGGAAGCCAAGAAAAGAGTATTTTAAAAGGGAGAGAGTGACTGGTGCTGACAAATAATACCAAGGTCTCTAACAAGAGGACTTTGTTCTACCAGATTTAGCCACAAGGAGGCTGCAAGTGAACTAGGCTCAAACCTATTCTAGGTAGGGGGAGGGGGACACCTGGTAGTTAGACTGTAGTGGGTTGAGGAGTAAGTAAGTGAGAAAATAGAGGTGAAAGTACAGGGTGGTAGTAGGTGGATGGGATAATGGATCTGAGGGAAGAGATTTAAGAGGAGAGAAACTGAATACTGTACAATAAACATCATTAAGCTACCTAAATTTACCTTTGCAGAATGCTTAAAAAATGGGACAGTGGAATAATTTCGGTAATAAGTAAAAATCATACAAAACCCTTTTCTTAAAAGTAGGCTCTGGGGAAAATAAAATATTCTAATTAGAATTGAAATGTTTAAAACTTAATGAAATTGTCTAATTTCTTCAAATCTAACTAGGAAACAAAACAACATGAATTCCAATGATAAAGAAACAAACCACTGCCGACCAACTTGAATTATTTTGTCCAAGATATTTTTTGTATCACTGAACATGAAAACCACATTATTCTTTAATACCTAGCTCCAGGATGATTCGTTGAAGACTGGTTCTGCATTAGCAGTTTTCTTTTCTCTTTATCCAGTTCAGCCAAGATTGCAACTCTATTTTTGTTTTGAAAACCTAAAAAAGAAAGGAGGATTGGGAGAAGAGAGAAAAACAAAAAAATTTCAGAGCTATTTTATAAACGTAGGGCACCTAGAAAGCCAGATAGCAAAATCCTCTTCTCTAACATGATAATGAACTCACTGGCAAGCAGTTTCTTCAGATGGTTACCGTATCCTACTGCCTATTTCCCAGAAACTTTCACAACATAACACATAGATATATGCAAAGTATAATACTGACTGAGGACTTTAAGAGTCAGTTCTAAATAATTTTCATCACCAAGGTATGGGTAACAGCATTTGTTTTTTAACAAAATCTCTGAGGCCCCAAATGCTGCAAGGACCAGTCTCTCTCCTGCTCAATCTCTGGCAGTGGAGATTTTCGTAGTTCTCAGATTTGGGCCTCTTTGTAAAAGCCTCTTTCAAGGAGGGAAAAAGCATTAGACATAGATCAAAACCGTATTTCTTTTTTTCAACTGCTTTCATTCAGAAATGACACAATCTTTCAAGGAACAAGTAAAAGAACTGCAACTGACTGAAAAGCAATTCTGAGAAAGAAATGGAGCGTAACTGACAGGTTACAAAAGGATGTGTGCTTTATCAACACTTAATACTGGGCTTGATTCTGAGCTCCAAACTTACCAAAGAGCTAGAGAAGAGGCTGCAAAGTCTTGGCCCAGAAGCAGTATTCAAATTGTTTTTAAAATCTGAATTAAATGCCAACATGTAGACACTGAGAGATTACATACAAAATACACACACGGAGGCTGGCAGCATTTACGGCTAGGTCTCGTGCCAGCCCACTCCATCCCGCCCAGGACGCAAATCATTCTTTTGTCTAGTGTACTCGTGCTGTACATACAATGAGCTATTCTGAGAGAGAAAGACCTCATTCACACAACTTTTATTACAGTGTATTGTTATAACTGTTCTATTTTATTATGAGTTATCATTGTTAATTTCTTACTGTGCCTAATTTATAAATTAAACTTTATCCTAGATATTAATGTATAGGAAAAACATGCTATATACATGGGGCTTAGTACCACCTGAGGTTTCAGGCATCCAGGGGCTCTTGGAACATGTCCCCCACAGATAAGGGGGGACTACTGTATTTTACAAGCCACAGCTTTAGACCTTTAGTTCAACCAACACCAAAGCAGCTAATGAACAATTCCCTCCATTTTATCAAGGCAATCTGTCAAAGGGGTTTAAAAATTAGGTGCTATACAATATAGGCAATAAATACTTTCAATGATGAATTTCTTATAAATCTAGACTTCTAATAAGGGTGACCATCACAAACCATAAATATCAACTCATCTTTATGCAATTGGGAGTATTATATAAACATAATAATCAGTGTAAAAGAACTTTTATTTTATGTATTAAGTTAAATTTATTTAATTGCCTATATCTGACCATTTTCTGCCTACAAAAACAACAACTGCACATAATTTGACTTTTTTTAAAAAATCATATGTTTTTCTTGGCTTGGTTAAGAAGGAATAGCCTCCTTAAAAAAGTCATGCATGTTTGACAATCAAAGCACAGGAAGCTATAGTTAACTCCCTGTTACCATGAAAATTAACTGTGCAAATTAGTAACTGTAGGCTCTAAGTTAACATAATTTCTGACGTAATATAGTTTCTTTGACTGTCAATGTTCTTAGTCCACTAAGGAAGGCTGTGTTATTGTCAATCCACTTACTACCTAATGGTTGGCCTGTTATCCAAATAAATAAATTAGTATAAATGATCTGATAATATATTAGATGGAAAATTTAGAAATATGGGTATTACTGATTTTATAAATAGACACTTCCCTAAAAATGATGTAATACAAATTGAGGAAAGATTATTATGGAAGGATAGGTATATACTGGAACGTGTTATTTAAAGGAATCCAAAAGTGAGTTCTTTGTAAAGTGAAGAATGCTTTGTAAGGGAACCTGGTACTCTCCCCTTTGTGTATATGGCATTGCATATATTTAAGGCAAGTCACACCACTAGCTACATTTTCAACTATAGGACAAGAATTTTTTTCCCTTTTTTCAGAAAAGGCTAATGCATTTTTAGAAGAGAATTATGTAATTACATCTTTTTAGAGATTTTGAGATACTATAAATATAAAATAGAAAATTCTTGAAAAGCAAATTGAAAAATCCTGAGTGTCTAAATTATATGATGAGCAAAATAAGTCACCACATTGGAAAGGACTGAAGTACACTTTACAGAAATATAAACACCCTCAAGATTAATTTGTTCACAAGAAAATACTTTAGCCCTGGCCGGTATGGCTCAGTTGGTTGGAACATCATCTGTAAACCAAAAGGCCATGTGTTCGATTCCAGGTCAGGGCACATACCTAGGTTGTGGATTTGGTCCCCAGTTGGGGTACATGCAAGAGGCAACCAATCAGTGTTTCTTCCTCACATCTATGTTTCTTCCCCTCTCTCTCTTCCTCCTTACCCCTCTCTCTAAAATCAATAAGCATGTCCTCAGGTGAGGATAAAAAATAAATAAATAAAAAATATATATCCTCCATTATACCATCCTCCATTAAAAAGAGCCAGGGTTCTCAGAGAGAATTAGTTCCATATCTTAGGGCAGGAAAATAAGCAAGATGAGCCTGGAATATCTCATCAGAAAGCAAGATTTTTTTTTAAAGGCCCAGGATAGTGCTCAAAGAACAAAGAAGCCACTCCGAGATTAGCCAGGCTGTCACAAATGGAACATGAAAGAGAAAAATAATTATAGCTAAATGGAACAAATCAAATCCATGATAAGCTATAAATTCATAATAAGATACAAAAAGAAAAGTTAAAATATATAAAAAGACAGCTTTAAAAAAGGGTGAAAATAATAATTACTATGTTAATAATTAAGTAATCATTTAGGTAATTTGTTTCTCCTAATAAGTATATATGTCTGTTTATAAAGTATAGCTGTGTACTTTTTTGTTTAGGTGCGGGGGGAAAGGGTGGATACAGGGAACTGTAGCTAAGCTAAAAAGTTCCAAAAAACCAAGTTATGCAACACTGGGACAAACTCTTAATTTACAGGTAGCACACCTTACTATAAGCCTGAAGGGTAAATCTGCCTTCCACCTGGACCACAGACGGTTAAGGTAAAGACTCCCACTTGGGTCTGAGGTCAAGCAAGACAACTTCCCAGGAGCTCTGCCACCCACTTCCTACGTAGCACCCTGAAATCACAACTAAGAGCATCCAGAACGGCCCCAAATCTATGTTCCCACCACTTGATCTGCAGGGTTTATAGTTTTCTCTGCAAGCATTTTGAGATAATTATAAAATAATCAAAGAGAAGAATTCAAGTGCCTTCCTCAGTATTTCACCAGGCTTCTCCGTGTATCTGAAATCAGGTTAGACCGAGCCAGCTACCACCACGTGACCACAGGACCTTGATGGTACCAATAATGAAAGACTCTCAACACAGAAATGGTACTTTGGACAAATTCCAGTTTGATAATCTGCCTTTACATATTAAAATTCTCAAAATGTTACTTCATTTAAATAATAATGTTCTGTACCACAATGGATACTATGAATATGAGACTTCAGTAACTGTCTGCCAAGAGCTTATGAAATTCAGCAGTCCTGGTTACTACTGCAGTGTAATAGGAGACTAGATCTGAAAGAGGGCTTCGTGAACACAATGGGGTCCCGTCCTCTACATCAGAGACATTAATAAAATGCATGGATCAAGATTTTCTTAAAGTCATTGTTCTTTCAGTTATCACTGTAAGATAATTATGGCACTTGACATTCAATCTCAAAAAAAAGTAGTCCCTATATATATAAACAGTACAGAAATAATTTAATATAGAGAGTAAAATGCCATAGATCCAAATAAAAATTTTAAATTTTCATCAAGAGTATGAGAGTCTCTAGAACATGATACTAACTCCCCCTGCTGGTGGCTAATAGCAGCAGCTCCATGACACCAACAAAATCTGACAAAAGAGTCATTACAAAAGCCAAAGTGGCTCTGATTGTGTTTCAGTGGATTTGGCTAAGGATCAAAAGCAACACTAAAAATGACTGCATTTTATTGCAACTACTAAAAAAAGGGTAATTAGCAAATTGTAGATTTCATTTATTTGTTTAGAACAAAGAGATAATTTAAAATTTTATTTTCATTTGGACTGCAGTGACTTTTAGCAGCATATTTTCTGTTCAAAATAGACTTATCTTAGTTTTCATTTTTGTATAATTAAAATTGTTTTTAATCTGAGTCCTTATAATTTGGAAAAAAAGAGGTCAAATATCATAGGGGAATGTTGACCTGCGACCTGAGAGATCAGAACGGGGGGCCCAGCAATAAATAGCGGCCGGAAGCTGACAAGAGTGAGCAGAGATCTCAGCTGCTGCCCTACACAGAGGAGACAAGACACCAAATGAGTTGAACCAAGCCGACTGCTAGAAGAAAAATCACACTTCAGGGGAACACAACAAAATCCACTTACTACAATGTATCAGAATATCCAGTATCCAATAACAAATCACTAAGTATAGTAAGAAAAAGGAAAATGTAACCCATACTAAAAAAAAACCCAAAAAAGTACAGTCAACAGAAAGCAATTCCAAGATGAACCAGATAATGCAATTAGCAGTGACAAAGAACCTGTATCCAGACTCGCAAAAAGCTTTAAAATAAAAAGAATAAGCAAAAGATGTGAACAAACACTTTCCAACATAAGATTTACAATAGCCAAAGAGTAGGTAAAAAAGTTCCTCGATATTTGTCATCAGGGAAATGCAAGTTAATACTACAATGAGATGTCACTTCACATCCCCAGAAATGGCCCCCCAAAAAAGACAAGACAGTCAGTGCTGTGTGCGGAGCAACCAGAATTCTCACACGTCGCTGGAGCAAATGTAAATGCACAACCACTTCAGGAAAAGGTTTGCCAGTTTTTCATAAGGTTTACTATACTTTGAGCTGCCCCATTCCCAGATATTTATCCAAATAGCTACAAAAAGGCTTACAGCAAATATTCAAAGCAGCTTTATTCACAATGGCCAAAACTGAGACAACTTCAAAGCCTCCAAACAGGAGAATGAATAAATGAATTGTGATAAATTTATATAATAGAACTCCCCAATACAAAGAAATGAACTACTGATACACATGGCACAACGTGGATAAATGTCACAGACAGTATAGTGAGTGAAAGAAACTGACACAAATGAGTGCTCACTTTATATGGAGTTTAAGATAAAACAAAACTACGGTTTTTAAAAGTCAGAAAAGATCAGAACAGAGATGAGTAATAAAAAAAGTATGGTGGGTTAAACAGGAGTTTTAGACTTGCTATGGAAAGAAAATAGAAGTTGGCATCAACTTTTGAGGGAGGAAACTTACAAAGTGGAATTTAACACTTTATAGAAATTAAATTTTACCTTTTAAAACTTAATTTTAAACAAAAACTTCTTTAGGCTGTGTCTAACTTGATTTGCTTTAGAGAGCTAGCTCAACACAAGTAAAATGTGTATGAAAGTTTTCAGTGCAAATGAAGATACAGGTATGGCCATAGTTTGGTGACATTATAACTTCTTTAAAAGTGTTCTGATTTCAAGTAAAAGAGCAAGAGAAAACAGAATTTAGAGGAGGACCTAAGGTTTACAATGTGAATAATCTTAACATATTAAAATATAGGATTAATAGCTATTAAGGATGTTATATATCTGATACATTGCTGGGCTTGCTTCAAATATGGGGTTTTACTTTGCTGTTCATTTTTCATTCTGACTACAGTGACTGCCCTATGCCAAATTTCCTATTAAGATACATTTACTATATGCAAGAAAAGTTTCTACTAATAAAAAAAATTCCAGCATGCATTACCTTGTCCTGAAGAGTTTGCTGCCATCTTCCTATTTTCTGTTTCAACTTCGTTCAGTGGCAGTTGCTCAGCACTTTACAATCACCTGTAAAAAATGTGTACATGCATTAAAAACGTACCATACTTTAATGACAAATTAAACGTTGTCGGGAACAGCTCGCTTTCCTACGATGAAACATTTGCAGTTTCTTCCTCTTCAGAAACATACATCTGAAAAGAACACAGACTTAAATCACCTCTGCAAGTTCCTTAAGTGTTTAATTAGAGCATGAAGGTTAAATGTTTATTCTTGCAGATGCTGATGTAACACTTAGCATTACTGTCTTTAATATATCATTAGGCTGTTTACCAAGTACTACCAAATGTACCAATCGATAACATCAATCAATAATATCAATATGATCAGAGTTAGGAAGAAAAATCACTCATCTATGGTGCCTTTTGATTGACTTTAAAAACGTACCCAACATATAAAGAACTCCTCTGACTCCACACCAGGAAGACAGACAATCCAATCAAAAAATGGGCAAAGGACCTGAATAGACACTTCTCTAAGGAGGACATACAGATGGCCCTTAGACATATGAAAAGATGCTCAGCGTCACTAGCCATCAGACAGATGCAAACTAAAACCACAATGAGATATCACCTCATACCGGTCAGAATGGCTATCATTATTAAATCAACAAACAACAAGAGCTGGTGAGGATATAGAGAAAAGGGAACCCTAGTGCACTATTGGTGGGAATGCAGACTGGTGCAGCCACTGTGGAAACCAGTTTGGAATTTCCTCAAAAAACTAAAAATGGAACTGCCTTTGACCCAGCAATTCCACTGCTGGAATTATACCCTCAGAATCCTGAAACACCAATTCAAAAGAATCTATGCACCCCAATGTTCATAGCAGCGCTATTTACAACAGCCAAGTGTTGGAGACAGCCTAAGAGCCCATCAGTAGATGAGTGGATCAAAAAAGTATGGTACAATTTACACAATGAAATACTACGCAGCAGAAAGAAAGAAGGAATTCCTACCTTTTGTGACAGCATGGATGGAACTGGAGAATATTATGCTAAGTGAAATAAGCATATTTCACTAGCATACAGCACTGGCTCGTCAGTGAAAGGCAAATACCATATGATCTCGCCTATAAGAGGAATCTAATGAACAAAATAAACTAACAAGCAAAATAAAACCAGAGGTATAGAAACGTGGAACAGACTGACAGCGACCAGAGGGGGCGGGGGATAATGCTGGAAAGAAGGGGAAGGGACTAGTCAAAGAACATGTATGAACGACCCAAGGACATGGACAACAGTGTGGGCACTGACTGGCGGGGGCGGGGGGCTGGGCGGAGGAGGGCAAAGGGGATAAATTGGGACAACTGTAGTAGAATAATGAAAGTTGTTTTTTTTTAATGGAGGGGGAAAAAACCGTACCCAGAAACAATTATCGACACTGAAAGCTAAAAAGGAAACGAAGGGAGATCCCAAATAAGCAACACCTTAGTCCTGCCCTCTAGGAACATATAATAGGTGGGAAAATAGTCTCATTCAAGCAACCACACTAAAAAAGTGTAACAAACGCGCTGTGTTAAAGGCGTAAACACAGCTCCGGAAGCAGAGAGGAACTGGTTCTCCTGGCATGATGAGGGATACGTTCAGGGGAGCCCGGGAAAGTACGAGGACTAGCAAACAGATGTCGGTTTTGAACAAACCATGGTTAGGTGTCTCCAGAGGCTGAAGCCCCGGACTAACGAAGCCCGGGTAGGAGGGCGCACTGGGTAAAAGTCAACGTCAATCAAGGATGTGAAAGGGCTCGCACCACAGAAGGCTCCCTGAGGGCAGGCGTGGAGCGCAGGCTGGGCAGGGGGTGCAGCGGAACGAAAGGGGAGAGTGAGAAACTTTGGGAAGCGAGGAAAGCGGAGAGGCCAATGCCCAGTGGCAACAGAGACAACGGCAGCAAATCAGCACTGGAGCCACACACCTCCGTCCCCCGGCGCCGCCAAGCGGCCCTACTTACCGGGTATACGCGTGCGCCCCGGACGGCGTCACCGTCAGATCGCACTCTCCAAGGGGGCGCGACCACTTAAAGACCCACAAACCTACCCCAACGTGCGGCTCTACAACCTTCCCGCCCCCGCGGCACTTCCGCCTTCTGATGACATAACCCGAAGGAGCGGAAGTCCCGCCTCTCACCCAAACCTAACAGCCGCTGCCCAAGACGATTCGTAGTTTACTGCCGCTTCAGCGCAGACGCCAGTTTCCTTCCGAAGAGTGACAGCCAAAAAGGTTCATGGGAGATGCAGGCGGCACTTGGGGGGCGGGGCCCGAGTGGGGCGGGGCGCAATGACGTATCATGCTGGCTCAGCGAGGTAGGGGCGGGGCGGAGACAGACTGGGTCCCTAGCACCTTCTAGTGGCCCTTTCTTCGAGGTCACTGGCTGGAGAGAAGCCACGACCAGGCCGGTTCAGCGACGATGTGTATACTCTTAGACTGGGTTTAAGACGCAGCTGCTGCTGGAACTCGGAGGGCGCGTCTTCACAGGGTGGGCTCGCTTTCAAACTATAACACCTCTCTCAGGTTGCAGATCCACACACACAAATCCCCGGAATATATTTCTTTTATATAGTTTGCATAATTATACGCATAAGAAAAGCACTCAACATGGAGAAGTTTTTAGTAGTTTAATAACCTGTATTTAAGAAATAGGTGTGCCACATCTCAGAACTCTAAGTCGCTTCTAGTGGGATCTCACCCGATACCTGATTGCAGCACACTAGATCTGTACATTTACATGAAAAGCTAACCTTATATCGAAGTGTGTAGCGTCTTTTCTAGAATATGTTCTTAATAATCGATATTTTCTCAACAGTAAAGATCTAGGATGTACTATGTTGTTGTTCATGGTTCACTGACTAAAGCAATGACACTACCAGCATTTATTGAGTGCCTTCTGCATGCTAGGTGCTCTCTGTGTGTCACCTCCAGGTTTGTCGTCCCTGATTTGTATGAGGCTAAGAAACGTTGAGTTACTTACTCTATGTCAAGTAGCCAGCAGAGTTTCAAAGGGCTAAAGGTCTGCCATGTATTAAGGCCTAGGTTCTAAAATCTCACATGTCACCTCTGCTCTGAAGGAAGGAATTCCTCTGAGACCAGCTCTTGCTGACTAATCTAGAGTGTAACACATGAGTGTTTTGGTAGTTGGCCAGGATCCTTTTTCAGTTGAAGGTATTTTGATTCCTAGAGAGACTAGAAAGATGATTATGTGTGTGTGTGTGTGTGTGTGTGTGTGTGTGTGTGTGTAATAGAACCTTAAGAAAACATTTGGTTTTAGATTCCCTGACTAGACAATACAGAAACTTAGGGCATTAAGAAACTCCAAACTAAGTCCAAACTAATAGACATTCTGAACAAAGCTTATTTAAGAAGAAAGGGAATAAAATAGTTCTACCCTCAGAACAACATTTGCAATTTCCTGGCAAGTTCAGCCTCCCAGGGTTGGGAGAACATTATCAGGAGAAAGATAAATTTAAATTGCTGCTAATCATTTTGCCCTTTATTTGGTGGGAGTTATCCCTTGACCCCCTCTATCTTCTTGAGCGATTTTGGAACTTCTGCCTCACAAGAATTTTAACATATTGGTTAATAGTCAGTTTGCTTGTGCTCAAATCCCAACTTTGACATTTAATGATTTTGAGCCCTTGTTTAACTTTTTAGTGCTTCCTTTCTATCATCTATAAAAGGAAAATAAATGAGTTAGCACCTTATACCCATTAGATGGCTACTATTTTTTTAAAAAACAGAAAATAACAAGTGTTGGTGAGGATGTGGAGAAAATGGAACTCTTGTGCACTGTTGGTGGGAATGTAAAATGATATAGCTGCTGTGAAAAAAGGCAGTTACTCCAAAAATTAAAAATAGAATTATCATATGATCCAGCAACTCCATTTCTGGGTATATATGTAACAGTGGAAAAATGTAACAGGGAATTGTAACCCACCCCACCATTCTGTTGACATTATTTCTGTAAGTTCTGACTCTGACTAATATGTAGCTTGCAAATGAATAGCATGTTTGCATAAGAATCCTAGAAACTAACTTCAGAAGATATAGACCCTGACCGTCAGGCATGCCAGCTCTCGGAGATATGCAGACTTTCAGCCATGGAGCCAGGATGACGTGAAGCCGGGATGACGTGAAGCCAGGATGACGTGAAGCCAGGATGACTAAACTGGAGTGATGCACACCAGACCTTTACGTGCCTCATCGGAATGGACTGTGCTCGTCTGCACTTAGAGCACTTTTCAACCCCCCTCCCTTGATCTCTTTGTTCTGTCCCCCCTCCCTCCTTATAAAAACCTCTGCCTCCACCGAGAGGTGGAGATGGGCTTTGAGAAGTGAGCCCCCCCATCTTCCCAGGAGATGGGTTTTGTGACATGAGTCCCTCATCTTCCAGGTGGCCGGCACCTGAAAATAAACATCAGCACCCGCCTCTCAAGTATTGCCTTTCACAGCAGCAAGCAGCCAGACCTGCATTCGGTTACATAAACCCAAAAGAATTGAAAGCAGGGCCTTGAAGAGAGACGTATTTGTACACCCATGTTCATAACAGCACTATTCACAATACCCAAGAAATGGAAGCAACCCAAGTGTTTGTTGACAGATGAATGGATAAACAAAATGCAGCATATATATATAGAGAGAGAGAACTTAGCCTTCAGAAAGGAAATTCTGACATATGCTGTAGCATGCATGAACCTTGAGGACATTATACTATATGTATCTTTTTGTGACATAAGCTAGTCACAGAAAGACACATTGTGTGATATTGTGATTTATAAGAAATATACATTTCTCATATAGGTTGGTCTTCACCACAATTCTTGGCTCAGGGCTCAGGAAACCCTTGGGATTTCCCGAGGCTTGAGAGTGGTAAAGGTATCTTTTGTGTTGTGAATGAGGTGGCTTTTGGAAAGCACTGAAGGATAAGGAGTGGTTGCCAGAGGAGCCAGCCAAGTGATTATAGGGTGGGAACACTCAGCCCCACCCCTAACCTCCTGGGATGGAAAGGAGCTAGAGATTGAATTCAGTCGCCAACAGCCAATGATTTAATCAATTATGCTCAGGCAATGAAGCCTCCATAAAGACCCAAAGGGGTGTTAGGAGACCTTCCAAGTTAGGGAGCCAGGAGACTCCCATGTGCCACAGTGACGGGCCCCAAGCTCCATGAGGACAGAAACTCCTTTGTTCGGGACCTCGCCCTATGTATCTCTCCATCTGGCTCCTCGTTTGTACCCTTTAATATTCTTTGTAGTAAATCAGTAATCTAGTGAATAAACAGATTTTTCCTGAATTCTGAGCCTTTCCAGCAAATTAATTGAACCCAAGTAAGGGTCATTGGAACCTCCACTCTGTAGCCACTTGGTCAGAAGCACAGATAACCTGGGCTGTGTTTCACATCTGAAGCGTGTGCGTGTTCCTTAACTTGCGGAATCTGAAGCTGACCCTGAGTAGATAGTGTTAGAATTGAGTTGAATTCTTTGTCACCCTGCGAGTGCCTGAGAATAGCTTGTTGGTATGGGGAACCCACCCCCACATTAGAATTGGGTTCAGGAACTCTATTTACTGTGTGATTCCATTCATATACTTAGAGTAGAGTACTTAGAGTACTCTAAATAACAGAGGCAGGAAGCAGATTGATGGTTGCCAGGGTCTGGGGGGAAGGGGAGAATGGAGAATTATTTACTGGGTATAGAGTTTCAGTTTTACAAAATGAAAAGAGTTCTGGGGATAGATGGTGGTGATAACAGCAACTAAGAAAGGTCTGTGTTTTACTTGATATCTTGATACTTGATCAATAGGTCATAGCTCCTACATAGCTACGAGGGCAAAGTCCAGGATAAAAGGAATGCATGTTACAGTCCTATTGCTCTATTAAATGACAAGGAAATTCAAGGTAGCAGTGTGTGAATTACTTCATCCTGAAGCCATTATGATTGTTATAGACCTTCAATATCAAATTAAAGTTGAGAATAGCCTCTGATTTCCAACATTAACCACCCTAATCCTCTTTGTCATTCTGTGATAAAATGATTTATGGGAAATACATTAGGCTAGACAGCCTTTAAAATCAAGTGTGTACAAATTCGAGACAATTACTGTATTAGCTATCTATTGCTTGTAACAAATTACCCCGAAAATTGTTGGTTTAAAACAACAACTATGTATTCTCTTACAGTTTCTGAGGGGCGGCAGTCTAGGCAGCATGGATGGCTCAGGGTCTTTTGTGAGGTTGCAGTAAAGATGCCACCTGGGGCCATATGGTCATTGAAAGCTCAACTAAGTGGAAGGATCTGCTTGTGAAAATCACTCATATGGCTAATGGCAGGAGGTTTCAGTTCCTCACCACACAGGTCTTTCCATAGGGTTGCCCATGACATGGCAACTCATGCCGGAGCAAGTGATACAAGAATTAAAGAGAGGGACCAAGCTAGAAGTCTCAGTGTCTTTTATAACCTGAGTTTGGAAGTGACATACCCATTGCTTCTGCCGTATACTGTTGATCACACAGACCAACCTTGATAGGGTGAGGAAGGATACCAGGAGCCGGAATCACTGGGGACTGTCTTAGTCCATTCAGGCTGCTGTAACAGAATACCACAGCCTGGGTGTCTTATATACAACAGAATTTTATTTCTCACAGTTCTGGAGGCTAGGAAATCTGTGATCAAGTTGCCAGTATAATTGGACTCTGGCGGGCTTGAAAGTTGAGTGGGGCGGAGCCTCGGGGAACCGCCAGGGTGAGGCAGACAGTGTGAGCCAGGTTGATGGGGTCTCAGATATGGTGCCTGCCTGCTGGCTCCACTAGGGGTGGGCTCAGTACTTCTGTCTGGGAGAAAGCTGCCTCCCAGCTCTTGCCCTGATGCCAGACACTTTAATTTCTCCCTGTATACCTCTGGTGCCTTTCAAGCTACTGCTCTAGTGCTGGAGCTCAGAGGGAGTGAGTCCGAGTAAGTCTATTTGCAGGCCCTTTAAAAGGAACTGCACGGCACTCCAGAAGTTTCTGCCTTCCACAGCCTTAATCCCCACTGGTTTTTACAGCCAAAAGTTATGGGAACTTATCTTCCTGGCACTGAAACCCTGGGCTGGGGGGCCTGGTGTGGGGTTGGGACCCCTCACTCCCAAGATATCCCTCCCAATTTTTATCCTCCACACACAGGTGTGGAGCCAACTCATTCCAAGTCTCTGCTCCTCCTGTCAGTCTCGATGTGTTTTCTTCTTTAATTCTCTAGTGGTAGGGCTGCCATTCAGCTCAATTTCTGGCAGTTCTGAATAATGGTTGTTCTGCAGTTTAATTGTAATTTTGATGTGGTTGTGTGAGGAGGTGAACCGTGTTTACCTACACCACCATCTTGACCGGATGTCTCACCTTTCTTCAAGGATCAATAATTATGATGATGAATTTCAAGGGTCACCCAAGAGGGGAATCAAGCAGTCTGGGCATGTAGACATTTTGTCTGAGGAGGCCTTACGCTTGACTGGAATCCAGGCACATCAGTGCATACTGTACTGATGATAATTCTAATGTCTAACACAGGACTGAAGAGTTACAGAAAAGTTTAAAAGTTCAAAAGTCAAAGATCAAATGTCAAAACAAAAGACTGTTCCTATTTCTCTTATCACTTAGGAATTTACAAAGGCTTCAGGAGCTCTGTGCCAGGAATGAGGCGCTGGAGGGACAAAGACCAATATATATTTTTTCTATGATCTCACTCAGTCAGAAATGGACACTGCTTTTTTAGTGTAGGGAATAGGTGAGCAGCAGAGGTCCTTAGGTAACAGAAAAAACAAATTATTTACTTCTAAACACTTCCTCTGAGATTAAATGAATTCAATAAATTCTTGCAAAACCAACAATCATTTCTGTTTAGTGGTGAATATCCATTTTTTGGCTTTTCTTCTATCCTCATTTGTGGTTCTGGAGTTGCTCGTGAATTAGTACAGTATTCACAACAGCTGTACTGGTGGCTAAGGAACATTTCTGCAGTACTAAGGAACTGATATGCTTGTATTCATATGTATGTAGGTTTATATGTACCATGAGTTAAACAACAAAAATTCAAAGTAAATTTAAAGATCAAATGGGCTTTATTCAGTGAATCTTGGATCAGGCGGCATTCTGTCTAGGGAACGAAAAGGATCACCAAAGAGCTACATGAAAGGGAGGGTTTTTAAAGGCAGAGAGGGGTGGAACACTGAAGTCCTAAAGAAAAAATGGATTATTTCAAGCAAGGTCACCTTCCTTTGGAGGACAAATAGGATCTACTAGGTGGATCACTTCACTGATACTGACCAGGAAATTTCAGGCTGACAGGTTAAGGTTGCATTCCTAGAGAAGGTTCAAACTACAATTAAGTTAGATGTTAGGTTTCCGTTTAACGATATGGGCTTAGCACAAGTGACCCCACTTGGGGTCTGTTGTTTCTTAGTACATGAGTGGAGCATGACACAGATTATTTGCTGTGTGACTCTAGATACTGCTGTAAGATATGGTAAAAATTGCATTATAAGTGATAATTCAGGATAAAATCAAAATATAAACTAATATTCTGTGATAATGATTTATCCTCTGCATCTCAACTTCAATGTTTTAATGATATATAAAATATGTGATTCATTTTTGAATCTAAGTATTACTTTGATAATGTAATTGGTTATTTCAGTTTTTCCTTACCAGAGGGCATGCTTTCTCCAAAATGAAATTAATAAAAAACTATCTATGAATTATAACTACTTAAGAAACTTGGTCCAATTGGACATTACTATTGTTAAATTGATTAAACAAGGAGGCCATTGGACTGACGTGGTTCTAATGCTGTAGCGGCCTGTGGAGAGAAACAAAATCTAAGCCTGTAAATACCTGAAAGGTTATAAAATTGAAACCTAAGTACATCCAATCACAAACAGCCAATCATGCTTTAAGCTATAACCTATCAATAATTTCCTTACTTTACTTCTACCCTTTCTCTATAAAGTCTCTCCCAGCCACTGTCGGAAGAGCTCTCCTAACCACTTTGGTTTGGTGCTGCCCAATTGGAATTGATTTTTGCTCGAATAAACTCTTAAAAATTTTAATATGTCTCAGTTTACCTTTTAACACTGTCACTGGAACACAGTTTATATGATACATCTTATAATCTTATAATAATATAAATATTTTGCTGCTATAAAGGCAAGAAAAAGAAATTTTATAAACTGTTTACGTATTGATTTTATTACTCATATCACATATCAATAGACCACCTAGACATGAAAAATAATAGAGTAAGTTGTCTTTGATATTTAGCCAACTTTCAGTCATTTCAAAGCCATAGCTTTACACGTATTTGTTAGCTTGATTTATAACTTTCAAATATTTGGACATATGGAGTGTGCACCTGCATCTGTGCTCTCGCCTCAGGACAAATGCTCAGATGGACCCAAGTAGGCCTGACTAGGCATACGTTTACCTATGTTAAGCCTGCTGCACAAGAAAAATTAAAGTAGAAAATTTTCTTCTTTTTTTTTAAAGATTTTATTTATTTTAATTTTAGACAGAGAGGAAGGGAAGGAGAAAGAGAGGGAAAAAGAGAGGGAGAGAAACATCAATGAATGGTTGCCTCTCGTGCACCCCCCCACTGGGGACCTGGCCCACAACCCAAGCACGTGCCCTGACTAGGGAATTGAACCAGTGACCCTTTGGTTTGCAGGCCAATGCTCAATTCACTGAGCTACACCAGCCAGGGAAAGTTTTCTTCTTTTTGACCTGGAGAACATTATGCTAAGTGAAATAAGCCAGTCAGAGAAACACAAATACCATATTTCACTCATATGTGGAATCTAATGGATAAACTGAACTAATAAGCGAAACAGAGACAGACTCATAGATGGAGAAAAGATGACAGCTAGTGGGGTGGGTAGAGGGTAGAGGGATTGAGCAAAAAGGAAAAAGGACTCATGGGCATGGACAACAGTGTAGTGATTGCTGGGGGGAGGAGAGTATAAGGGAACTAAATGGTAATGGGAAAAAGATATAATAAAGATTTTTAAAAAGTCGAAATATTTGATAGTTTCTTGATCTTAAATGTAAATGTAGGAACTGACATCTGTTTCATTAGTTGATTAAATAGTGGTCATCCAGATGATTTAGCATATGCTGTGTTATATTTTATATTCAGAATGTACTCAGAATATTAAGAAAACTTTAAAGATCATCACCAAAATAAAGATGCTGAGAACATACCAACTCAGTTCAAAATACGCAATACAGCCCTGGCTGGTGTGGCTCAGTGGATTGAGTGCTGGCCTATGAACCGAGAGGCTGCTGGTTTGATTCCCAGTCAGGGCACATGCCTGGGCTGCCGGCCAGGTCCCCAGTAGGGGGTGAGCAAGAGGCAACTGATCCATGTTATCTCTTGCACATCGTTATTTCTCTCCCTCTCTTTCTCCCTCCCTTCCTCTCTCTCTAAAAGTAAATAAATAAAATATTTAAAAATACCCATTATATATAAAGTTAACAGCAAAAAGGCGTAATTCTGAAGTATAAACAATTCTAATAAACTGAATTTTTTTCTAAAATGGGAAATACCTCTGTAGTGCACCTCAGATTCTATGACAGGAATTCAACCTTGCCTGTTAACACATGTCTCACATCTGATAAAAGTGAGGTGGGACCCAGAGGAGTGTGTCTGTGAAGTGCAAGAGGAGTGACAGAGCTATAAGGCGCAAGTCTAGGACCGGGCCCGAGAAGCCTGCCTGCTGCTATCAAGTAGCATATAAATTTAATAAGAAACAGAAAGCGATGCCTCTCATAAGAGGCTTTTTTTAAATGGTATGCTCTGTCATTTGGGGTGCAAAGGGAATTTCTTAATGTTCTTTTATAATTATATCAAGCTAAGAGTGGAGAAAGGCAAGCAAGAGCTTGGCTGACACAAATAATGTTTAGCCCTGGAAAAGAAGTAGGGGGTATTGTAAATGTTTAACTCAGACATTTCATATGTTTTGATTTACTTTTTTTTCTTTTTAGAGTTTTTAAATTACAAAAGAAATCAATGCTCATTGTAATAAGTGAAAGTAAACAATATGAGGTTGTGGGGAAAAAAGGTTAATTTGACCTGTCCCTGCTGTCCCCTCACCCCAAGTTAAACCCCTTAACAGTCTGGTCCCTATCCTATCATGTGTTTTCCTATTCTCATATAAACATATACGCATATATATTCACTCACATACAGTGATCCCACCATACACAGTACTTCATCACTTGACTTTTTAATTAACTTACCATACACCTTCCAATACATAAAGCTCTAATTCATTTTTTATTGCTGCATAATGTAGTGTGTATGTACTATAATTTGTTCAACCCTTTCCCTAGTGATCTATATGTAGGTCGCTTCCACTCTCTTTGCCTCTACAAACAGTGCTGCAATAAACATCTCTGCACAGATATGCTTAGGTACCAGTGACTCTATTTTGATAGCACCACACGTTCGTGCTGAGACTTTGAAAGCACCCGTTTCCCTGTACCTTCACTAGCAGTGATGTGGAGGCAGATTCCATGTGAAGCAGATGAAGCGCAAGTTTCAAGGACCTTTACTTGAATATGTGTTCCTGCCCCCCCACCCCTCTGGCCCCTCTCCCAAGGCCTTGAGAGGAGTCCTAGCAATGTAATCACAGGGGTCTTTATTTTTGCAATACATGAAAGAGTAAGTTATCTTATCTACAACCAGTTAAGACAACTGTGCCTTTCCACTCTGAATTCCTCTTTGTTCACACTTCCCCTTGGGTTGGATGGCCTTGGAGTGGTTGCAGGCATTTTTGAAAGTCGACTTGGGATGTATCTATTTAAGTTTAGTGGGATGTATTCAGCAGACACACTGTAGCTTCTGTGCATAGAGGGGTTATTGCTAGACATCCTAATGTAGAAGTAGCTTCCAGGTATACTCAGACACAGGACCAGAGGTCACATCGTGAAATGAACTCGTGTAATGACACCTGGCACCAGATGTCTTGGGATCTAGAAGAGAAACAAAGTTTGAAATGTATGAAGCCAGAAGCTTGTCTATAGAAAATTCTTCCCATCATCAGAGTTACAGAATTATTAGCTCATGACTCCATTCTCACTGATGAGTAGCCAAAACCAAAGGTTCTCTCCTATTAGGACTGTCCTTGATAAAGCAGTACATACAATTATAAACTCCACAAAAAGGTGTTTTTTTTGTTTTTTGGTTTTTTTGTTTTTGTGGAACTTAACGCAAAACAGAATAAGAATTTCTAGGGTTATCGGCTAAAAATCTGTAGCATTTGTACAGATGGCAGATATGTTTGGTGGCAAGCTGCATATTTTATGTCTGCCAACATATCATTGCATTTGAAGCTGAAAGAAACTTTTGTAAACTATCAGTAATAAAAAAAAACCAAATTTCAATTAGCCATGCTAGAAGACTTCATTATCTTTCTATCCTCTCTGTAGAAAAGAGTATTATAAAATTGTTGTCTAATGTTTAAAGAATATGCCTCTAAAAACTATGAACAATAGTATTGCATAGGTGTGTCAGTTAAAAGCTTTTGTGATATTTGTGATGTTTATCAGTTTCATAAAAAAATTATAATTGTGGTGATTTATTTTCTCATTCTAAATAAGTATTTACCTTTGGACCAAGTTTTACATTTAAAATTTTGGATTCTTTTTCTTGAAAATGACTCCTACATTGTTTAAATTTCAGGACTCATATGCGTGAATCCTCACCTGATTCTAATTTATTGGTCTTTCAAAGTTTGCCAGTAGGATCAACGAAAATTGTCTCTTTTCACTTTTGTTGACATTTCATGGCCCTCTAGTGAGAGCAAACATTTTTTTCACATATGCAGGGTCCAACACAAATAATGCCCCCTTTTTATTACAAAATCATAAGCATGTAATTCTGTAACATAACAATATCACACTCAAGCACACCATATGACATTTTCAGTGAAATGTTCAAATTAAAACTACATTATTACACCCATGTTATTGCCCTACCAACCACACTCAAACAGACGTTACTTCTGCCGGACCCTGCATATTGCCCATTTGTATGTTGCCTCTTTGAATTGATTACCCATTTCCTTTTGTCCATTTTTTAATTGTTTCTTATAAATTTGTAGGGGCTGTGTATATAAAGGATGTTAATACTAGTGGATCATTTGTGTTCCAAATAAGTTTCTCTAGATTCTCCTTTGTCTTTTTTGGCAACAGCTGTATTGTGTTCTAACTCACATGCTGCACAATTTACCTGTGTATTTATTGATAGTATTTTCCAGTTTTGTTGACAAATAAAAATGGTATCTACTAAAAATGTACGATGTAATGTTTTGATATCCATATACCTTGTGACATGATTATCACAATTGAGCTAAATCATATATCCATCATACTACCCATGGGAAGTATACAATTCAATGGTTTTTAATATATTCACAGAGTTGTGTAACCATGTTCACATTTTTAAGACATTTATTTAATCATCCCCAAAAGAAATCCTGTACCCTTTAGCAATCATCCTCAATTTCCCATCATAATTTGTCTTTTGATATATGGCATTTTTAATATCAAATTTCCTTAATTCTCCTACAGTCAAGTATCTCTATAGTTTTTTTTTTTTAGCTTCTAGGTTTCCAATTTCCAGTGTGGTTTAAGGTCTCCACTCTCTCTAAGATTATTTAAATATTCTGCTAACATTTTATGTTTATATTTACATCTTCAATTCATCTGGAATGTATTCTCATGTTTTTCCTAGCTTTTAATCACAGAGACCCTCCCACTTCTAAACCAGATCTCGAGAAGAAATTAGCATACTTAATAAGGAAGAAGTTTCTCTTTCAGCAGAGTGGGGGTGGTGGGGATAAATCGTGAGGGCCGGGCCCAAAGTGCAGGAGCAAGGATGAGCAGTGCCTCCAAAGGCAGAGTCCTCTCAGCCCTGCATGCGGTCGCTGCAGGGCAGGTGGCGTATGCTCACGTGATGCTTGAGACCTACCTTGACCAGGTAACTTTTTCTTTCAAATAGAGTTGAAAATGGGGTCCTAACAGCAATGGTTGGAAAGGAACAAAACTGTGCTTAGCATTGTGCTTCCAGAGACTACAGTATGGGAAATGGGGGGGAGGAGTAACTACAGTGAAGAAACCTGACCAACACTACCTGGGTCACATAATCAAGGCTACCATTGTGATGACAGGTCACGTTGATAGTATGTACTGTTGATAGGATGGGATGAGAATGGCCCTTCACCTCTGCGGTCTAACTGTGGGAACCCCAGACACACCCAGACTGCACGGTGCGCTGTGAAATGCCTGATCAGTCCTTCTTAAAACTGGCGAGGTCATCCTAACAAGGAAAGTCTAAGAGTCTGAGAGACTGCCACCGACCCGGGGAGGAGGAGGAGAGGCATGCCAACAAAATGCAATGAGGTTCCCTGGGTGAGATTCTTTTTCTGGGACAGAAAAAGAACATCAGGGACAAACCAGTGAAATCCAATGAAGTATACAGTTTAATTGATAGCAATGTACCAGCGTTGTCTCCTTGGTTGTGAAAAATGTACCAAAGTGATCTAGGGTGTTAGCAATAGGAGACGCTGGGGGAGGAGTCTGTGAGGACTCTGTACTATCTTTGCCACTTTTCTGTAAATCTAAAAGTAGTCTGACATAAAGAGATTAAACGAAGAGGGAGGGGAAGATTCTTTTGCTGGCCACATTCTTCCTAGGGGAGCATAGGTAGGCCAGGAAAGCACCCTGCCTTCTGACAACAAGAGTTGGCGTCTCTACAACCTAGTGCTTAATTTGAACAAATTATGTGGGTGGGCCAGAAAGGAGTTTGGGGAAGTCATTTTGCCTGCCCCAGTTCCCCATCTAGCTCAGAGAAGCTTTCCAGGACAGTTGATTCTGGCTGTCCCGGCCGCTGCAGGCCTCCCAGTCCGGAAGGACAATGGCTCGCAGTGGCGATCCCCATCCCCTCCCGCCCCAAGATACTGCTCGGGATCACCAGAAGGCTCATTGTTCTGGACCTGTCGTTCTCGTTCTTGAAGCCTGGCTCTTTTCTTCACCGTTGACACTTGCTTCGAACACCCTCCCCCTGCTTTAGAGGCCAGTTCGGACCCCTTGCCCTGGTTTTTTGATCTTGGCTCCTCACTCAACTCTACACAATCTCCCGAGTTCTGTACCACCTGAAGCTGCAGGTGAGAGGTATTCCTCCCACAGCCTCTCACTGCCCGACTGGCCTAAGGCCCCCCGGACGTCATTTGGAAGGAGTGGACAGTGTGTCGCTCCTCTTCTCCATGTGATGGGATGCCATCAGCTGCAATATTATCTCTACTCTAGGCAAAACACAGGAGCTCTCCAGATGAGAGTAACTTTTAAAAAATACTGTTCTTTTCTATTAGTAATTACACTAATATATCAAATTACGATTTTGTAGCCTATGTTCCACTTTGTAAAGGGAGCAGTGATATGATCTAGTTTCTGGTGTCCTCTTCCGTTTCCTGATCCCCAGACAGCACCGGCCGTGTACCTATGTAGCACCACTCCAGGGGCCTGTGTAGTCCTGGGGTGGATGGATGGATGGACTGCAGTCCGCAGAGCACACCCTAATTCTGAGGCCATACAGAAATCCAGTGGCCGAGGTGACCCTAGAACGCTGCTTTTATTTCAGCGTTAAATTACTTCACTTGTATCATCAATACTCTCCTAAGATCCCACTCTGAGGGACTGGATGTGCGGTTTTTCCTCAGAAGAAGTCAGGTCTGCCTTGCCTTGGTGACAAGAAGCAGCTGAATGAGACTGACAACCTCACAAGGGTGCTGACCGGGGGGAGCTGAGAAACACCATTAGCACCAGAAATCTGGAGCTGAAGGAACCTTCATTCTAGTGTAGGACAGCCAGGTTTAAAAAGTCTTGTAGGGGACTGGGTTTGATTTTGTAGAAAATGAGCATTCCGATAGATAAAACTTCTGGACGGTTCTGTTTCTTGGTCTAAGTTCAAAGGCTACTATTCTAGCAAGCAGGGAGAATTAGATTAATGGGTGTGTAGTGTGTGCAGCTTCCTGAATGTCCCATTTTCTTCTTCAGTGGTGGTGATGGTATGCTGCCTGCCATATTGTAGGACTCAGGGCACCAGGAAACCAAGCCCCCTGCGCTGCCCATCAGAGACTCCCGAGGTTTCAGCATAATTAATTACCTCGTATAGCCGGGGGCGAGGGAGGGGCCTGTGTGGAAAGCCCTGCCTTTAGCAAGTCACCTTGCCGGATCTATAATCAGGGTACTGAGTCTAATTTTCTCGCTGTGGCCCCAGCACCCTTCCGCTATACCGCCCACAGGTTATACAGCAGGACGAGGCCTAGTGCTGCAGTCTCACTACCTCTGTGTGATGAGGATGAGTCTCTGGGCCCGCACCAACACTTATTGGCTGGGTTACAAAGCGCAGGACGGGCTGGGCTGAGCAGGCCCGGCTGGAGCTACACAGTGGCGGAAGCTGGGGCAAGGATCTGGGGAGAGCTGGAGGCATTCAGAGCCTTTGGGAAGGCAGAAACTCTCTTCCTCTTCTGTCTCAGAGCTTTCCCTGCATCTTTAGAAAGCAGTGGTTCTGAACTTTTTTCTTTTTCCTTCTTATCACTGTCTCTATTGGGGGAAAAAGTTGATTTGGTTTAAGTTTTCCCTACCGAGAAAAATTTAGCACTAAGACATAAGATTTTTTCGGGTAGCTTTGGAGGGCCACAAGCCATTGTAATATGTAAGACTTTTTTGCCCCACCCCAAGAATCAGTTTCCGCTTTCGAGAACACAGGTGAGAGAAGAATAGTTCTGCGGCCGAGAAACGTTGCTACTCACAAAGGGAAACTCTTCTTAGATTCTCTCCCGCCTGCCTGTTGTATTTCTTGTCTTCTCAGTCTCTAAGGGTGAGCTCAGCTGCCTGTTACAGGGACAGGGATTAAACTACCTGAGACCAAAGGGGTGTTTGTTGTTTACTTAAGGAGTCTGGAGTTAGGTGCAGTGACTCAATCAGGCCATCAAAACACAGGCTCTCACCCCTCAGTGTTTCTCAGGGTATGGGGTGCCTCCACGCATGGCCACAAGATGGCTGTAGCAGCTCCAGGCATCGGGTCCTCACAAATCTGCGTTTGTAGTGAGAGAGAGAGGGAGGGAGAGAGGGAGACAGGGAGACAGGGAGACAGGGAGACAGGGAGACGGACGGGACAACAGCGAAAAGGGGCAAATGACTGGTAGCCAAATAATAGCTGCTAATCTGTCTCTCTGCCTACCCACCCCCACTCCTTTACCTTTTGGCTTTACTTAACTAGTATTCCCCAAACCTGCATGTGAATCACTGTCTGGTGTCTCTTCAGATCGTATAAATCTTTCGCCTTCACCATACATCCAAATGGAAGGGTACACTAGCAATAGCACTAGCTGGTTGGTCCTGAGCAAAGCACTTAACACCTCTGGGCCTCAGCTTCCTCATGTATGAAGTTAGGGCCACGCGCTAGATGTCTTTTTATGTAAACTTAAATAAAGAGTGCTGATGTGAAGATTCGTGAATCCATCTTTTGATGAATATACACTTGCAGTTCTGTTGTGGTCTGGGAACGAAACTGCTGGGTCATATGATGTCCAGATGTTCCTCTTCCAGATAGACTGGAACACTATCATGGAGCACACAGTCAGTAGATAGGTTTTTCCATCCTTTCCAAAAATCACTGTTAATAGGCTCAGAACCAGGGCCCCCAGTACTTGTCAGCTCAGTTCTCTAGCCCCACCTCTGTAATGGGCAGCCGCCACAAAGAGTACAGACACACCCACCCACTCCAGGGCCTGCTTGAGAAGAGAACCAGGCAGCAGGTGTCCCTTGCGATGGCGGTGAATTGTATTTCTATGGCCAGATGAGGCCCCGTTCCTAGGAGCCTACATGAGCAGCCAAATGAAGTTCTGGGGCTCTGGAAAATATTCACTTCCTTATGAGGCACTTCACAGCCAGCACTACAAAATGAATCTGTCAACAGATAATTGAGTTCCTGCAAGCTTTTCTATACTTTAAGCACCTGGTAGATCCTCAATAAAAGTCACCATAAAAGTTTAGGGGTAAAGGACTCTGCAGTAGCAAACTTCTAAGAGAAATTTGTGTTTTGAGCACTTCTCCGCAAACAGGAGATTTCTCCAAAGTAAGCACTTAAAATACTATTTACAAAAGGAGGTTTGGAATGTCAGTTTCGGGTTTAGAGAAATGGGTGGAGCTCTGAGAACAGTATTCATCAACGCATGAGTATCAGGTGGGTGGCTGTTAAAAATTTTAGATTCCAGTCCTCACCCCAGAATCAGAATCTCTCAGAAATTTGCATTTGAACAAACTCACAGGGGGCTCTTGGGCACGAGTCCATGACCTGTGTTACACTGCCTGTTGCAGAGGGTCTCCATGCTTTTGGGGCTGGGCGCTCCCATATGGAAAGGTAAAGGGTCCTATCATTTAACCACAAGCATCTCTGCTGGTTCTGGGGCAAGGTCCAATTTCTTGTTTGCAAAACCCTTCAGGTCCTGGCCTCAAGTAGACCTGCGGGCTCTTGCATTTTCCTGGGACATCGTTGGCTGAGTTAGGTTGTCCACACAATTTTGCCTCTGTTGGCGACGGTGCCTTCTCAGTTGCCCCTCTTGCTTGAGACAGCCCTCTGTGGCTTTCTCCCTGTTACTCTGAATTCTCTTTGAAAACCTCCTTTGTCCTCATCAGCCGGCCACTTCAGAAGGGCTGGTGTTATTCTGGGGCAGGGTTTGGGATGCCATATAGAATAAAGCTATGATTGTATTCAACACCAGAAGAGGGTGAGCAGCTAACACAAACATGAATACAGCCTAAGCACATGCTGTACCAGGGGAGACAAAGAGAGAAGGCTCTGCGTGACTCTGCTTTGTTTCTGAGGTCTGGGTGCTCATGTGAAGTCCTCACAGACTTGCGAGTGAGGTTTATAGGATTCCAGCTCAGCAAACATCGAATGCTGGGGCCCCGGGCCCTGTCTTCTGAAAGGCGTCAGCCCAAAGGCCTAAGATTCCCTGTGGGTGGGCGAAGGCCCCATGCTCTGTTCTTGGGTTCCGTGGCATCTCCCCCGTACCCCATGCGCGTATATCTAGGGTGTTCTTCCTCCATGCTCAGCCTTAGAAGCCCAAGCTTCCCTCCACAAATTCCACCAAATGCTAGAAACTTCTGTCCTGATACAAAAACTTCACGTTTCCTCCTTCCCACCATGTTGCTTCGAAAACTTTTAGTAAAAGCAGTCACATACTCTGGGACAGTTAGTTATTTCAGTGACAGTTTTCCACCACAAGCAACACCGAAATACAACAGGAAATGGTGAGTAGGACTAGGCAGTCCAGGGCTAAAACTGAATGGTGGAAACTTTGTAGCAAAATGTTATCCATAGAAGTTCACTTTCTTTAGTTTCAATGACAGCCCCCTGGATCATTGTGGCCACATGCCACTGGCCAATCAGGAAACTGGAAAATAAATAAACTGTCTTATAGGGCCTTTCAGGGACTCTGGGGTTTTTTCTTTTTGATTTTGTTTTGGTTTGGGTTTTTTGGTGGGAGCATAGAAAAAGGGTACTCTGACCCAAACTGAGCAAATAGAAGAATTTGGAGTGCAGCAGGTTTCATTATGAAAACCTTACGGTGACTATTTCATAAGATAGTAGAGAAAACCTGACGGAGAAGGAAAGGAAGGGAATTGACATTTAGGGAGCATCTCTTCTATGGCAGCATTTTTCTAGGAATGTTCGTTAGAGAATGCTATTTCATTCTCACAACCACCCCCTAAGGTAAGTATTCTTACCTGCTCCCTGGGTTTCTTTTTAGGTTAGAAAACAGGTTCATTAAGCTGAGGCAACTCGCTCATGGCCACCCACTTGTGGTAACTAAGGAGGAATTCAAGGTGCGGCTCGCTTTTCACTCTTCCCTGGTGTCCGGAAGAGAAAGCTGTGTGTGTGATCTTATTAAGATCTCTGTTATATTAAGGCAGGCTGATTGTTAAAATAAATAATGCCATTCAAGAAGAAACACCTATGCTATACATCTGTAGAACACTCATTTCTAGTTATATTCATGCTATTTTAACACCAATCAGAGGAATGGTGAATAGGTCTGTAGTAGCTGCTAGGTAGCTGTTGAATATAGAAGTTAATTTTACCCGACTCCAAGAGAACCAGACATTGGCATTTCTGTGAGGAAGATGTCACACTTAAAATTGTTTCCAGTGTCCTCGGAGTCCTAGTCTCCCCACAAGGCAGACACATGCAGAGGAGGTAAAAGGTGACTAAGTGAGGAGGAAGGCCCAGTGAATTACACCAGGGAAAATGAGGAAGAGCTCTGAGGTTCGCTGAATCTCTGAATGCTGTTTTGGGTCAGCTTCAACTCTGCATTCTCCTCCTGCTTAAGTATCACTTGTTTCTAGATAAAAGTGGGCTATAGACCACAGTGAATCCCAACTTCAAAGTTTGCCAGGTGGCATGGGACAATTTCACAATAAGCCACCCTACCTGCTACTTTGTTAGTATTAATCTGCTTTTGCCTGCACTGATACCCTCTACTGACTTGGTCCTAAAAACAAAAGTTGCAGAGGCAGGTAAGGTGGGATAGGGAAGTGAACTTCCACCCCCTAGAGCTGAAGTAATGTCTTAACGATCTTCTCTTTGCTGGCATATAATGCCAAGAATCCAGCTAGGCCAAAGGCCTTGAAAGGAAGCACAAAAGCATGAAAAGAAAGCTTAAACCTCACGGTTCTTTCAAAAGGCAGTTCAGTCAAGGTGTGAGTTTAAAAGTCATGCATCATTTGTAGCACTCCTTCTCTTTATTTACTGATGCTCACTCTTCTGAGGTTTAACCTAACATAAACCCTGCTTTACTGCAGAAGCAAGATGGCACGGGGATCTCAGTGTGCATTTGAAGAAATCCCACGCAGTCTCCTTGACTTGCTGTTCTCTATCTCCTTTGAGCATAATAATAGCATTTTATGCCATTCTTACAATATGCCTCGCAATTCCTGGATTATTTTAAAGGGCAGACGATCTCAACCCACGTGCGTGTTCGAAAGCCCCCAGACCCAAGCGCAGCTGCCCGTGGGCGCATCAGTAAACGCGGGTGGACTAGAACGACAGGATCCTCCAACGTCTTTTCTCAACCTCTGGTTTCCGTTAAACATTTGCTCTAGGGACAACGCGCAGTCTCCGCAGGGCCGGCCTCTCCGAGGCGAGGTTGGACACTCGGAGGACAGCGGCCGAGGGCTCCGAGCGCACTTCCGGCCGGGCGGCGGGCGGGGACAGCGCCGCCCGCCTCCCCATTTCCCCCCTCCCGTCCACCCCGTCTCTCTCCGCCTCCCGGGCTGCCGAGGCGCCGCGGGGGCGGGGCCGCGCGAGGCCGGGCGGCGTGGCGGCGCTGGCTGGCCGCCAGCAGCCAAGGTGCGAGCGGACCGCGGCGGGCTCGGCCGCGGAGCGGGGGCGCGCGGCGCGGAGCAGCCCAGCCCAGCCCAGCCCGGCGCGGGCAGAGACGAGCCCGCGGGCGGCGCGGCGGAGGAGGCGGTGGCGGCGGTGGCGGCGGTGGCGGTGGTGGCTCCCAGCCCGGCGGGCGCAGGGCCTCCGACAGAGCTGCCGCGGAGCGGGGCCTCGGCCCGGGCGCTGGGGGAGCCCGCGGTGGTGGGCAGCAGTAGGAAGCGGCGCGGCGCGTCCTGAGCGGTGCACGCCATGTCGGGCGGGCTCCCCAAGGCCCTGCCGTCCACGGGGCCCCACTCCCTGCGCGACATGCCTCACCCGCTGGCCGGCTCCAGCAGCGAGGAGGCCGTGGGCGGCGACAGCACACCCAGCCCGGATCTGCTTGTGGCCCGCAGCTTCGCCGACAAGGTGGGGCGCGCTTAGCAGGGGACTGGGAGGTTCGTTTCTCTCCCCGAGGGGTTGATGGATTCCGAGCTCCCTTGGGCACCGGGCCGCGCCCACCCTGGCGCCCCTTCCCGGGGGCTGGCGTGCCCTCGCCCCTAGAGCATTTGGAAAAGGCGTTTCCTCTCTGTCGCCCCCGTGGGGTCGCAGCCGCAGGGGAAGCGGCCAGAGAGGACAGGCTTGCCGGGCTTTGACTGGTCTCCAGCGCTGGTGACAGCTGGTGGGGAGGGGTCCGCCGGCGGGCTGGGGCCGAGGCGTGAGTTGCAGCCCTCGGCGCCTGTGTCCTGGGATGGCGTCCCAAGTTCTTCCTGATGCATCCCTGAAGGCTGAGCTGTAGAGTAACTTGTAGCTCCTCCAGTTTGCTAGGGCTGCCAAGAAGTAAAAGTTAATGGTTTTGTGTAGTAGGACTGGGCAGCCTCGGTCTTACTGCCAGTCGTCTTCCTCTCCGTCTGTCATGTGGGGAGGGACCTTTGTCTAGGTTTGTTTTGTGCCCCGATGAGTCACCTGACTCAGACCCCAGCGGGTGGCGGGAGGAGGCTCAGCTGTGGTTTTCGGTCTGGGTCTCCCTTCACCTCTGAAGGCCTCCCACGCTGTTTAGGTTTGGCAGCCGCTGGTTTTGTGGTTGATGGAAAGAAAGCTCGCCCTTTGACCTTCTTTGTGCAGAGGGAGGCTCCTGATTTTCTTAGAGCGGCACAACCCTCCTGCTGCTTTGAGAGACCGCAGAGTCCAGTGAGGGGGAAGGGGCCACATCCCCCTCCCCTTGTCGCCATTTCAGCTGCGACCAGGACTTGAGCTGTGATTGTATTAGCGCTGCTGTTGACTTGTCACTAATTGCAGAAATCAGAATTGTTCTCAACACTCGTGATCAGTATTTCCTCCTCCTAGTAAAATATGAAGTGAATTACTTCTTGTCCTAATACTAAATGAAATCAGGGGACCTAACCTTCCCCCTTAGATGGGAGGGCATATGGTACAAGTAAAATGAGTATGCCTGCGCTGAGCACTCAAAATAACTAGGAAGGGGTGCTCGATATACCTTCTTGAGAGAGTTTGTACACACAAAGAATGGGGAGTGGGGGTTAAAGCATTAGGAGTAAGAAGACTTAAAAAGCTAATAAAACCAGTGGATTGAGCGCTTGAGGGGTGTGTGTGTGGAGGGCTCTTTGTGATTGTTTTTCTTTATTTTATAGATTATAAACTATATGAAGGCTTATGTTACTTGAAAATACCTTCCCCATATTTGACACTCAATAAGTAATTGTTGAAATGTCTGAATGAATAATTTGTTGCTTTTTTTATGGAAAGAGAAATTGTCCTACATGTATGTTGGTTAGGAACTGAGGTTAAATCTTTTGATTTCCACCTCAGGTCTGTGTAGGATAGTGAATTAATTCTCCGTTGCTGTGTAACAAAATACTCCAAAACTTAGCACCTGAAAATAGCACCTGAGGGTCAAAAATCTGGGAGCCATCTGCGGGGTGACTGTAACTCAGGTCTTCCATGAGGTTACTGCTGACAAGGTTTTCCGTTGTCTGAAGTCTGGATTGGGGGAGGCAGGCCTCTAGCCTCACTCACTTGGCTATTGGCTGGCTATAGTTCCTGTCCATCGGGCTACTTGACATGGTAACTGGTTTTCTCCAGAGGAAGGGATCCCAGAAAATGAGAGATCCCAAGATGCAAGCCACAGTCCTGTGTAATCTAATCTCGGAAGTGGCAGGCCTCTGCCATATCCTGTTGGTCACAAAGACCAATGCTGGTACAGTATGGAAAGAGGGCATGAGTATATCAGCAGGTCCTCAATTACCTGTGAGATGCTATAGGAGCTTAGCTCCTGTTTATGTAATTAGCGTATGGTTTTGTTATACGTAGTTTCATCTGCAGTCGCAGAACTGATCAACAACATTAAGTTAGGAATCACTGGGGCCATCTTGGAGGCTGGCTACTACAGGTGGCTATTTTAAATATTTGTTTAATGATCCACTCTTGGAGGACACCTGACTCAGAAGTACGGGCATTTTACTAATACGTACTGGGAGGACAAATTCCCTGTACCACCAAGCTCTTGTTGATGGCCAGGAAGTCAGGCCCAAGTCTAATTAATGCTTCCTGCCTTTATGGAGATACTTCTGTGAGAGAGACGGTCTTGATGACCTTATTATTAATTATTGAATATTTAATAGGTCTCCTTACAGCTGCAAGGAACATGAAAATGACGACTCCCAGGGGCCTGATTTATAGTAAGCCACTTTTCCTCAGAGACTAAACAATATAATTTATTTCTCTGACTGGGAGTAACATTTTCCTTGAATCTTGCTTGGCATGCACATATGCTTTCATAACTGGAGAAATCTCTGTAGAAAGAAAGCAACAGAGGTGAATCAGCAGTGGAAGGAAGGCTTCCTTTTGCCCTGCTTTTTCTTGCCTAGGCAGCACGGAGGGCAGGTAGGAACAGTGAGTGCTCTGGTCTGTCTTTAAAAAGAAGCCCGTTCTGTTGCTTCTTTGGATATTAGCATTGTGATCCTGGGTGCCTGCTTCAGAGTCAGTTCTGGGCTTGGAGAGTAAAGATTTGATAGGCTGCTTAGAGTGCAGGGTTATTACGTTATATGAGGGGAATTGCATTTTGTGGGCCCAGGGCCTCAGATACTTCTGAATGACCTCTGGGTGCTGGGATGGAGGGAAAGACCATATGTGATGACCTCTCCACCCACAAGATCTAAAATCATTTAAGCCATGGAGTGATGGGAGGAATCCTTTCTATCTACCAAGGGTTGCTAGAACTAATTCTTTTGATGCCAGCTAAACTCACCAGGCCTTCTACCACTACATCCTTCATCTCCACCTAAATAAAAGTAAGCTACCCTGGCTGGTGTGGCTCAGCGGATTGAGCACTGGCCTGCAAACCAAAAGGTCACAGGTTTGATTCCCATTCCTGGGCGATGTTATGTTTCTCTTCCTCTCTTTCTCCTTCCCCTTTCTCTCAAAATAAATAAATAAAATATTTAAAATGTAAACAAACCACTGGCCCATCTCTTTCTTTTATTTTTCATCTGCAAACCGCTCTGGGCTGTTTCTCCCCTGCCTCAGCCACCAACTCCTGTGTGCCTCCCAAAACTTAACATCAAGCCCTCTCACTGTGGTTAACACCCTACCCACGTCCTCAACCTCTTTTCTGAACTCTTCCACCTACTTTCTGTCCCCCAGGTCACTGCTTCCCCTGAAGTCTTTGAAAAGGAGGTGTGTTTTCCTCCTGTGCTCCACTCATATCAGGCTCAGGAGATAGCTGTTAGCGTCTTCTCCCTCCACTGCCTCTTGTGAACCAAGTTCTGCTCCTTTGAGGCTCATGTCATTTTAACATGTTCATTCAGCAAATATCTGAGGGTCTGCTAAGAGCCATGCACTGTTCTAGGAAGTTGAGATGAATCAACCAGTTGAAGACCCCCAGCCTCATTGGGTACATTTAGTCAGTACATACTATATTATGTGATAAATTCTATGCAAGGAAGAAGCTGTAGGGCAGGGAGGTGTTCGGTATCACTGGCCACGGGGATGGGGACTTGGCTCAGGCTTATTGAGAACTTGAGATTGGTGCAGAGACTTGAAGGAGGTGAGGGAGTTCGCAGGTGGCTGTGTGGAGGAGTGTCCAGGTGGGGGGACCAGCCACAGCAGAGGCCTGAAGGCACATTTTTCGGGTGTCAGGAAATAACCCAGAGACCAGTGTGGCTAGGGTGAGTGAGCAACGGAAAAGTCCCAGTTGGAGGGCGTGGTGTGGTGGGGGCCTGGTAGGTCGCCCTGAGAACATTAGCCTTCACTTTGCGAATCATTGTAGGGTCTTGAGCAGAAGGAGGGTGTGGTTTGGCTTATGTGTAGAAAAGAATCACACAGGCTGTTGCAGTGAGAATCCTTTATTTGACAGGTCTACTGAATTAGGCTTCTTTTTAGTTAAAAGAATATTAACTGAGAAGCCCCAGGTATTTGGCTTCAGGGATGGCTGGAAGTAAGTTTTCAAATGATGTGGGGAACCTGTCCCTTTCCTCTTGGCTTTGCTCTCTTCTGTGTTAGCTTTATTCTCAGGCTAGAGAAGGGATAGGTTATACAAACAAGCTTCACAATGCTAGCAGCAAGAGAGCACCTCCGTCCTGATAGTTCCAGCAAAAGCTTGGGCTGGCGTCTCATGGGCCGGCCTAAACTGGGTCAGGCGCCGAAGCCAGTCTTTGTAATTCTGATTGCCCAGACCTGACACGGGGCCTTATGTTTGGACCGTGGGGAAGGGAAGTTTTTCTGTGTATGTTTATTTGTTCTAACTGTGAAATATATATACAAAGTATATAAAATATATCTGTGTGGTCTAAGGAATAAAATGTATCTATATGGCCACGGCTGGTATAGCTCAGTGGATTGAGCATCTTCGGCCGGCCTGCATACCAAAGGGTCACCAGTTCGATTCCCCAGTCAGGGCACAGGCCTGGGTTGTGGGCCAGATCCCCAGTAGGGGGCGGGCAAGAGGCAACCACACACTGATGTTTCTCTCCCTTTCTCCTTCCCTTCCCCTTTGTCTAAAAAGAAAATAAATAAAATCTTTTTAAAAAGGTATCTGTATGGTTGAATGAATGATAACATGAACACTCATGTTCCTATCCCCCAGATTAAACTATAGAATATTACTAATAATTTCGGAAGTCCCCTCAGTACCCGGGGAGGCAAGAGGTGGCTTCCAAAGCAAAATCAAGATGCTGTTATAAAAAGAAGTAGGAACCAATGAATATTGGACAAACAGAAACAACAAATGTCCATTACAGACCTTGCACTATCGTCTTCTTCCTGCCATTTTCTAAATTCCCTTCTCCTCCTTCCTATTCATTGAAATCTTTAGACCTCCCTCCCCTCAACTCACTGTCTTCTCACGTCATGCCCTCCTCTCATGTCCAAATCTGCAAAACTGTTCTGTTTTTTTGTTTTTTGTTTTTTGTTTTTCCCCCATTTCCAGTCCCCTTCACCTCGTTTTTTGGAATTCAGCTGCCCTCTCCCATGGCCACACCTTTGTATTATAACACCTAGAACTGTTCCTGCTCAGAGGTAATGCCATCGGGTATCATCTTTCCTAGACTTCCCTCTTCTCAGTAACAACTGACTGCACCTGTTCCCTAACTTGCTGCATTCACCTGCCTCCCGTAGATTCCATGGCTCGGCTCGTCCATTGCTGTTCTTCTTTTACGCCCAGCCTGGATCATTCCATTTTTTCACGTCTTCTGCCTACACCCACAGCGTCTGAAGGCACCTTGAGAATTCCTGCCGATGTAAAACCATAGATTCCAACCCCAGCTGGGGCCTCAGTGGTGCTGGGCACCCCTGCTTTGCATGGTAGGGCCCCGTTCTGTATGGTGGCTAGTCTGTAGCTTCTCTCTGCCCCTCACATCCTCCACCCTTCTACTCCACCCTTCCTTCTGCCCACGGCCTCATTTTCTAGCTTAGAGGAGACAGCAGTCACAGTAAAAGAACTTCTTTTCACCAGTCTACAAACTGATCCGAATCTGTGGCCGTCTTTGCTCTCTTACCCGCTGCTGCAGTAGAAGAGATTCTAAGCGGATCCAGGACTACACAGCCTGACCCCCTGGCCACTAGGAGACCAGACCCTGCTCTGCTGTCCCCCTGCCTCACTCCTGTGTCTGCTCACTCGCTCTCAGCGGGCTCATTCCCATCAATGTTTAAACGTGCTCAAGTGGCTCTCATTTCTAAAACAAAGCAAGAATGAAGAAAACGCTGCTGTGATGCTGCCTTCTCCTCCATCTCCTATCCGATTTTGTGATTCCCCTTCACAGCCAAACTTTTCGAAAGGAAGGTTTGCTCCTCTTGTCTCAACTCCCTGACCTCTGGCTTACTGGCCAGCCTCATGCTGTCTGGCTTCTGACTTTCCTATTCAAGGACCCTCGTGACTTCCTTATTGCTAAATCCAGTTGATGCCTCGCGTTCCTTATCTTGCCTGACCTCCTGGTAGCACTTGGTCCTGTGGGCACGATTGTAGGGGTGCCGCTCCCCCGCTCGCCTGAAACACTCTTTACCCGCCATCCTGGTTTGAAGTGTACCCTCTGGAGCCTGGTTGTCTGTTTTTGAATCCTGGCTTTACTACCTACAGTTTCTGTAACAGCAAGGGATGTTACCTCTCTGAGCCTCGGTTTCCCCATCTTAAAAAGGGGACAACAGAAGTGCCAACATCGCAGAGTTGCTATGAAAATCCTGTGAGTTCATTTCTAAAACACTAAAACACAGTGCCTTGAGGAATGTCTGGTATATAGTGAGCCTTTCGTAAATGCCAGGTGGTGGTGGTGGTTTTTAGTTCTAGTCTTTTTTTTTCTTTTTTTTTAACCTAGACTTTGTCAGTTTCTGTATTAGTTATGACCTGGTCAAGGAATAAAACCACCTTAGGTATTTCAAACTGAGAGACTGTAATACAGGAAATTAATTACACAGGTCATGGGAAGCATGAGAAATCAGGCCGCGGACAGAGAGGGAACCAGAGAGCATCACCCTTGGGGTCGGAGGGTCTGTGGGAGGAGGTGGTGTTATCAGAATGCAGGAGCTGCTGCTTTTTAAAAGATTTTGTTTATTTTATTTTTAGACAGAGGGGAAGGGAGGGAGAATGAGAGGGAGAGGAGCATCAGTGTGTGGATGCCTCTCACACACCCCCTACTGGGGACCCGGCCCACAACCCAGGCCTGTGCCCTGACTGGGAATCGAACTGGTGGCCCTTCGGTTTGCAGGTCGGTGCTCCATCCACTGAGCCACACCAGCCGGGGCAGAATGCAGGAGCTTCTGTGGGAATTTGAACCCTGGTAGGTAGGGCTGCTCGGCAAGAGCTGGAACACCAGAGGAAGGGCGCCCTGGGCAGGGAGCAGCAGCCACCGGGGACGCCGTCTGAACCAGAGAGAAATGCCCTGCCTTCTCGCCTCGTTCTGCCTTCCGGTCGTTCGTTAGTACCTTCCACCGGCCCAAATATCTTCCTTGGTGGACGTGTGACCCTGGCAGAGCCAAGCAGTCTTCCCCGACGTTTGCTCAGGTGGATGCTGGGGGAAGGAATTTCTCTCTCAGTTAAATCCTTCGTTTCTTGCCACGCGGAGTGTGCCCGCGTAAGACTAGAGCTGGAGAGGAAGGCGGGGCAAGCCCGAAGAGCACTTGACCCCGGCCCCGCCTGCGCCCGCTCGGCCTGCAGCTCGCCAGCCCCGCTCCCTGGGCGTCCTGGCTCCAGGAGGTCGTGAGTTCCCGTTCGTGTACACTGCTTTCAATTTGGCTTGTCACTTGAAATTAAAAATTGATCAATATATTGACCTTACAATGTGAAGTGAAAATTGAGTTTTAGGTTGAGAGTATTGTGAAGGGGTGCTTAAGCCCCACCAGTCAGCCCGCTGTTGGGGTGTGCGTCTGCAATCAGCCAGGGTGGCAGAGGTACGTTTTCCCCGGGTCATTGACACATGACGAGGCTCTCAGGTGCGGGGCGGGGAGAGCAGCACGGGCTGAGGGAGTAGCTTGAGCAGAGCACCGGAGGTGGAGAAGGCCTGTGCCCCCTGCAGCTGGAGCGAGCTGGGGCATGGGTGGGCTTTGAGAGCCTAGAGTGAGAGAGGAGGGGGCAGCCAGGTCAGGAGGAAGCCGAAGACCGCCTTGAATGCTGTGGTGTGGAGGTTGCTTGTATTCTTGAGGCAGTAGCCAGCCCTAGAAGGGTTTTGAGCAGGGGAGTGTGTGATCAGCGCTTGGGATGAGGAGAGCCTGGCAGAGGACGGGGTGGGCTGGGAAGGTGTTAGCCTGGCCTAGGCCGGAGTTGTTGCCTCGAAGAAAAAAGATTAAAGCACAGGTAAAGAGGGCTCGTTCTAGGAAGGTGGGGGTGACCGGTTTTCTAGTCCAGGAGGCGCATGGTCCCTGGCACCGTCATTGGGCGGGCGAGGAACAGAGGTTGGGAAGCAAGCACGAGCCGGAGGTATAAAGATGACGAGGCTGCAGTCTGAAGTCCTGAGCTGGGGACAGAGGGTGTCTGGACCCTGCTGTTGAAATCCCTCGCAAACTTCCGGGCTTAGCACCAGTGGTGCCTCTGGCAGGTCCTCCTCTACTGTGTAGACGGGGACTCCAGTAGACCTGAGCAGAGATGGGAGTGGAAGGTGCAGAGGCCGAGGCCAGAAGATTCAGACCAGGCAAATGCTAGAAGTCACACAAAAGGCAGGAGGTCACAGCAGTTTGCTCTAAGAAGGGGGGTCGCTTAGAGGAAAAAACAAGGCTGAGGAAGGTCTTCAGCATGAGCGAGAATTGAGTGTTAGTGGAGGTTATGGGGAAGAAGCTGTGTTCCGTGATCAATGAGAGTCTCTCAATTAAGATAAGTACCTAAATAACTGCTTGGCAAAAATTCTGTGATTCATGTATGAGCGATTGAGTTTGTTTACTTGATATTGGTGGGGTCATACGCTGTCTCAGGTCTGCCTTGCCTCAGATGTGAGAATTCCTCATTTTGGCTGCCACAGCGGGGATCAGGAATTCTTGTCCTGGGTTGGGGGGTGGGGTGGGGAGGGTGGTAGAGAGTGGCCAAGGGCAAGAGGGATACACAGAAAAAGTGTTTCAGGGCTCCTGCGTGAGAAAAGGCACAGAGGAAGGAAAAGCACACAGCATGTTTGGGCGGCAGAGCGCAGGCACATTTCAAAATCCTTATCTCCCAAGCATCTGCTGCTCGCCTGGGTCTGGGCTAGATTAGATGCTGGGGATGTTGAGAAAGATTAAACAAAGGTCGCTCCCTCAAGAGGGTCATGGTCCGATGAAGAAAGACACATACGCAGATGGTTGCAATAGAATGTCCAAGATGCTAAATGTATTTACCAGTTCCGTGGCCGCGGGCGAGTTTCTTAACCTCATACGGCAGCCCTCCCCGCCCCCCCCAATCCGAGGGCGTGCTTTTCACGGTTCCAGTTACCCACAGTCACTGCAGTCTGAAAATACTAGATTCCCCAGCCATCAACACCTTCTGCTCCTGACCTCTAACTATAGCCATTGTCATGGCTCCTGACGTACGATCACCCCGAGCAGCTGGTCCTCCTCCTGACCTACCGCCAGAAGGTCGGCAGTAGCCTGACACTGCCTCCCAGTGCCGCCTCACTGCATCTCGTCACGTAGGCATTTTGTCTCAGCATCCCAAGAAGGGTGAGTGCAGTGTAAAGAGATCCTTTGAGAGAAAGAGCATGTTCTTAAAACTTTCATTATGGTATATTGCTGTCATTGTTCTATTGTAGTAGTTATTGCTAATCTCTCGCTGTGTCTGATTTCTAAAATAAACTTTGTCATGGGTAGGCGTGTATAGGAAGCAACACAGTGTATACAGGGTTTGGTGCTAATTGCGGTTTCAGGCATCCACTGAGGATCTTGCACTGTATCCCCTGCAGATAAGAGGGGAGCTACTGGAATGCCTCAGTATCCTCCTATCTAAATTTTGCATTATTTTACAGGGGCGCTCTGAAGATTAAATGAGTGTTTAGAGTAGTGTCTGGCACACAGTCAATATGAAATACTAGGTGTTATTACCTTGGAACCAGACACTGAGAGAGAAGCAGACGCTGAGACAGAATTTAACTGCCAGTAGTTTCAGAGGTGAAGGAGCGAGACAGGGAAGGGAAGGCAACCAGTGAAAAGGGTGTCACAGAGCTGGGTCTCACTGAGCGTAGCTGGAACCTTACTCTCCTGGGGCCCCCTGGGAGCCTGTACAGAACCTGCACCTCAGCTAACCCTACCCCAGGTCAGGGCGCTGGAGTCTTCAAACAGGAACCCTACCCGTCATTGGTTAGGCACCGCGTGGGTGGGGGTGTTGGGCATAAATCCCCAAACTTGGCTACAGCATTTGTTGGACCCAATGCAAAATTATTATGCTTGTCCCATTGTTAAAAAATTAGGAAGAATTTTGTCCTGACCTGTGTGGCTCAGTTGGTTGGGTGCTGTCTTGCCAAGCAAAAGGCCACAGGTTTGATTCCTAGCCAGGGCACATGCCTGGGTTGTGGGTTCGGGCCCCGGTCGGGGCGTGTGCAAAAGGCAACCGATTCTCATTTCTCTGTCACATCAGTGTTTTTCTCTCTCTCTTCCTCTGTTCCCCTCTCTCTAACAATAAATAAATAAGTAAGTAAATAAATAAATAAAATCTTGTTAAAAAGTTAAGAATTTTGAGATAATGACCGTAGCCCATGTGGTCACACAAATGGCACACCCATGAAACAGACCCTCAGAGTATCCTTTGGAGGTGCTGGGTTTCAGGTCCTATTAAAATCGCCCCTTATCCATCTTGGTGTTCTTATTCAGGAATGTGTCATCCTCTGGGTGTGCTTGCAATGAGCTGGGGGTCACAGGGGTTGTTTCTCCAGTCCGGATTGACTGTGGGGCTTGCCTGGAATACACATCCTTGGTCAACATTCTAGCATTCCCTCTTCCTAGAAGAACCTGCTGTGGCCTCCTCTATGCCCAGGTTTTCATGTTTAACGTAGGCTTCGGACTGCTTTTCATTTTCCTAATTGTTGCTTCTTTTCATTTTTTCTGGTTTCTTCCTCATCAGAGGTGTTCAGCACATGTTCCCTCAGTTATCCCCACCTTCACCTAGAGATGACTGTGGTATGTGTTTGTAATCATTGCTAACATTTACAGAACACTTACTTTTGGGGGCTTTACCGTATCATCCCAGTGCACTCTGCTAATGATGTAGTTACTGCCTCCTTCCCCTTTGACAGCTGAGGAATGTAGGCTTTGAGAAGTGAAGTAACTTGTTCAAGTTCTCAGAGATAGAAGAGAGTGAGACTGGGATTTGAACGTGGGTCTTTCCAACTTCAAAGCCGACTCTCTTAACCACCACTGCTGCAGAACTGTTATCCTTTCCCAAACCTCTTCCTCCTTTGTTTCGAGCTCTTAAATGCATTAGGCATTTCGTATGTAGGTTGCGTTTCTTACACAAAGCACAATCTTCAGGCCAACGGGTATAGAACCAGTCTCCACTGTATCTTAGCCAGTGTCTCTTCCCTTATCTCAGTTTCTACCTTTTTCAGCTTCTTCCTTCTCATTGTACCAGTCTCCCTTGTTAGAGAAGTTTCCTAAGGCTCATTGCCTTCTGCGCACTCACTCTTCTCATCACTGCCAGGCTCCTCGGGTGAGGGGTCTTTGTGCACCGCCCCCATCTGCCTCGCCATCTGCCGCCTCTTGCCTCTGCATCAAGCACTCCCCCTGGTCCAGGTGCTGCCCCAGCACTCACTGCTCACAGAGTCCCACGGTGGCTATTTTTCTGCTATAGAATCCCAGGTCCTTAGAGCTCCAGAGGCCTCGAAATGCCGCCTTAGCATCTGTGGAAATGATCCTCTGTTTTTTTCTACACTAATCTTTTAATATAATCAATTGACTTCTTAATATTGAACCATACTTCTATTTATATATTTAGGATAAGTTTTACTTGGTCTTGGTTCACTTTGCTAATGTTTTATATGGAATTTTAGACTTATTCTGTATTTTCTGTTTATGACGCTATCTTTTTTCTCCCTTTTTTCCACTTCCTGACTTTGGATGGATTTGTCAGGTAACTATGCTTTGTTCAGTTTTATTTTCCTCCAAATTCTATTTCCTGTTTCTATTTGACTAATGTTTATAATTATATTTTTCTACCTAGGCAGGATTTAATTAGTGCTTATAAGTTTCTCCAGAACAAAAAGAGGCGTTGGGCTTACTTTTACTTTACCTTCTTTGAAATCATCCAGAATTTGAGTTCCTGATTGTGATCAGTCTTTTCTTAAAATTAATGCCCCTTCTATTATATAAATTCTTTTTGAAACAGTTGCATCAAACTTCATAGCAACGTCAGCTCTCCATTAAACTAATGTCTTCTTGAACAAAGCTTTATTCTGATTCATTTTTCAGCGTGCTGCATTATGTCTGCGAGTAACATAAGGGGAATAAAATTAAAAACCCTGGATGTTGCACATCATGTAACAACACTGAGTGCTACGCATTATTCTTCTGTCGTCCCAGTGGTAATTCAACTGAGATTTTCCCCTTAAGACGTGTATAGAGATTGCTTCACCATCTTCTTTTTTACTTTGAAAACATTAAAGAAGAATAAGGCATTTTTGAAAATCAACTTTTTGGTGTATAATTTATATAAAATAACTTTCTAATAGCTGCTTCAGTGAATTTTGGCAGTTGTATGCACCTCTGAAGCCACCATCACAGTCAAGGCACAGAAAGAACGTTCCCTGCAGAAGGTCTCTCCTGCCTCTTTCTAGGCCGTGTTCTCCTCCACCCTTGGCCCTCGGCACCCACTGATCTACTTTCTTTCACTGAGTTAGTTTGTATTTTCTAAAATGTTGTGTATTTGGAATCATAAAATATTTGCTCTTTTGTGTCTGATTTCTTTCACTCAACATAACGATCTCTACCCATATCGTTGCTAGAGCTGTAGTTTGTTCTTTTTATTACAGAATGGCATTCCATTGGATGGCTGTGCCACAATTTATCCATTCACTCATTAATGTGCATGTAGGTTATTTCCAGTTTGGCACTGAATTAAATCATTGATGCTGGGAAAAAAAGAAGAACAAACTAAACTTAAAGCAAACAGAGGGAAGGAAATCAAGATAAGAGTGTAAATGAATGGACTAGAGCAGCGATTTTCAACTTTTTTTTCATCTAATGGCACACATAAACTAATTACTGAAATCCATGGCACACCCAAAATTATATTTCTTTAATAATTTTGATTCATTCAGAGCAGATAGCTATTGTTGTGTTGACTCTTGTCATGTTTTATTTGATAATCTAAGGAAAAAGAGATCAGTGCCCCTGACTAAAGAGTCAGGTATTGCATGTTTTAAAAATCCTTGGCAGCACACAAATTGAAAGTCACTGGACTAGAGAATAGAAAAACAATAGAGAAAATTAATGAAAACAAAACTCGGTTCTTTAAAAGAAAAATCAACAAAATTGACAGGTGTATAGCTGGGTTGACCAAGAAAAAGGGAAGATTCAAATTACTAAAATCAGAACTGAAAGAGTAGACATTAGTATTGACCTTACAGAAATAAAAAAGGATTATAAAGGAACACTGAACAATTCTATGCCCATAACTTCTATAACTTAGATGGAATGGGCAAATTCTTAGACACCAAATAAGGCTACTGTAAACATTTACGTACAGGTGTTGGGCTGACATGTTCTCATTTCTTTTGGGTAGATGCCTAATAGTGGAGTTGCAGCTTATGAGAGTGCCAGCAGCTCCACGCCTTTGCCAAGGCTTGGCATTGTCAACCCTTTTAGTGTTAGTTTGATTGATTCTAGTGGATGTGCATTAGTATCTCCTTGTGGGTTTAATTTGCATTTACCTGATTAGCAATGATGTTGAGCCTCTTTCACATGCTTATTGGCCATTTGCATATGTTGCCTATTTTTATTATGCCGTTTTTCTTAATTGAGTTCCTTATATATATTGAATTATTTACATATTATTTATATATGCTTTAAAAATCACTTTACTGAGGTATGACTGATATACAAAAAGCTGTACATATTTAATTTACACAACTTGGCAAGTCTGGAGGGTAAGTGTACACCTGCGAGACCATCTCCACAATTTATGCCGTAAACTTATCTGTCACCTACAAAAGTTTCTCCCTACCCTTTTATTTATGTTGTTATTGCTGCTAAGAACACTTTGTAAGATCTACCCTCTTAGCTAACTCTTAAGTGTACAATACTGTATTGCTAATTGTAGGTATCATGCTCTACATTAGATCTTTAGGATTTACCCATCTTGCATAACTGGAACTTTGTACCCCTTTGTTAATACCTCCCCATTTTGCCGGCCGCCAGCCTCCAGCCCCTGGCAACCACCATTTCACTCTGCTTCTATGTGGTTGATTAGTTCATATTCCTTATATAAGTGGTGCCATGTCATATTTGTCCTTCTGTGACTGGCTTATTTCACTTAGTGTAATGTCCTCCAGGTTCATTCACGTTGTTGCAAATGGCAGGATTTCCTTTTTTAAGGCTGAATAGTATTGTATGTATGTACCACATATGCTTTATTTTTTGAAAAAGGAGAGAAAAATGTTTTAATGTTGAAATACATTGGTAAATTGAGTAATTTACTTTTTAGTACTATATGGATACACGTGGCCATTATCAGATTAAGAGCTTTCCACTAACCCACACTCACGAGTCCTTGAAAATATATACAATTAACATGATGAGATGGTGTGATCAGACAAAGGTAGAAAGGTGAGACTCAATGGCAAGAAGTATTTGTAGTTACATAAGCCTTTGGCTAAAAGAAAATAGGACGTTAGTCAAAATGTGCATATGGCATGTAAATTTCAGTGGTTTATTTTAAAATATTGCAGTGTAATACATTATTGCTAATAAAGGAAATTCTCTGACATTTAAATAAAGCTGAAAACCAAATAGAAAAAAAAAGGAGATAACAGTAAGAATTAATTTAACAATTTTACAGCTAAAAATTAATGTGAAGTCAAAATAGTGATAGGCAAATGTATTACTTTAGGTAATCCATCATAGTGCCTTATTGTTTTAAATTATAAATAGAATGAGGATTTTGTTATATAAAAACTATCAAAAGGCCTCAGTGAAATGACATGAGCTTCATGAATAGTGTTGAACAGCCAGGGTGAAACACTCCCGGAGCACAGCAGGCCATCTGAGTAGGGACAGTTTGTGAGCTTGTCTTACGCAGGTGGACCTCAGACAGTTCCATCACCCAGTGCATTGTTTAACCAGTTTCTTTCCAGTACCACAGCATTCAACAGGTACCAGTGGTTTTAACTATAGATTTAAGAATTGGGGGTGGGGCGTGTGCAGATAGCTGTTTAGAATTTTGTTGGACTTGTCTGCATGTTACAATGACCCATGGAGTGAAATTCCCTTCCGTATCTTAATGAGCAATTTTTTGATTATTGAGTCATATTATTGTCTCCTAATTTTTTTGTACAGTCTTTGATTTGGATACAATATTGACAGCTTCAGATGGCAGACCATCATCTACCCCTCCATAGGTTCTCCTGTCGTCAACTTCCATTGCCCACCTTTCTCTTATAGCTTCAGTTGCTCCTGCAGGACACCTGTCTGCGTGTACGCTGCCCGCCTGATGTCCCCGCAGCCCATCCAGCCACTGGTGGCTATTTGGCTGGCTGGTGGCCCGGGGCCACAGGGTGGTGGTGGGTTTGGGAGTTCCGTGCGCAGCCTGCCTCCTCTGATGGGTGCAGGCTAGGGGTGGAAACGGCCCACATATACAGAGTATGTTATTAAGAATTTGTGTTATATTCTGGATACAGGGGCTTGTCAGATAGATGTATCTTCTCCCATTCTGTCTTGTAGTTTTTATGTTAAATTTGTGTGTGTGAGAGGCAGGGAGGGAGAGATATTGAGGGGTTTTTTTTTTGTTTTGTTTTCTTTTAGTTTGTTTTGTTTTAGGTGTAGGCAGTGCATTCACATGGCACAAAATTCAGAAGGTCCAAAAACTCATCTGGCACCCTGGCCGGCTGGCTCAGTTGGTTAGAGCATCATCCCAGGGTGCCGAGGCTGCAGGAATCAACCAGCGAACGCATAAACTAGTGGAACAGCAAATTGATGTCTCTGTCTCTGTCCCTCTTTCACTCTCTCCCTCCCTCCCTTCCTCTTTCTCTAAAATCAATAAATTAAAAAACAAAATTTTAAAAAACCTCATCTGGTGAAGTCTCCTTTTTACCTTGGGCCTATCATTCCCCTTCCCCAGAGGTGACCAATGACCAGTTTCTCGAGAAACTTCCTAGAGAGATATGTTACACAATAAATATGAAAATACATAAATGTAATCTTTTTAAAAAAAACCTGAAATGGTCCCTTTCACAGTGTTTTGTGCCTTGCTTTACATGACCATAGATCTTGGAACTATTGCATATTGGTCCTGAGAGATCTTTTTTGCCTCCCTTTCCCTCCACTCCCTTCCTTCCTTTGTGATGACTACATAGTATTTCATTGTTTCAGTTATTTCAGCACTTACGGTCCCAGATGAGAAGTCTGTACAGTGATATTTTCTTCTTCATGTACTCTTCCACATATCCCTTGATTTTTCTTCCTTAATTTAGAAATTTCACCAGCCTGCTAGTATTTAGATGTATATTTTTCTTAGATATTTTCACTTGAAACCCTTTCCATTTTACTGCTTTGTCTCCATCCTTTTCATTCTGCATTCCTTTTTTTCTGCAGAAAGGACTTACGGATTTGTTTGGGTTTTAGTCTCTCCTGTTTTTGGCTTCAGTTTTTTCTTGACTCATTTTATTACATTATATTTTCGCTCTGTATATTGGGCAAATTCCTTGATTCGATCCTCTAAATGGTAGATTTATTTTTCATTTCATTTCATTCCAATATTTCTACTTTTCTATTTAATTGAAATTTAACCTCACCCGTGACTGTTTTAGCAACCATGTTTTTGGACCTACTCACAGGATGTGATGTCCAAGGTGATGATCTTGACTTAGGGCAGGAATGGACCACCTGCCCTATTGGCCACCAGAACTTGAGAGCACCAAGTTTCTGGTCGGCACATGCGGCTTCTTTGCTTCTACCTTCTGGGGAGGCACATGCTATTACTCCAAGCAGTGAGACCTGTTCCTGTGTTTGTGTGGCCGTGTATGCATGTCTGTGTACGTATAAGCATATACAAATGTGTGCTCTAAGACGGTGGTCAGTCGACCTTTGTCCTGATTGCAGTTTGGGCTCAGTTGAGGTTGGGGCAAGCCCAATCATAGCCCCGAACCCCTTTGGTTAAAAAAAGAAGGTTGTGCCCTGGCTGATGTGGCTCAGTTGGTTGGAGTGTCATCCCGTAGACCACAAGGTTGCAGGTTCGATTCCTGATCAAAGCACATACCCAGGCTGAGGTTTGATTCCTGGTTAGGACGCTTATGAGAAGGCAACCAACTGAGGTTTTTCTCACATCAGTTTTTCTCCCCCCACCCCCCCATCCTCCGTTTTTCTTTATAAGCAATGAGAAAATGTCCTCGGGGGAGGATTTAAAAGGAAAAAAAAAAAAAAAGGTTGTGAAGGGAGTTCCAGAGATGGGTTGCATTCAGTGTGAATGCACTTAATTAACACTACTGAATTGTACACTTAAAAGTGGTTAAAATGGTCAGTTTTCTCTGTATTTTACCATAGCTTCAAAAAAAGAGAAAGTTGTAAACCCTGCTTGGCACAGCCTGAGGAAGCCATTCTTGAGTCCTGAGCGAATTCCATGTGTAGGTTCGCTTACGGCAGCTGGCAATGAGATCCCTAGGCTGTGGGCCACGGACGGGAAGAGGTGGGAGAGACTGGAGGCTAGATACTTGGGATTGCTCTAGAGCAGGCTTCCTGTCCGGGCCTATGGCTGATAACAGGGCAACAGGCTGGACGTGCTCCTCTCAATTGAGGAAGTGAGAAAAGAGTTGCTCTGCAGATGGAGAATTTCGCAGCTGATCCAAAAATACTCTTCCTCTTTTCTTTACTCAAGTTGCAGTCAAAATGCAGTGTTTGCTTCTGTTCTCAGTCCCTGTTACTCCTGAATTTTGGATTTTCCCAGACCCTTCCCATATTCAGCGTTTTCCATTGTGGCCCATTTAGGGTTTGGCTTCTCAATGCTGGCTACATTGGATTTGTCTGTAAATTTGATCCTGCCTGCTGTATCTCTTCCAGAAATTCATTAAATTTTATGTGAATGATAGCATCCATCCGTGTGTTCTGGCTTTTTCCTGGGCTGTTCTTATTTTGAAATTCCTTTTGTCATTTCCTTGGAATCTGGAGTGACACAAGAGTCAAACGCAGGGCACAGCCCGTCCGCCTGTGGACTTAGCATCGCTCCTACTTTTCACTGGCGGGACTGTAACAGCCTCTTTAACCAGCCTCTCTCCTCATTTGTTCCCCTTTCCACGTAACCTTAATAATAGCAGCAGCTATGAACTCGAGTGTTTGCTGCATGTCATACATCGTGTTGGAGCCGAATGAACTGCACTCTCATTGGACCGGGTACCAGGCAGGCAGTGTTCCCTTCGGGCATCGCTGCTTCACAAGCCGCCCCCAAACACAGTAGGTCAAAACGCCAATGTGTCCGTATCTCACTTGGTTCTACGAGCTGCCTCAGCTATGTGGCTCTCGTCAGAGTCTCCCTGTGATCGTAAGAGGGCTCAGCTGGACTGGATGCCTAAGGTGACTCATTTGTGGTTGGCAACCTACTCGAGTGACATCTCCATGTGGCTTGGGTTACTCAAAGCGGGGTGGATGGGTTCCTAGAGGGCATGTCCCACGAATGGGCATTTCAAGAGACAGGAAGTGGAAGCCGCTGGGCCACTTGAGGGCTATGCCCAAGTGATTGACACAGCATCGCTTCTGCCTCACTCTTCCAGCTGAAGCACCCATAGGGCATGCTCAGATTCAACAGGGTGGGTTGATGGACTCTGTCTCTTGATGGGTAGCAGCCAGGTCACATTGATGGCATGTTCAACAGGAGATACTGTTAATGCCATCCTTTAAAAATTACAAGCTGACACAAATGCCATGGTGGAGATAGGAAGATAACCGATAACAGATCCATAACACCTCACACCTTAGGTTTTAGTGGCAGAGGCAGGAAGATAAACAGGCAGTGACAGTGCAAATGAGAAGAGTTATGAAAACGCTAGGCACAGGGGCCCAATGAGAGCACTGTGAGGGATCTCTAACTCGGACTTGGTGAGTGCCAGACTCACCACTGGGGATGGAGAGGTCTGCTGAGAAGGAAGGCATCTTAATGAGGATATTTGGAGCTGTCTTGAAGCGCAAATGGACATTAGTGAGGTGAACAAGGAGGAAGAAGGCATCCCAGGGAGAGGAAACATTCCACCCAGAGACATGACAGGGGTGTGGGGGAGCTCATGGCCCTTTGGGGGAGTTGCCGGAAGACAGGATTGGCAAGTAATTAGATGCTGCTGGCACGTGAGATAAGAGGTGAAAACTTTGGTGAAGGCATGGTCAAACCGGGGTTCTGTGAGTCCTTGGCGTGGCCCGAGAGGGCCCTCCATTGGCTCCGTGTCGCGCGTGTTCCTGGGGAGCTGCAGTGTCTCTGTAGGAGCGATGCATGGGCTGCTTTCGGGGATCGCAGCAAGGCGAGCCTCATCAACTGCATTCTTGGGGCCCTTTCCTGGATCCTGTCCTTCTCCACCACCCATTTTCCCTTCTGCTTTACTTATCCTGGCCTTTGTTTCTCAACCTGTAGCACAGCCGAGCACACAGAAAAGGATTATGGCTCAGGGTTGAAGGATAAGAGCAAACAAGGGAAGCGAGGGATGGGAATGAAAACTGCAGAACTCGCTCATGGCGAGGGGCTTGGCTGGTCATTTCACAGATTTCCCCTCATTTGCTACTGTCTGAGGCAGGCCGTGAATAAAATATTATCCTTATTTACAGACGAGGAAATGGAAGTCCTGAGAGGGCACCTGGACTCCCTCAGCTAGCTAGGAGCAGGCGCGGGGCGGGGTCATTTGTCACTGTGTGCATCACCAATGCTTTCAGACACTCGCCTTTCTCCAGGATGTATGTCCAAGATGACAATCTTGGTTTAGGGCAGGAGCTAAATCAGCCTAGAGTCCTAGAGAAACTCGACATGTGGGTTCACTGATGGCAGCTGGAAGGAGATCTGTAAGCTTTTAAAAAAATTTTTTTCTTAAGATTTTATTTTATTTTTAGAGGGGAAGGGAGGGAGAAAGAGGGAGAGAAACATCAATGTGTGGTTGCCTCTCTCACGTCCCCTACTGGGGACCTGGCCCGCAACCCAGGCATGTGCCCTGACTGGGGAATCGAACTGGCAACCTTTGGTTCGCAGGCTGACGCTCAGTCTACTGAGCTACACCAGCCGGGGCTAAGTTGTTGTTGTTTTTTTTTTTAAATCCTCACCTGAGGATATATATATTGATTTTTAGAGAGAGATTGAGAGACAGAGAGAAAGAGAGATTGAGAGAGAGAAACATCGATCACTTGCCTCCTGTACGTGTGCGGACCTTGGATCAAACCACACAACCTTTTGGTGTATGGGGATGACACCCCAACCAACTGAGCACCCTACCAGGGCATCTCTAAGCTTTTTACTTGCACTTTTGGAAGCTGTTATCTTGCACCAAAAACCAAGAAGAATGGGTTTCCTGCCTTTTCCTTGTGGACTCCTCCCTTGGTGTGGTAATACCATTGTGCACAGAATTTAAAATGTTCCTTGCACCAAGTTTTAGCACAGCATTTGGCTGACCGCCATTTGTGTCATTCACTTCCTTGGGTGAGTTTGAGGACTGTCTGCTTTCCTGGGGCTTGAATTTTGTAGTAAGATGAAATTCACCGGGTATAAATATTGCCATCCACCGTTAGTCACAGCTGACAGAGGAAAAGCGCTTGGGGCATTGAAGAGAAATGGTAATATCTCTTGCATTTTTGTCCTTAGCATAGACATTAATGACACTTTGGCATGGCCAAAGATTGAAGAAGGGACACCGACTCTGTTGTTAACCTTTTCTCTGTAGCTACAGTTATTCAACCAGTCAGAGTCCTCTAAGCACAGTATTGTCATCCTGCCTGTCGTCTCTCTTGTTTACAAAGTCCATCCTTGTTCTTTTGACTCCAAACAGATCTATGAAAAAGCCATTTGTTTTTTTGTTTTCCTAAATATTTTTAGTGTGGCATAGTAGAAGCAGAGTGGCTTTTTAGAACCAGGGATAGTCTTCTTAATCTTTGCCAATTTGATGGGAGAAATGATATTTTTGTTTTCATTTTCATTTTGTTGTTTACTATTGATGTTGAACAATTGTTTATTGACTGTATTTACATCATTTGTCCATTCGTGTATCAGGCTTTTTTTTATGTTAACTTTCGAAACCTTTGCTATATTAAAGCAAACAACCTATAGTCATACATGTTCAAATCCTTTCCCCAGTTTACTGTTATCTTTTCATTTAAAAATTGTTAAATCTGTCAGTCTTGTATGGATTCTGGATTTGGTTTGGGATTTAGGAAGCCTCTGCAACACGGGATTTTATGCACTATTCATGTAAATCCCGGAATCGTCAAGCCAAGGTCAAGAGGTTAAATATAACCAGCCCCTGGTTTTGTACAGCCTGTGAGTTAATAATTTTTAAAAATTTTCATTTTGAAATAATTATAGATTCATAGGAAATTACCAAAAATGTGGGTAAGGAGGTCCCAGGTGTCTGTTAGCCAGTTTCCTCCAATGGTAATATCTTGCATAACAATACGAGGAAATTGACATTGGTGCAATCCACAGAACTCATTCAGATTTTCCCAGTTTTACCTGCATTCATTTGGGTTTGGGTGCATGTATGTATTTAGTTCCGTGCAGTCCTATCCCGTGTGTAGGTTTCTGTAACCAACACCACCACAATCAAGGTACAGACTGTCCCGTCACTTACAAAGCGCCCCCAGCTACCCTTTTATAGCCGCACTCATTCTACCCCTACTGCCTGACACTAGCAATCTTCAGAGTGGTCTTTTTATTTTTAAATGGCTAGACAAATATTCGTATTTTGTACCATGTGAAAATTGGTGTAATTCAAACTGCAGTGCCCATAAGTAAAATTTTATCGGGACACAGCCACACTCCCTTGTTTACCTACTGCCTGTGGCTGCTTTCGTACTGTTATAGCCCACTTGGGGCGTTGCAGCAAAGACATAGGGCCCGCGGAGCTGAGAATATTTGCTATCTGGTCCTTTACAAAAAGTGTTTGCTGACCCCTGATATAAATCATGTAATAGTCTTTTTTAAATCTTGCATCTAATTCTTTACATGACCTGCTATTTATTTTTGCATTTGGAGTTAGAGAAGGACATAACTTCATTGTTTTCTAGATGGTTAACCAAATTCTCCATCAGCATTTATTGAATATTTTTCCTCACTTGGAAGTTCCATAGTTATCATATATTAAAAATATCAGATCTTTTCCATCAATTAAGGAATGACGGGGTGAATCATCAAGCTATTCGGGCAGGATGTTTGTTACCCACTATCTCTGGGGGTGAGAAGCCCTCACCCCCTGCATTATCACTGACTGTTCAAGCCAGATGTGCCTGTGCATAATGGTATCTGACCACTCAGGTTTATTCCTACGTGCAGATGCTGTGGTGGGGACCCATGGGGGGTTGCTGACAACCAGATGGAGTTGTTTGTTAATGGTTTCTGGTCCTTTGTGTTGGATCTTCCCTGGAGCTGGCTGGCTCTTGAAATCCCGTGAGAGAAATAGCTTGATTTATTTCTCTGCCACTGGTACATCAAGAATTGTTGGAAGAGACACATTAAGGATTGCTCACCTGGTCCTGCAGCCACAGAGATGAGTGTGGTGGTGGTGGGGGTCTTCCGTCTGGTGGGTGCCTATTTAATGAAACCTTCTGTGACAAGGAGACAGGCGGTGGAGGGCCACTAGCCTCTGCTCTGGACTCCTGGGTTGAGCCTCTGCTTGTTACTGGCTGAGTGACCTTGGGCCCACCCTCTACCCTCCCTGGGTCTGTTCTCTCATAGGAAAACAGGGATAATAAAGGTCACCACCCTCTCCCTCCCCTTCCCTCAAGTTATTTTAAGGATTAAACGAGACATAATGTGTAAAGCAAGGGTGTCCAACATTTTGGTGCCTCTGTGGCACACTGGAAGAAGAGTTGTCTTGGGCTACACATTAAACACATTGTGACACATAATCACAAAAAAACCTTACAGTGTTTTAAGTAAATTTACAATTCTGTGTTGGGCCGAATTCACAGCCATCCTGGGCTGCGTGCGGCCAGCGGTCTGTGGGTTGGACACCCCTGGCTGGACCAGCCTTGCCCAGTGCCTGGCAGAGAGTGTGAGCTTAAAACAATTTCTTTTATCTTCCTGGACTATGTGTGTAGATTGCTGTGAAAGGTATGGATTTTGTCTCCAAGTCCCTCAGTATTTGGTAGCCCCAAGGTTTGCTTTCTGTTTTGGGGCCGCACTGTGCGTTTGAGTCAACTCATAGCCCAGGCTCCTGGAGCACTTGCTCAGCTGGCCACATTTTGCTCTCTGCTCTCTTGTTCAGATGATCCAGGGAGTACACCCGGCCATGTCAGAGTCGGGCAGCGATGACAGCCTATGGGCTCTTTGGTCGTCTGACCTCCTTAAATGGACTGCGGTGCACAATTCCCCATGTACATTCCCACAGTGAGGGTTGCTGGCTCGTGGCTGTGGAAAAATGACTTGAATCAGGTATCACTGAAGCAGATGACTGAATCCATTCTGGGAGGCAGCTCCCACCTGGCTAAGAGTGTCAGGTGTGCTTTACAGGACTTTCCTCTGGTCCTAAGGATGGGCTCTTTGGATTTAAGGATAAGCACACAGGGCTGTCAAACTTGGGTTGACCTGATTTTGTTAGAACAGCAGCATTTCTAATCCTCTGTAATTTACCTGTGTTTGAAACATGATTCCCTGGTATGACCAGACTTTGTTTTTTCTGTGTAGGAAACATTCCTCAGGGTATCTCAAGCCATTTGACCTTAATGCTGACGACACTTCTCATCTGTTCTTTCCTCCTCATGGCATCTGCCACGAAGTTCAGGTCCCATGGGGGGAAGGGGTGCCTGGACCATCACAATAGCTGCCTAACTGATCCCTCTCTTTTCACTTGTTCTGTGTGCTTTTGCTAAACTCTTCTTTAAAATCAGATTTATGTGTAATTGCCATTTTCTTGCTTAAAAGCTTAGCCATTGCCTATGAGATGGACCTCAAATTCTTAAGGTCCCTCGGAGCTTGGAACCAATCACCTTATTCCCTGTTGCATCCCCTGGGTGGCTCACGTTCTGTCTCTGCTGACATTCTCCAGCTGTGGCTGCTGCACGTCACCCTGCGACAGCTTTGCTCCGAAGCAGTGTGGTGCACCAGGAACGCCCTTCTCTTCCATGCAGTGCTCATCGCCGTTTATAGCAGGCTTTCACAGACGTGCTCCGGAAGCTCCTTGCAGCCTACCTGGCCCCCTGCCCCCGTGCTCTCGCCACGTGTCAGCGAACGTTGGGACCTTTAGGTAGTCTTCTTACGGCTACATAACCAGTAGGAGAGCCAGAACTGAGACCCAGGTCTCTGCTGTCCTACGAAGGCTGCAGGCTGCGCTCCCTGAAGCCTTCCCCCCAGGCAGCGTTGCCCTGGCTTTCTCTAGACTCTAGCACAGCAGATTTCTCCCCGCGCATGTAGTTATCACTTCATATCGTGTTGCCCTTTGTCCCGGGTGTGTGCCACGCCCCTGATACCAGCTTTTGCCTCCCCTGCACCTAGAGCAGTGGCTGGCCCTCAACGGGAACTCGATAAACGTTTGGATGAATACGTGAAAGAACAGAGTTTTTTCCATAGCCACCAATTCATGGTTTGGGGAGTATAGCATCCTGGTAATTAGGCTACATCAATCTCCCAGTGTTGGAAAACATCTCTCTCTTTTGGTCTGTAGAATAAATAGAAAGTGATGATTATTTTATCCCGTTCCCTCTGCCATCTCATAGAGGCATAATGAAGTTTTTTCACTATTTGGAGAAAGGTACTTAAAACATTTAATTATATGTATTATAGGAATGTATCTGGAATATTCCTATATATTTCTGTAATATATATGTATTAGTCCTTTTAGCTAAATTGTGTCAGACAGCAACTCTACCTAGCAGTGGCTTTGAGGAACTTTAGCTCTCTCCGTTAATCCGCCAACAGCCCCTCCCACTGCAATAGCCTTAACTGAAAAATTATAATGTTTTTCACTCTGGACAGTTGACATTTTCCTCTCCTAATTGAAGTGTCAATGAAAGCATCTTGAAAAGTGTTTGCTGTTGTCTGATCTCTCATATATTGGCTTCAAAACAAGCCTCCACACCTCCCCATGTAGACGGGCACCCCAGAGCCGCGGCTGGGCCGACGGGTGGGAGCCACCTCCTTTCCGACCTGGTTATAGCCTCATTTTTCTGTGTCTTCCTTCCTTCATCTGCCTCTGCCCCTCTGCCATCTGTACCTAGTCTGGAACCCTTCCACTGACCCTGTTCGCAGGGCCACTCTCTGCCTCTGAGCTGATGTGAGAGGGCCAGACAGACCAGTGCGAAGTTAAGGCCTTTTTCTTCCCTGTCCTTCCTGCCTTTTCTCCTACTCTCTTTATCTGGTTACTTAGTCGCGGAACTCTTTTGAGCAGTTCTACTCTAGAATGCCCTATTCCTGCCTTTTCTTTTGCCCTTTAACTGTTCAGACAGTGATCAGCCTCTCGCGTGTTGATTGCCTGCCTCCTACCCGGCCCCCGCCTCAATGAATCAGTTTACCATGGAAATAAAGAGGAATCCCCAACGTCCAGTCTCAGTCATGTCAGTAGGAATGTGGGACTTAGACCTGGAGCAACCAGGTAGCCAGGTGGGTCTCGAGCCTGGAAATCCATCAGACCTTTTGGCTGGGAGACAGGTACTCATCAGCCTTCTAGAAGGATGCCGGCGGGGAGACAGTGTCTCAGGCTTTGAGGAGTTCCACAGACAAACATCTTCGTAGTAAGATGCAGATTACTGAGTTGATACAACAATGTTTAATGTCACAAAACTAGTACTGGGAGAACCCTGTATATCCTGTGGAAGCAAAAAAAAAAAGTGAAAAAAATTTTCAACCAAGTGTGACCTATTGGAACATAGTCACATATTTCCTTCTAATTTAACAAATTCTCACCTCAGGTGGGTTTTAGGTTTGGGTTGAGGGTGTAAGGCTATCCCCACCCCCAAAAGTAGGGTGTATGTGTCACAAATCATTGAATATGAGAGTATTCCAGAGGGCTTTTGAATTTAGGTAGCTCATGGAAGTTGAAATGTACTTGTTCCTCTTTTTAGTTTAGAGAGACCATTTAGAATCTGCAGTGCCGAACTTTTTCCCCCATGGGTATTTTTGGGACTCAAAAAACAATAGGTTCTCTCTGAAGGAAGATTCAGACTTACATGTACACATGCAAAATTTGCACGTAATCTTGGTGTGAGCTGCCCATGGGTTCCGGGGAAAGAGTCCCTGTTGTAACGGACACTTTTAGTCTTGCTAAATGTGCAAGGCATTTTTTGAAGCACAGCTGAGTGGTGTGGGCTGGAAGAGTGGAGTTAACAGTAAGCACTTGGCAGTTGCTACTCGTTGCTGAGTCCTGCCCTGTTCTGTTCCCTGTTCGAGTGGTTTCTGTTTTCGGTCTGGGGTGATGATTCATCAACAGGCACCTGATCACCTAGTACTTACATCTTCAGCTCTGTATTGTTTTTGTCTAGGTCTCTGTTCTGAACGCCAAAAATGCCCTTTCCTTTTTCGTAGGCATCTTGTTCCGTCAAACACTGAGTGTGTTCCATATATTTAAGAGTGTGTCAGATGGCAGCACAAAAACATGTAAACCAGGACCAGGTTTTGTTAGATGAGCAAATAGCACAGTGAAGAGGTATCAGAGACTTGACTTGGGGGGGTAAACACACAATACGATATTTAGATGACGTATTACTGAATTGTACACCAGAAACCTACATACTTTTCTTAACCTGTATCATCCCAATAAAGCCAATAAATAAATAAATAAATAAATAAATTTTAAAAAGAAGTATCGGGTGAAGAGTGGGGAAGAACTGACATCTATTAAGGGATTATACTAGGCATGTTGCTTTTTCTTTAACCCGTACACCCTCCATGTCGTGGATGGAGAAACGGGGGCTCAGAGAGATTGATTACCTTACCCCAGGACTGGTGAGGAGCAAAGCCAGAATTCAAGCCCAGTCATTTGGACAGTAAGCCCAGACATTCCTTCCTTGTCTCTTCTGTGGAAGATGAGAGTGATGGGGAGGGATATGGTAGGAAGTGCAAAGAATGAGAACCTTAGACAGAGTCTCCCAGGTAGGTTAATGTCATAGCCTTAATGCAGCGTCATTTTTCCTCTGTTGATTACCACTCATAATGGAAGTTTTCTCAGTGGCCTTTTAGAACTCTTTATCGGCTTGTCTTTGTCTCTCACCTTCTTCCTATTTAAGATACAAGGAGGAGCATCTGGGTGGTGGTGCAGCACAGCGCTAGATAAGAGACCAGAGACCTGGGTTCCTCATGTACCCCTTGAGTGGCCTCATGCATGCCACCTCTCAGCCTCTTCTGATGTGAAACACAACAACTTGGATGAATTCTGAGGGGTCCTATGCCCCAAACTCTTGTGTAATTTGGTGCAGAAATGTCAGCAGAGTTACAGGTGTTCGGTTGCAGGATCCTGACAACACATCAAGGTGGGCAGAAAAGAGAGCAGGTTTTTAGCAAGAATCACATTCTCTCTGAATATGTGCTTTTGGGGTACTGTGATGGGGAGGTTTCATCCATCTTTTTAGGAAGCTGTCTGCTTGGGCTTTTGAGTCCCCCAGATGGCACGCACATACTTGACCAGCAGTAGAGGCAGAACCCTCATATGTGGGTCTTAGTTATCATTGAGTTAGGGACAGACTTTGGAAAGTACCTCTCCTCCTTCAGTGACAGTGGTTTCTCAGCCTGGAATGTCCATGCCATGCTCTCTGCCTTGTTTTTCCATGTGGCAAATTTACTGATGCTTCTCAAGGTGCCCCAGCATCCTTTGCTTGCCTCCTGCATTTTGCATGGAGCTCTGTGATAACCCATATTGTGTTGCATCATAGTTAGAGGCTTTTATGTTCATGTGCCCAGCTAAACATAGATGCCATATCCTATGACGTTTGGTAGTCCTGAATTGACACTTTGGCTGACATGTATTAGATGTTCAATATGTGCTTGAAATGGTGTATCCTTTTTAGAAGGAATGGAAAGGGATCATGTTTAAATTCAGCTGAGAGCCCTGGCCAGGTAGCTCAGTTAGTTAGAGCATCATCCTGATGTGCCAAGGTTATGGGTTCGATCTTCAGTCAGGGCACGTGCAAGAATCAACCAATGAATGCATAAATAAGTGGAACAACAAATCAGTATTTCTCTCTCCCTCTGTCTCTAAAACCAATAAATTTTAAAAATAATAAATTCAGCTGAGAGCGTGGAAAATCTTTACTCCCTGGAATCACAAGAATGTCTGGAGAAGTGATCGCTAGTCTGGAGATTCTTAGGGAAAACTGGGAACAGACATTGAACTTGGTCAAGGAATGTGAACTTGTGCTCTTTCATTTTGACTTCATTTGTGATCTCGTTGGAGGTATCGTTTTATATCAGGCCAATGGGTGGATTTTACTTGAATGGCAGGTTTATTAATAGAAAAGCTAGGAAAACATTTTCAGTTCTAAATACCTTCATTAGCCTACAAATGAAGCTTTAAAACAGGTGTGGTCCCTTAACCCACGTCTGAAGAAGAATAGTCTTTACCTCCTTAGAATGGTCCAGAATCCAAAGCAGGAAAGTACAACTCTTCAGGGAAGGTGCTAGAAACCACAGACTGGTGGGCCTTGGGAACTGAGAGATACTTGTGCAAGCGCCCTTGAAGGTTTCAGAGAATGTTTGAGATGGGGATTCCGGGATGGGGTGGGAGGGAAGAAAGACTTTCTAGTAATAAGCAAGTAGGGTCCCAGCACTTAGGGCATATAGTTAAGATGTGTTTGAATAATTCTATAGAAAACAAACAAAAAACCCTTCAAAATATAAATCCCCACATCTCAAAATTCTATACTGTTTATATTAACTATTTCCTACTTAGATTAAAAAAAATACATATATATGTTTGCAGCAATCATTAATTTCTCTTTTTAAATTTATTGGTTTGAGAGAGAGAGAGAGACAGGAGAGAAAGAGAGAGGGGGAGGGAGGGAGACAGAGAGAAACATCAGTTTGTTGTTCTGCTCATTTATGCATTCATCGGTTGATTCTTGTATGTGCCCTGACCAGGGATCAAACCCACAGCCTTGGCACATTGGGATGCCTCTCTAACTAGCCGAGCTACCTGACCAGAACCAATCATTAATTTCTAAGTCACTCTACATGTTAGTGGCTGCGAGTCAGTTGCTATGGCTTTTTTCCACAAGACTTTCTTCTGAAGGAGCAGCCCTGATTGGGTCATGCTAGCTGCAAGGCAGAGGAGAGAGAACAGGAAAGCTGGTGGAATCATTCACTGGCTCTTACAGTGTCTGCTCCCATCTGGTGTATGTCACATTCGCTTATGTACCACTGGCCAGAAAAAAGGCACGACGCCAAGCTGAAAGTCAGTGGAGTGGAGATGTGTCCTGTGGGCAGTCGCTTGGCAATAGTGAGACTCTATAATCCTCTAAAGAAAGGGAGTTAATAATTGCCTACAACGATACGCTCTACCATTAGCTTGTGTCCTCTCCTTTGGTCACTGAATTATTTAGGAAATACTTTACACCCATTCAGATTTATTATTTTAAAGCGTTTTGAACAATTTTCTTCATATTATGTGTATTAAAATTTTAGATTCACCTGGGGGAACTGCCCTCCTGCCAGGGGAGTGGCGAGGTGGATCGCTGCATGCATTCAGGTGCCCTTCGACACCTCCGTGCACAGAGCGCCACTGCACATCATTGTATCACCTAGAGCCTCCAGAATGACTGGAGTAATGGGGGGACATTAGGTATCAGAGTCTTGTTTGTGAATTTCGTAGACATGTCTCCAGTATGTTACATTGTTTGCTGCTTTTTAAAAATTATTATTGTTGCCTAATTCAGATATCCTAAAATTCACCATTTTAAAGTGGTTTTTAGTATATTCATGGCATCGTGCATCCATCATGACTGACTAATTCCAGAATATTTTTGTCACCCTGAAAAGAAACCCCATACTCAGTAAGCATTCACTCCCATTCCCCCTTCCCTGCTTCCCAAACCCTGGCAGCAACGCGTCTGTTTTCCGTCTCCCTGGATGGACATTTCATGTAATGGAATCACACATGTGGCCTTTCATGTCCGGCTTCGTTCACTTAGAGTGATATTTTCAAGGTTCATTGCCGATGTTCTCCGATATATACTCTTTATTGGTAACATATTTAGGAACTTTCCTTTTACTGCTTAATTTTGCTTAGAGATTTTAATGGAATGGCTGATATTTACTAACGCATGCTATCAATAAACACATTAGTAGTTGTGGACATGATTATATTCAACAGTGATTATATGATCAGTTAATGTAATAAATTGCGTTAATAAACTTCCCAATGTTAAATTATCCTTGATTTTCCTGAAATATGTATTCTTTTTAAAAATTCTTTTAAGATACCATTGACTGTTACTTTATTGATGATGTTTACACTTGTGTCTAATTTTCTTTTTTGTCCTAATATTTTGATATTAAACATAGGCAACCCTCATAAAATGATTTGACAGATTTCTCCACTTTAAAAAAAAATGAGTTTTAGGGCGTTTGAATAAAACAGAACTTACTCCTTTGGGGTTCGTTAGAGCTCAATTGTAAAACCTTTGGGGCTTAGCCGACCTGTCAATAAAAGTTCTCTAACAACAGTTATGTGGTTATTTAAGCGTTTAGTTTTTCTCTCTCAACTAATTGCCCTTTGGCCATATATTTTCCTATAAAACCATCTACTCATATAGACCTCCAAGTTTATCAGCATAGTTATTCATATCACACTTTTATAATTTACAATCATTCTTAGAGGTAAGACTTAAATAGTTATCGCTGGCTCTCCCCCACTCCTTCTCTATATTGATCAGACTTTCGAAGTTTTTGTTTATCTAATTCATCTTTTAGAAAAATAAAAGTTTGGTTTTGTTTATAGCTTTTTCTCTTTCCTGTGTTCAACTTGTACTTTAATTTTGTTTATTCTCCCACTTTTAATTTTTAAATTCTCTTCCACTTATTTTAAATGGAAGCACAATGTAGACTTAGCCTAAAGTATTCTATTTCATGAGATAAATCTTTTTCAAATGTATATATTTGCTCTTGAGCACTGTGCTTCTTTCTTCACGCATTGGCTTTCTTGTGTCCGAAGGATAAGGTAATGCAGCTGGATCTATTTTTCCGTTTACTCGTGTCTGGCGAGGGTAATGTAGGCCTGCGGTTTGTCCCCCATCGGAGCAAGTGAGTTAATTATTGGATCCCCTTTGTTTCTACTTGATGTTAGAATTGTCTACTTAGATCTTAGGCTGAGTTGAGTAGTCATTTGACAGATGAGTAAAGTCATCCGTCAGTGGGGAAAGGGGTCAGAAGAAAAAAAGCCAGGGTTCTGGACAGTGGGCCAGGGACACTGGTTCCTCTCTGTGTCTGGCCCCCATGTAGCTTGGCTTTCTTCTTGTCTCAGGTGTTCTTCCCACCCGGGTAGAGATCACTCCTTGCAGTCTTGCTTGCTTCGTGCTTGGTGGACCTGCCCAGGGCAGCTGACCCTGTTGCCCTTCTGCCACTCTGACCTTTCTGTGGCATCTCTACCCAGCATGGTGAGATGAAGCCATGTGGGTGGGGTGCCCTCTGCTGGTGGCCCTCACATGGTGTGTCCACCTGAGCTTGACATCCATCCCCTTGTTGACACAGTGAGACACTCTGGCGGCCTTGCTCCGCCCCACTGTCTGTCTCCCATACTCCCTAAACAATTGCACTTTCAAATTAGAGTGGATGCGAGTTCAGGACATTTGCAACTTCGTAGAGAACCTCAATTACGTAAGTGACCTCGGTAACACGGGCTGAATCCCAGTAGAAAATCTCTGCAAGGTTTGGATGCCACCCTTTCCTAGTTTCCAGTCTGGCACAATTCCATTCACTGTTTTTCTTTTTCTATTTCTTTCCTCCACTGCTCTTTCTCTCCCATTCACTAGATTGTTAAGTTAGGACCCAGAGAGTGGAAAGAGGGAGAAAACAAAGGGTGGTATTCAATTCACTGAGTTTATCTACAAGTCTAGATTTGTAATTTTTTTTTTAATCCTCACTTGAGGATACGTTTACTGAATTTAGAAAGAGAGGGGGAGACAGAGAGAGAATATCTTTCTGCCTCCTCCCTTACATACCCCAACCAGGGATTGGACCCACAACCTAGGTAGGTGCCCTGCAAAGTGGGTCAAACCCGCAACCTTTTGGTACATGGGGCGATGCTTCAACCAATTTGTAATTTAAAAATGAGCACATAACATTCTTATTGGTAAACATGATCATTTCCTGGTCCTGGAACCCTTGGGGTTTTTCCAGAGTTCAGTCTGTGTTCTTTGCTGTGAGGAACATCTTTGACCAGAACATGTTTGGGATTTTTCATTTGAATTTATTGTCCAAAGTGGGCTGAAGTATAACTTTACAACAAAGTCAACCGTCAAGAATGTCCTGTTCTATTTGTGCAGGATGCATTCATTCTTCAGGCACCTCCTGTGAGCTGGCAGGAGCGGGGAGGGAGGCCGTCGGGTGCGGCCTGCATGTCCAGAGAGCCACCACCCTCCCCTGAGCCGCGAGGATGCCTCCAGAGTCTTTGTCAAGCTCTTCTGAAATTCTTTTTTTTTTCTTGTGATGAGAACTTGTAAGGTCTACTGTCTTAACAGCTTTCAAATATGCAATAGAGTATTATTAACTATACTTAATAATCATTAACCATTTTCAAAGAGCACCATGACTGCAGTAGGAGGACTGACTATAGGATAGCAAAAATAAAACAGAGACTTTTGTGTTGAGCCACGGGGATCTCTCACTTCCCAAATCCTATGCTTCACGTTGGTCCGGAAGGTGCCGGCTAACCCACAGTTCCCGCTCCATACTCGGGTCTCACAGCGTGGCAAACCCACTGCTGGAGGACTCGATGGCAGGGGAGCCTGGCCGTCCCAGCCCCCTAACCCTCTACTCTTTCCTCCTAAGGTTTTCATATTTTCTTTTCACGCTTGTTTCTCATGGGGACAATATCTTTAGGGGAGTCATTTGAGAAATAACTCTAAGGAAAACGTTAGCTTTCTTTGAATGGCTTTTTAAAAACAGAACCTTCATGGTTACCCAAAAGGATTTATGCCAGTGGGTGGAAATGAGGGACAGTGTTGGGTTGGAGAAGCCACACAAGGGGGATTCAGTTTGATAAGAACCTTGAACTCGGAACCAGAAACCTGGCTCCACCCTTAGTGTAGCAGTGACTATCATCGGTACGTTTGAACGTGTTACTTAACCTTTTTGGATCTACTTCCTCATCAGTAGAAACCATATCTGTCATGCTGACTTCACGAGGCCGAGATGGGGAGCAGTGAAATAAGACTGTGGAAGTACTGTGTCCAGAGGTACCATGGAAATCTGAGCTGGAAGCATCCCTTTTTAGGAAGTGACAGATACTTGTAGCTCATTGACTGTGCATACTCATATAATTTCCTGTCAACACCCGTAGTAAGAGTGCGAGCGCTTTCCCTGGTCACACAGCCCTAAGGGGAAGCACGTGCGGTGTGAGACAGGGTCCAGCTGGCCGACTCAACTCTCTCTCACCCCGCCAACTGACTTGAGAAATGGTTAACATCCCACCGTCTGGCCAAGACATTTCAGACTATGTGGGCTGTTCCTTGGTCATTGGCTGAAGTCCCCATAGCAAAGGTTAGGGACATTGGCCGGGAGTCACAGGAGACTTGCAGACAGGCAGACAATTACACACGCACACATGTAAACGAGGCACAGTTACAGCCGTTGCGGACTCATAGTGTTTGTGGATGTTACGTATGTAAATAATGATTAGAACTGTGACAATTGCTTCAGTAGAAGTATCTTCGGAGTTTTGAGAAGGGAGTGACTAATTCTGCCAAGGAGTGGATCAAGGAACGATCCGAGAGGAAGGGGATTTGAGCAGATTCCAGTGAGGTACTTGGAGACCTGTCCAGAAAAAAGAGGAGGGGCCTTCGTAAGCAAAGATCTGGGCTCTGGGAGCTGGCTCTGTGGGAAATGAGGCTGCTAAGATCGGTCCAGGCCAGATCATGGAAAGCTGCCATGCAGGCAGCTGTTGGCTTATCTGACTAAAGGTTTTGCGTTTTTTTGGTGCCATGTTTACCCATTGATAGAGCCATTCTGGGGCCCAGTGTGCTAATGTTGATAAAATGTAAGGGTGGGCGCCTACAATGCCAAGAATGGTGCCTGTTTAAATATTTACTGAAATAATGAAAACGTGATGGTTGTCTCAGAGCTTCAGAGGGACCTTTCTGAGATGCCCAGACACAGGAGTAGGGACCCGGCACGCTCTGTGGTGTCAGTGTGCTGAGAGAGCCATCAGAACCAGCTGGCCGGGGCCGTAGCGAGGCCCGTAGTCACGTCCACGCCGAGAGCAGCCGCTGAGGGGTTTGCCTTCGCCGCTGAGAAGCGGAGGTGGGGTCCGTTCTCATGGGTACCTTCTGTGAAAATGGCACCCTTTTAGGAGTTACAAAAAATTTTTTTAAAAGATTTATCTATTTATTTTTAGAGAAAGGGGAAGGGAGGGAGAAAGAGAGGGAGAGAGGCATCAGTGAGAGAGAGAAACCAATTGGTTGCATAACCAAGGATGTGATTAAATTATATGCGTTGGTGACATTGCCCTTGACCCCAGGCCTTTCTTCCCAGATGTCCCATGGATGTGACTGCTAGGCTGACCTCTAATTCCCTATACGTTCTGTAATCTGGGGGCTCAGTCACACCCAACCTGCACATAGGAACAGAGAATTCAGGGGAAGGCACCTCCCACTCCCACCCTGGGATCTGATGACCCACAGGCCAGGAATGTGTTCCGCATTCCTCATCACGGCACTTTCCGTGGCGTCACATCGCTTTCTCGCCATATGCCTTAGCATCTGCCTGAGTGTTCTTTCTCTGTTGAGACTGATGATGGTGGGGGCTGTTGTGTCCTCTGTCCCCAAACTATTTGCTCTGTTGGTTCCTCCAGTCCTTTGCTGGAAGATGATGAATCAGTGTGAATTTAGTTTGTTTCTCTTGGTCACGAAAGACCTGTTCACTTAAGAAATGTTGTGGAAGGAGAGCCTTGGATTCTTTGAAAGTTGCTGTGTATTTAGAGGTGTTTCTTGGCTTGGCTAAACCAGCTGCTTTTGCGGGTATTCTCCAGGTGTATGTTTTCATTTAATTTGTAAGGTGACTCTTTTCGTCTTTCAGGATCTCATTTTGCCCAACGGTGGTACTCCAGCAGGTACTTCAAGTCCAGCTTCTTCATCTTCCCTTCTCAACAGACTTCAACTTGACGATGACATCGATGGTGAGACCAGAGATCTCTTTGTCACAGTTGATGATCCCAAGAAGCATGTCTGTACAATGGAGACCTATATCACGTATAGGATCACCACCAAAGTAGGTCCCTTTGTTATCTTACGCCTGTGTCGAATGGTCTCGGAGAATGGGTCCTACCTCTGTGACTTCTGCCTTTGCTTTCTCTCTCCTTTTGTGTAGCTCTCTTCCCCTTTGTCGTAATGGTGGGTGTGGCTTCCTGAGAGAGTTAATGCATTCAGATTAAAAAGATTATACAATATATAAGTTTTTTTCATCTTAAAACGAAGGATAAATAGTGACTACAGTCTTTCAAAGAAAACATTTAATCCTTACATGGTTGACTCTTGAACAACAGGGGTTTGAGCTCGTGTGGGCCCACTTGTATGTGGATGTTTTTAATAAATACTGTATATGTATTTTCTCTTATGACTTTTTAAAAAGATTTTATTTTTTGACAGAGGGGAAGGGAAGGAGAAAGAGAGGGAGAGAAACATCAGTGTGTGGTTGCTTCTCGTGTGCCCCCTACTGGGGACCTGGCCTGCAACCTAGGCATGTGCCCTGACTGGGGGATCGAACCAGCGACCCTTTGGTTCACAGACCAACCTCAATCCACTGAGCTACACCAGCCGGACCTCTCTTACGATTTTTGTAATAACATAATCTTTTCTCTAGCTTACTTTATTATAAGAGTATAGTATATGATAGTCATATAAAGTTCAAAATACCAAATGTGTTAATTGACTGTTTATGTTATTGGTTAAAAGTAGGCTATTAGTAGTTAAGTTTTGGGGGAATCAAAAGTTATATGCTCATGGAAGGGCCAGCTGCCCTAACCTACGTGCTGTTCAAGGGTCAATTCTACTTTCACTTATTTTCTGCCATAATACTATTTAACATATTAATATCACATTGCACTTGAAATTATGAATCATTGTATTAACCTAAATCTCTGTGATGAGACCATGATTATAATTTGGTGTAATTAGACTTGTTGGTAGAGGGAGAAGGAGTCAAGAAGGATGGAAACGAATATTTATTGACTTTCCACGCTGTGCCCCTCCGATGTTACTGCCGTGTCCGTCTCTCACTGGGTTCACATTGGAAAAGTTGTCGTGGGCACATGCACTCACGCAGCCTTCCCCGTTACCGTGGCCACTGGGTACATACCCAGGCACCGGGCTAGGTGTTTAGATACGTATTTTCTCCTCCGAGGTCCTAGGTTGATATACATATTCCCATGAATTATTTCTAGTTACTTCTTTTTCTTCCCTTTAGGGTCAACTTATTTTTTTACCCTGCAGTCAGTGAAATGCAAAACCTGTTTTTCTTGAATTTGTGCTCTAAACAGCTGACTAGCAAGGTGACTACATTGCTGGCACAGGGACACTTGCCTCCCGTGATGTTTTCCTGCCCCTCCTTTGCTCCTCTGCCCTGCAGCTGACCTCCCCAGATGCTAATCCCGTGGGACCTTCACCCACTGACTCACAGGCTCAGGCGCCTGCGACAGCTCGCCACTCTTCCTGTGCTACCTCTCCTTCCTGTCTTCCCCCTTCTCTGTTCTTATTTCTGTTTCTTTTCACGGGAGCTATTTGATTTCCTAGAAATCAAATAATGTCTTAGGACACCCTTATCCAAGTTTCAGTCCCACATTTTCACTTGGCTGCGATGTTAACATCTCCGGGTGAAGTTGTTACAAAATTAAGTTTTACTTATTACTGTCAATTCCACTTCTCAATCCAGAGTCCTTTTCTTTTCCTGTTTCAGGTAGCAACACCGAGTTTAATATCTCGGTGACACATTTGGAGCCTTCTTTCTGAATGCTGTGTTAAAGGACTTGTAGAGAAGTGTGGAGGTGAGAGAGAGGACACACAGGAGCACGGGGCCCCAAACACCTGATCTTGTTCTGGAACCCCCCCCACCCCCCCACTTCTGCTGAGGTTCTCAAGCAAAGGTAGTGGTCAGAGGATAAGGTCCTGCTTATACTTACTCTATTACTTTGAGCTTTGACCCGCAGTCCTCATTCAGACTCCTGATGACCAGAGCTGGACAAGGTACAGAGCTGCTTCTGCCTGAGCTAAAGTGAGGCTGAGAGCCAGTGTAGGCAAAACGAATCCAAGTGGTGGGTGTCTTATCTCTCCCGTGGTGGAGAGAGGGCTGTTCAGGGCAGGCTGAATTGGCACTTTTCTCTGCGGGCTCCTAGAAAGTAATATCGTCATAATAACTAGTTGTTGAGCACTTAATATGTGCTAGACTGGTCTGCAATAGGAACCCTTTAAATTTTATTTTATATAAGTAATGTGTGCTCACAATAGAGAAACTGGAAAACACAAGTAAGCTAAACCAGTAAAATGAAAGATCTATAAGCTCTCTAAGCAGAAATAATCAGTTACAACTTTATGAACTATTTGTCTCCGTTCGCTTACAAAAATGCGTAGTTTGTATGCTGTCAATTCACTTAGTATGTTGCAAATATCTTTCTGTGCTAATAAATGCCAGTAAACCTGCTTTTATGCTGTCATTTCTAAGACTGCAGTAGTGCTCCACAGTGTGGATGAGCTGTCATTTATTTTGCACTAAGTGCTTTAAATATATCATCAGTTAATCCCCATACTCAATGAAATAGGTACTGGTGGTATTTTTATGTTGCACCGGAGGAATCTGAGACACAATGATGTTAAGAAAGTTACTCAGAGACATGCAACTAATATGTGGTGAAGCTAGAACTTGAATCCAGGACATGACATGATTTTCAAGGGAGGGGTGCCCCCTGCAGTCGCCTGCCTTCCCCAGCACTGCGGCCTCTGCCCTCTGCCCCCAATGCTGTGGTCTGCCTCCCCCAGCACTGCAGCCTCTACCTCCCCCAGCGCTGTGGCCTCTGCCTCCCCCAACGCCGTGGCCTCTGTTTCCCACAGCGCGTGGTTACTCCCCCAGCCTGGCCACCGAAACTGGTGATGAGGTGGAAGCAGACTGGAGGTTGGGGAAGGAGACAGGGGCCTTCAGCTTCCTTTACGAGCTCTCCCTCTCCTGTCTTTTACCCCTCACCAAATTAGTCATCACCAAGACTTATGCCCCAACAAGTTTTTCTTTTCAAATGCCTCAGTGGTCAACAGGCTAATTGCTGCTCAGAGGTCACGTTATAGATTAGGATTACAGAGAGGACATAAGACTGCGCGATAAGAAGACTGTTAATGACTATGGGGAGAGCAGTTTCATTGGTGTGGTGGGGCAGGACCCAGTTTGCAGTGGGTGAGGGCGAGTGCGCTGTAAGAAAGAAAAGACTTCGTGAGTGTTGGTAGTTGGGCAATGAGAGTAAGTACAGAGAAGGAACAGTAACTGGAGGGGGATGTGGGTGTGGGGTGGGGGACGGGCTTTTTGTTTGTTTTTAATGGACGGAAGAGAAGGAGACATTAGGTTGAAGATTGGAGAATACAAAGCCGGGTTGGAGTTGGGCGGAGAGAGCATCCCCAGCAGGAGGGAGGGGGTGGCCTTTGGTGAGGGAGGGGAATTTTCAGTGTTTCTGGAGAAAGGAGGGAGTTTTTGTGGGAGAAAGTTGGGAGTTCTTTGTTTATACTACATTTTTCTTCTATGGATAGGTAATGAGGTCCTCTACTGAGAGTGATAGGGAAGTTTTTAAGTGGGGCTTAGAAGTTTTCAAAGTTTGTATGGGCTTTGTATTAACTGACGTGGAAAATGAAGGAGAGAGTTGATTAAGGGAATATAGAAAGATTGCTTGCCAGTGTTGAGGGTCCAGTTGTGGAATGTACCGCATTGATCAGTGTGCTTTCCTGATCCTTCAGGAATGTGCTCACACACCCAGGTCTATTAGAACAGGAAGTGGATGGTTGCATTTTTGCTAGACTTGTGTGATGGATGGCAGGAGACGGGCGGAGTGGCAAGTCATAGGTTGAAGTGATGGCATATGGAATTGACGCTGATTAAGTAAAGACAGGAATGGACAGAATGTCAAGGAACTGTAGGTCCCAAGAGGCTGAAAACCCAGGGGTGTTGGGAAATGGCAGTCTGGAGTATAGGAGGTGCCGATTAGAGAGGGGGTTGTCCGCACTTCGGTGTGATGACAGTTTGTGGAGAGGCCATGGGAAGGAGACATTGTTGGGCTTAGTGGTGGATGTCATGTGTGTGAACCACCTGGCTCTTGAGGGTACCCAGGCCATGGAAGGGCTTTGGAAAGAAAGAGAGCCAGGTGCTGTCGGGGAATCAGGAGAAATGACAGGGCTGTCAGTAGGTGACGACATGAGGAGAGAGAGACATGGATATAGCTTGATGGCATGAGCCTCAAAGGGTTCTCACGGGGCCGGGGAGGCACGGTGGCAAGGAGCAGTGTGGAATGAGCAGGCTGTCAATGACAACTCTTGGTCTTGGAAATGAGGTTTGTGAAATGTGAAAAAATGAGCAGCTTTCCACTTGACGGGATGGTAGGGAGACTGTGTTCTCAGCTTGCAGAATTTGAACATGTTGAAGAACTACCGGACTTTAGTATTAATGAGCAATGGGTGTTCCAGACAGCTTGGCGGAAATATCTGAGAAAAAGGAGATTAGTGACAGCTCTTAAAGGAAGCCCCAAAGAGAAGGAGGAGGAGGAGAGATCAGAAGCCTCTCTGGGCACACTCCTCAGCTGGTCTGCTAGGGCTCTGGGGTTTTGAAGCAGAACGGGCTTAGCTGGCAAATATTTGGTGAGGGAAGTGTTCCCTTTTGGGAAAGGAGGGTCACTCAGACTTCTTAAGATTTAGCCATGGCCAGGAGAGATGGCATTTCTGACAAAGACCAAGTCTCTCTAGAGTGAGTTGGTTGTCAGTTTTGGATTGAGTAGAAATTCTTTGGAATGACTCCAGGCCACAACCATTGGGCACATTAACTTGGGGGACAAGAGGAGTTCTTTCATGGGGGCCTGAGGCTCGGAAGACAGGGTACCTCCTGGGTGATTGATTAGTCCTCTGCGTACACGTTAAGAAACTCCCCCTTTTAATTCCCCTCTTTAGGGTTCAGGTCTCTTTTCTTTCACGGGTGTTTCTTTCTCTGGCCCTGTGCTAGGTCTAACAAAGTGCTGAGCTTCAAAAACAGCTGGCAGGGATTCCTAGAGATCACCACAAAGCCAGGAGCGATGGTGAAGACAAACATTCTTCATTCCCACTCTCGTGCACGGTTACCTATTTGTTTGACTTTAGGTGTGAACCCATGACCTTGTGATCTCTGCGGGGCATCCTAAAAGGTGGAGCACGACATGGCAATCCACAGGACAAAACATTTGTCTCTAAATATGACTTGCGGGTGTGCACTTTTCTTTCTTTTTATCGTTTTGTTCACCACAGATATTAGAAAATAGAGACAAACACTTATTTTTCTAAGTTAGGCCCAAATTTCACAAAGGAAAACTTTACTACGAACTCATAGTTGGAGTTCTGTTGGCTTACCTAGTTTACGAGCGCTGTGACTGGGCCTCTCTCCAGAAATCCAGCAACACCCGTGGCCCAGTTTTTAGCAGGCGTGCGGGGTTCCACGGCGCACGTGTTTTGCTGGCCTCACTCGTGGCTCTGCTTTTCTCTCTCGCCTTGTTGTTCCTTTGTCTTTCTCACCTGCTTCCAGTTTATGTCGTTGGATCCTGTTTCATGTGTCACTGTATCCTTCCCAGAACGAGTTGTGGTAAAAATAAGTAAAATAAATATTGGGTCAGAGACTGTGAACGTCCTTCTGTATTATGGTGCTTGTTTTTTACCTTATTGCTTTCCAGAGCATCAAACAGGTTTTACTGGGTTGTTAAATCCCCTTTGTCCTTAAAGGAACTGTTAAAAAAAAGAACAGTTTTTGTGTGTGTGATTGTTAAAGTATTGTCTGAGAATAGTAGACACTTTGGAAACAAGGACGAGTGTCGAGGGGACTCATTATTGGTTCTAGATATTTCCTCTAACTATTTATATCCAAATTTTTAACACCAATGAAATAATTTACGTACAATTGAATCTGGTTATGGTGCTGGGACTGCTGGTGGCAAATTAATGTGTAAAAATCTTGTTTTCCTGTAAATTAATTTAATTTTATTTAACATCAGTTTTCATTATCAGAGTGCTACAGTTCATTTCAGAAACTTAAATCAAGCAGGGGGTTGAGAGAAATATTTTTCTTTAGTACAATGACATTTTGGTATTATTTCCTTGTAAATTTTTTTTCTTATAATCTAAAATACAATATAATTTTAAGGTTTGGTTCTGGCCAGAATATGGCAGATGGGGCAAAACCATTTCTATTTTCATTTAATCTGTCTTCTAAGTGAGCAGGTGTTCTGTTCTTTTTTATTTTATTTTTTGTTTAAGGTTTTTATTTATTTTTAGAGAGAGGGAGGGAGAGAAACATCAATGTGTGGTTGCCTCTCAAGCGCCCCCCACTGGGGACCTGGCCCACAGCACAGGCATGTGCACTGACTGGGGAATCGAACCAGCAACACTGTGGTTCGCAGGCAGGCGCTCAATCCACTGAGCTACACCAGCCGGGGCTATTTTAATTTACTTTATTTATTTTATTCACTGATTTTAGATAGAGGAGGCAGGAGAGAAACATCCATTTGTTGCTCCACTATTTATGCATTCATTGGTTGATTCTTGCATGTGCCCTGATGGGGGATCAAATCTGCAAGCGTGGTGTACTGGGGCAGTGCTCCAACCAACTGAGCTAGATTCGGATTCAGTAGCAATATCCTCAGTGGAATGATTCTGCTAAAATAAATTTTCAAAGTTAACCTTGGAGGAAATGAATCAAATGTTTCTGAACACAATTCTGAGGGATAATTGAGTTCCATTTCCTGAGGGTAGAAATAAAAAAAAAAAGTGGAATTTTCTTTCCAGATCCTTGAATTTGTAACTGGGCCCTGTGGCCAGACTCGTCATTTTGTGTTGGTAAGCCCTGCCCTTTGGCTGGTGCGTTTGGTGGAAGGAAAGTGCGTTCTTGCCCAGTTCACTTATTCACAGAGAGCTTTTCCCCTCCCCTTCTGCCAAGCTCGGCTCCTATTCCTTACGCTCATTTTGTTCCATTCTTCGTATTTGCAGAGTACTCGGGTGGAGTTTGACCTGCCTGAATATTCGGTCCGCCGAAGATACCAGGATTTTGACTGGTTGAGGAACAAACTGGAAGAATCACAGCCCACTCATCTCATTCCCGTAGGTACTAAGTCATTATAGCTTGTTACTCACTTTTCCTGCGTTATCTTCCCTGAGGTTGTGCACTCAGTTCTCACCCCTTACCTGATGGGCAAACTCTGCCTTACGTTTTAGGCCCGATCCACCCAGCACGTGTTTCTGGATACTGTGTATTTTACCTTTTGGGTTTTGGTGTCTGATTTGCCATACAGTATGCCGGTTTCTTGAATGGGATGGGGTAGGTTTTCCTGCCCATTATCATAATTTTTTGAAGTATGGACAGTTCTAGTTCTCATTTGCCACCTCTTTAAAGGCTGCTTCCCCTTCGTAGAGGCCATTCTTGAGGTTTGGGTGGTCGCCCTCAGGTGAGGAACGATGCCTCTGATTCCAGCAGGCTGGGCTTTCTCTAGACAGAGGCCATTAGGGAGCAGGAGTCTAACACCGTCCACTCAACCAACTTTGCATGTCAAAGCCGAAAGCCACCTGACCTCTGTGTATCGAAGCAGCATAATATGTATCTGTTACTTATACCTGCACATTTTGAAACAGAATCAGAACAAATAAAATTGAAAAGACTACTCAAAGTCAACATACACATTGAGTACTTTTCTGATTCCTTTTAATGTTTTTAGTAGCAATAAGAACTACGCTCCAGATGTTTCTTGGGGCTTTCGTGGCTTTAGGGTAATTTAGGCCATAAACCTCTTCAGCACGGCTTTACCTTTCAGTAGTAAACCTGGTTGAATAACTTGTCAGCACTGCCAATTTTCCTGTGACCACTGCATCCTCTAACACTTCTTTTTTACCCGTGGATGGAAGAGGCTGAATACACGGGACACTCTGGTGGTTTTCTTGGTTTTCAAGGCGAAGGCAGCTGTGTTGCTGGTGCTGGGTTGGGAATGACGGACTTGGCTCGGACTCCATTCTTTCGCCCCACCCTCCACCCCCACCCCCACTGTCACCCATATCGCCCCTCTCTCCAGGCCTAAAGTTTTGCTTTCCTGTCTTATTATCACTTAGAAACATACCCGAAGAATAAACTAATGCTTTGAAACTATTGGAACTATTCCTTAAAATAGAATCTTTAAAAGAAAATCTTAGTTTGGCGAAGTTGGCAGCTAGTGAGTTATTTTTTTAAATAGACTTTGTATTTTAGAACAGTTTTAGAATTCCAGAATTATTGCAAAGATAGTACAGTGAGTTCTCCTACACCCCACACTGTTTTGCTTATTAACACTTTAGTGTGGCCTGTCACAGCGGATGAGCCCATAACGGTGCATTGCTATTGCCTGAAAGTCCTTCACAGGCGCCCTCCTTTTCGGCCTGATGTCCCTTTCCGGCCTCAGGACCCCACCCAGGATCCTGCGTTACATTAGTCATCCGGCCTCCTCAGGCTCTGCTTGGCTGTGACCGTTTCTCGGGCTTTCCTGGTTTTTGAGGACCACGAGAGTTCTGAGGCAAACCGGTCAGGCATTTTGTAAAATGTCCCTCAGCTGAAATTTAGCTGATGTTTTCCTCATAATTAGACTGGGGTGAGGCATTTGAGGGAGGAAAAGCACAGAGATAAAGTGCCATTCTCTTTGCATCTTGTCAAGGGTATGACCTGTCAACAGTGTTGATCCCTGTTGACGTTAACCTTGGTCACCTGACTTGAGGTAGCGCCTGGCAGGTGTCTCCACTGTGCACTTACCCTTCTTTCTACCCCCTTTCCATGCTGTACTCTTTGGGGGGAAGTTGCTTCTTATTCGTAGCCCCACTGTGTGCTTAAGGGGCATTGTGTTCCTCCTCCTGGCCAATAGTGTATTTCAAGTTTGGTGCTTAACTATCAAAGGTTAGGTAGCAACACCTGCCTATGAAACATAGTAGCACTCCAGACACTGAAGCCGGAGGGAAAGATGATAGAAGGGTGTCTCCAGGATGCCCAGGAATGATCCAGAGTATGGCTTCCTATGGTCTGGGGAGAAGTAATTGAGTTGGAAGGTATTTTAGAACAAGTGGAGACTTAAATTTCTTCATAAATTCTTAGTGCATGTGTGGGCTGGGGAGAGGTTTAATATAGGAGAGCATCTCCAACTTAAACAGGAAAGTCAAACTGGAAACAGCAGAAAAAAATTTTCCCCTATAGAAATTGATTTTACAACATCTTTGATGGGAGGTGTCTACCTATTAGTAAGCATCATCTTTGTGTTAGTATTTTCACAAGGCCTGATGGATACCCATGGGTACGTGAGGGGTTATAAGACAGAGAGCGACCCCTACCCTGGAGAGTTTATTGTTAGATGGAGATCCACTAAACATGCAATGTAATTATTGTTTAAATTTTTATTTAAAAAAAATAGATTTATTGAGCTGCAATTTATAGACCATACAGTTTGCCCATTTAAAATGTACAAGTCAAGGGCTTTTAGTGTATTCATAAGTTATGCAACCATCCTCACAATTCATTTTGGAACCTTTTTCTCACCCTCAAGAGAAACCTCCCCTTACGCCTTGCCTTTCGCACCCAAACCCTCTCTCCTCCCTAGGGCCGGGCACCCACTGCTCTACTTTCTGTCTCTGTAGAGTTGCCTGTCCTGGACATTTCATGTAAGTGGAATCATTGTGACTAGATTTTTTTTCACTTAGCATAACATTTTCAAGGTTCATCCATGCAGAAGCCTGTATCAGTGCTGCATTCCTTGTTATTGTTGAATAGTATTCATTGTATGGATATATCACATTTTGTCTATCCACTCACTGTTGGTGGCTGTTTGAGTTGTTCTCACTTTCTCACTCTTATGAGTAACGCTGCTATGAACACTTGTGTGCAAGTTTTTGTTTTCTTGGGTTGATACCAGGAGTATAATTGCTAAGTCATGTAACTCTAATTTAACCTTGTGAGACTATTTTCCAAAGTGGCTGGATTGTTTTACATTCCCACCAGCAGTGTATGAGGATTCCAGTTTCTCCACATCTTCATCAGCATTGGTTATTTTCTGGCTTTGGTTACTACAACCATCCTAGTGGGTGGGAAGCGGTATCTCCCTGTGGTTTTGATTTGTGTTTCCCCGACATTAATGAGGTTGAACATTTTTTATGTGCTTATTGGCCATTTGTTATCTTCTTTGGAGAAATATCTGTTCAGATCCTTTGCCCATTTTAAAATTGTTTTTTAATTATTCACTTTGTAATAGTTCTTTATATAATCTAGATGTAAGTCCCTTATCAGATATATGATTTGCAAAAATTTTTCTCCCACTGGAGAAAAATTGGGTTGTCCTTTTACTTTCTTGATGGTGTCCTTTGAAGTACAAAGGTTTTAAATTTCAGTGAAGTCCTATTATCTGTTTTCTCCTTTGGCTGTTTATGGTTTTAGTGTCATATCTTAGAAATCATTGACTAATACTAGCTCATGAAGATTTACACCTATGTTGTCTTCTAAGATTCTTACAGCTCTAGCTCTTACATTCAGGTCTTAGACATTCGAGTTCATTTTTGTGCAGCAGGTTTTTATTTTTTCAACTAGTGATACTGAGTATCTTTCCATGACTTTTATTTTGACATTGGCATTTCTTTTATGAATGCCTCTTTATTTTTCTATTTTCTTTTTTTTTTCTTATTGGTTGTAAAAAAAAATCGGTATCTATTATACAAAGGAAATGAACTCAGTTGAAATATCTACTTTTTCTTCAGTTGTCATCTGTCTTAGACCTGATTCCATTAAAAAAGAAAATCCCTTCCCTCCCAGCCAAGTCCGTCTTTCCTTTACAGATTCTGGCTGTGAGGCTGTTTTGCAACCTAGGATGTTAAAAAAAAAAAGCATTTTATTTTATTATTTCTATCTTTATCTTTAATGTGTAAATATAGGTTTTATTCCGGTGTAAGAGAGGAGGGCTTACTTTTTTCACATGAGAGTTGTCCTGGGATCTATGTGTACCCAGTCGCCTTTATCAGATTTGTGCATTACACGGTGTCACTCGTTAGACTCGTGTATTCTCAGGCTGTTCCTGAACCTTTTGGTTCATTGATCTGTCTAGTCTGGTCCTCCCCTTACACTGTCTGAATCATTGTAACTTACACTGTCTGAATCATCGTAACTTTACAGAACACTCCAACATCTGGTTGACAGGTCCCCCTACAATGCCCCCATTTCCCAACATACTTTGTTTTCATAGCTTTACTAGCTATATGCGTGTTTTATTTCTCAAAGTGAAGTTTAGAATCTTTTTTCCATTTGCTTTTATTTTTATTTTTAAATTTTTTAAAGTTATATTTTATTGATTACGCTATTACAGTTGTCCCAATTTTCCCCCGTTTACCCCCCTCCACCCAACAACCCCCACTCCCTCTGGTGATCCCCCCTCCTTTGTTCATGTCTGTGGGTCATGCGTGTAAGTTCTTTGGCTACTCCATTTCCTATGCTGTACCTTACATCCCCATGGCTATTCTGTAGCTACCTATTTGTACTTCTTAATCCCCTCACCTCTTCACCCTTTCTTCCACTCCCCCATCCCATCTGGCAACCATCAAAACTCCATCCATATCTGTAATTCTGACTCTGTTCTTCTTGTTTTCTTAGTTTTTTAGATTCAATTGTTGTAGATGTTTTTATTACCATTTTATTGTTCATAGTTTTGATCTTTTTCTTTTTCTTAAATAAGTCTCTTTAACATTTCATATAATAATGGTTTGGTAATGATGAATTCTTAGTTTTTTCTTGTCAGGGAAGCCCTTCGATTCTAAATGATAGCTTTACTGGGTAGAGCAATCTTGGCTGTAGGGTCCTACTTTTCATGACTTTGAATATTTCTTGCCAATACCTTCTAGCCTGCAAAGTCTCTTTTGAGAAATCAGCTGACAGTCTTATGGGAACTCTCCTATAGAGGACTAACTGCTTTTCTTTTGCTACTTTTAAGATTTTCTCTTTATCTTTAACCTTTGGAATTTTAATGATAATGTGTCTTGGAGTGGGACTATGTGCATCCATCTTGTTTAGAACACTGTGCTTCCTGGACTTGCGTGTCTATTTCCTTCACCAAATTTGTGAAGCTTTCTTTCATTATTTTTTCAAATAGATTTCCAATTTCTTGCTTTTTCTCTTCTTCTTCTGGCACCCCTATGAGGTGAATGTTGGACCTCTTGAAGTTGTCCCAGAAGCTGCTTACACTATACTCTTTTTTTTTGGATTCTTTTTTCTTCTCGTTGTTCTGATTGGTTGTTTTTTTTCTTCCTTATGTTCCAAATCATCGATCTGATTCTTGGCTTCACCCACTCTACTGTTGTTTCCCTGTAAATTGTTCTTTATTTCAAATAGGGTATCCTTCATTCCTGACTGGATCTTTTTTTGTGTTGCTGCAGTCCTCACTAACTTCATTGAACATCCTTCTAACCAGTGTTTTGAACTCTGCATCTAACTGATTGTTTATGTCCATTTTATATAGGTGTTTTTTGGTTTTTGTTTTTGTTTTTGTTTTTATAGTTTTGATCTGTTCTTTCATTTGGACCGTGTTTCTTTGTCTGCTCATTTTGGCAGCCTCCCTGTGTTTGTTTCTGTGTATTAGGTGGAGCTGCTTTGACTCTGTCTTTGCAGTATGACCTAATGTAGTAGGTGTCCTGTACAGTCCAGTGGCACAGCCTCCCCTATTATCTTTTCTCATCTTCACCCTTCTTTTCTTTTCTCTTTTCTTTTCTTTTCTTTTTTCT
>PVJD01001770.1:0-149607 GCA_004026545.1 Mormoops blainvillei
GGCCCTCCCCCTTAAAGAAGCAAAATCCTTACACACCGGGTGAGGGGCGACAAAGGCAGCGCGCGCCTCGCGGGGCGGGAGGAGCGGCGGCAGGGGGCGGGACCGCGGCGCCGGCGGGCTGGGGGCGCCCCGGGCGGGGGCCGGCGGGAGGCGAGAGCCGGCAGTCCGGGCGCGCCAGCGCTTGATTTTGGCGGGGTGGGCGACGGCAGGGTTTGGGGTAAAAGCCTTGAGAAGGGGAGAAGAAGGGTTTAGGGGGCGGTTGCGGGAAACGGGCGAAGAACGAGATGAGGATTACGGGGAGAAAGGGTTAGAAGGCAGGAGAAGAAGCCAGCCAAGGAGGTAGGAAGGAGGCAGAAACCAGGGTGGGTGTTAAGGAAGCCGGGCAGGAGAACGAGGTTAGGAAGACCAAGGCTTGGAAGAGGGACCCTGGGTTTAGGTGTAAGAGCAAGGGTTTGAAGGGGAAAGCTTTGCAGGGGGTGGCAGTAGGGTGAGGATTATGGGGTAAGAGTTGAAGTGTGCGGCAAGGAGGGGCAGAGCTGGGGTAATAGTTAGGAGCAGAGGAGAGAGTGATTAAGAGCTAGACGTGACAAGGGTGTGAACTAGTGCAGAGCGAGATGAGCTGAAGGACTGAGACCGGCGGTGGGGTGGGTACTGTGAGGTTCTGAGAAAGGTATGGGTTAGTGGTGGGCAATGGGTGTAAATTTTTGAAAGTGAGAGAGGGTGCATGAGACACCAGACTAGTACCAGGTGGAGTTAGGAATAAGTGTAGTGGAAGGAAGGGTGAAAGGACATAGAGATGAGATAGGGCATTTTTAGGGCAATTTGGGAACGAGAAGAGCTGAAAGGAAAAGAGAGTAAGGGTGTAAGGGATGGCGGTGTGGGACAGGGTAACTGGGGAATTGTGTTAATTGACGAGGTTCAGCAAGATCCAAGGTAAAACCACGGAGGTGAGGAGGCAGGGCTAATAGCGGAGCATGAAAGGGGCAAGGCAGAGATGGGCCCCAGAATTTAAAGGATGAGATGGGGAGTAAGGGAAGAAAACAGGGTTAAGGGAAGTCAGGGGAGTCCTGATGGATACAGAACTGGGGCAGACTGTACCGGGGTGGGGATCAGATGTGCATGTTGTGGGGAGATCCTCCAGAAGATCTGTGTGAGTCAGGGCACAGATGCTGTAGTGAAGGATCAAGTGTAGGGAGCCTTTGGTGCAGAAGAGGAGGAACCATGGTGAGTGAAAAGAGACCTAGAGATAGGGGTAAAAACTGAGAAGTAAGGTGGGAGTGCACAGGAAAGGAATTCTTTGTTGAGAACTGTGTTGAAACTATGAGTCCTTTTGTCCATAAAAGTGGGAAATTCCAGAAACCTCTTTCTCTCTTCAAGGAATCTTGAATCTGCTTCTACCTTCCATTGCTTTTCATTTGACTTTTATGTCCACTTTGAAAAGATGAGACCCATTTTGATATGATTTTATTCTTGTCTGAATGATAAAGCATCAACTCAGTGCTGAAAAACCTGTTCATTTCACTGGGGTTGTGATCCTAGGAAAATGGGGTGTTTTGGGGGGTTTTTTTTTGTTTGTTTGTTTTTTACAGTGTGGCTGTACCTGTGTAGTGTGATAGTGCTGTGTTGTAGCAATGTTGTACCCGACAAGTACTGTGCAGGCAGAGTGCTTTATCTGCAGCATCAACGAAGAGCCTGCTGTTACTGGGATAAATCTGAAGATCTTTTTGTTTTGATAATCAGCCAGATTTCTGCCTAGTTGTGTTTGGTGGCTGGAGAACACTGAGAAATCATTTCAGAGAAAGGCAAATAACCAACCAGGGAAGTTTGCTGGGGAAGATTTAGATTTAAATCAGGGCTGTGAGGGCTTTGAGTTCCTAAGCTGCCTTTAGCTTTCTGTGGGACGTTTCATACTGGAGTAGGTAACCCACCCACTTAGCAAAATGGAATAAAGAAAGGGAGATTTGTAGAATAGTGGAGGATTTTGGAGTGGGATTTATCATTTAGGTTAAATAATGAATTTATGAATAATTTTGACCATGGGAAAAGCTTCTATAAGGTAATGCAAGCTGGAGCCTTGGACAGCTCCACTTCCTCTCCTGTTTTGTAGGTGTGAATAAAGAAAGCCATATCAATATTAATTTTCTAGACGCTTTTGATTTTTAAGGTACTTTTGGAAATTAAAAGGAAGATTAAAAATTGGGGACAAAATTTAGGTTATTCCTATTTGTTTCGATGATTTTTTTATTCTCAAGCTTTTACATTTAGCTAAGAATATGAACGATTGTACTTTGCATTTGATGGTACCGAAGGGTAGAATATAATTTACTTAGGGAAAAAATACATACTGTTCTTGATAATCTTATTTGAGGTTATTTCATTAGTGTACATTCAGATGCACAAAGATACTTTTCTCAGAGTGGTGTAAATTTTGGATTGCCACTGTTTTGTGAGTGTTTGTATAAAAACATAGAATAGGTTGAAGACATTTGTAATAGTTAGCAATTGAATTTTGATTTGTGGATATCAGAAACGTTGGTTATTAATACATATAAATAATTTAGAATCTTCATTCTGAATACAGCTGCGAACTGTATTCATGGATTCTAGATTCTGTTAAGCAGGTGCTCAAGGTGATTAGATTGATGTAGCAGTTTAACAGAGGATTTTTTAAAATTACTATTTTTGCTTCTAAGTTATAAGAGGGTTGGTCTGAAATATTAACTTTCAAGTTGAAGAGTAACTTTGGTATGAGTTATGTGTTTCTGTGAGATGTGTGTGCATATTTTTTCTTTACAGATTTGTTTGGGCTACAATTACTATTACTAGGTTGTTTCCTGTGTATGGTATAGCCATTTTAATAATGTAGTTGTTTTATAGTTGATGTTCTTATATAAGTTATTTTAGACTTATTGATATTGATAAAGAAGAAAATACAAGCTGTGAGATCAACCAAGGAAAAGAGTCTCTTTCGGTCCTGCCTTTTGTTTCTATATGCTATCATAGTGTGTTACATCATCAGTTCACTGTGAATAGTTATGACTCAATTGATACTCCTAAAACTGAAATTGGATAATCTTTCGGTTTAACTAATACTGATTATCAGTAAGGACTCCAGTGATAAATATAAGCTTTATTTTCCTTTGTTCGTCAAGTAGAATTCTACTCAATTTAACTTTCTTTTGTTTATAATATTATTTGCTAAGCAAAAAACTTTTAAGGTTATATTTTCAGATTTGAATAAGTAGGTCGTATAATTAAATGTTTTTCTGATTAATCGTAGATTCTTTGGATGGGACGAAACCTTGAAAGGACCTCTAGTTTATCCTGCAACTTCAGTCAATATCCCACTTAAATCATCCCAGGTAGATAAAAATTTATCCTATTTCCATAAATCTTCAGAGGTAATGTAGCAACCTTTGTAGATAATCTTTTCTAGCATTTAATTATTTTCTCTGTAAGGAGAGCCTATCTTCTGTCAAACCAGCAGAAACTTAATGCTATATTTGTATTTATTTTTTTACTCCATTCTCAATTTTTGGGTAAAAATATTTGCTTACTATATAATATAAAGAAGATGCTAGTTCTTCATAACTTAAGAAGAGTAGCTACCATGTATAGTGTTTTTGTGCCAGACACAGGTTGTAAACTGTGTGCAGATTATAACTCACTCCTCACTTCGACCCCAAGGTCGGCACTATCCCTCTTCCCATTTTACATGTGAAGGAATAGAGGCTCCTTAAGATTAAGTGATTTGCCCAAGGTTATACTCAGACATTTTATTTGTGCTAAAAGATAGCTGATAATCTTTAATACAAATAATACTTGGGTTTTTTGGTCAAGTAGTAACTAAGTGATTTATTTATTGATAGCTTTTTGTTTGTGTGTTTGTTTTAATAAGGGAAACACCTACCCAAGTGGCAGGGGAAAGGATTCGAACTTTGGCACTTTGCTGGCAAAGCCTGGGCTCTGATTCATTGTGCTCTGTCTAGAATTATGACTACTTGATTGTTGCGAAGTCATCCTTTACTATGCTCTTCTCCAGATTAAACAGTGCTGGTTTATTTTAATCCTTTAATGGGTGTTGTTTGTCAGTACTTAAATTAACCTTGTGATTCCATTATTAACTGTTCCTCAGGCCTTTTCTGGATAGGGAACCCAGGACAAACACCTTAAGCATTACGTCTAATGCAAAGATTACATCAAGGTTCTTACGTGCTCCTATTTTTTTATTATAAAATTGTATTTATAAAACAAAACGACCCCCAAACAATAAAAAATGTCTAATGGCATTGCAGATTAATGGGGTATGCTAGGCATTGATGTATGGGTGATTATTATGTGAAAACAGGAGCCACAAGGGCTGTTCAACTCCATGACCAAGACCTGTCCACCTTTTTAGCTGGAAAAAGGCCCTGACCTTCTTATGTACCCTGCAGGTATGTGTTTGTTTTTTTTAAGATTTTATTTATTTATTTTTAGAGAGAGGGGAAAGGAGGGAGAAAGAGCAGGAAAGAAACGTCAATGTGTGGTTGCCTCTCACACGCACCCCACTGGGGACCTGGTCTGCAACCCAGGCGCATGCCCTGGCCAGGAATCAAACCAGCAACCCCTCAGTTAGCAGGCTGGCATTCAGTCTACTGAGCCACACCAGCCAGGGCTTATATACGCTACAGGTTTGTAGTCGAAAGATTGTTGCCATTGAGGAAAAAATGGAATCTCAGTGCGCTATCCATAAGCAGTTTCTTTTCAGGCTCTTGCTGAATATTTCCTGTCTTCTCTTTGCCTATGTAAATAATATACTACATACATTTAAGCATGCTTTAATTTGGTTAAGTAAATTGATGTACTCATTTTTTTAAAATTAAGCCTTTAGAAAAAGATTTTATTTATTTTTAGAGAGAGGGGAAAGGAAGGAAAAAGAGAGGGAGAGAAACAACCAGTTGGTTGCCTCTCTCACACCCCCAACCAGGCACCTGGCCCGCAACCCAGGCATGTGCCCTGACCAGGGAACCAGCTACCTTTCAGGTTGTGGGATGATGCCCAACCCACTGAACCACACCAGTCAGGGCAAGACTTTATTTGTTTGGAGCAGTTTTAGGTTCACAGCAAAAGTGAGGGGAAGCTATAGAGATTTACCATTTACCCTCTGCCCTCGCACATGCGTAGCCTTCCCCATTATCAACATCCCCCACAATAGTGGCTCATTTGGTATAGTTGATCCACTCTTTTAGAAAGATAACTAATAATTAGTGTTTACTAAGTGTCCAGCATGAGCTAATTATGTCAATTGATTGAAACTCAACAACCCTATGAGAGAACATCTGTTGTTAATACTCGGTATTTTGGGGGTGACTTGATATTTTTTACAATGTTTCTAACTTATAGAAAAGTTGCAAAAATGGTACAAGGAACTTCTATATACCTTTATTTAAATTCACCAGTTATTTTCATTTTGCCCTATTTGTTTTATCATATTATCTCACTTGAGGTTTTTTTATTAATCATTTTTAAAATTTGTTATTCTATTATAATTGTCCCAGTTTTTCCACCTTTTCCCTCCTCCGCCCATCCCTCACTTGAGTATTTTTAAACAAGTAAATTTGGGACGGGGGGAAGGATATGAAGGGCTCAGGTTTTAAAAGAGAAGGCAAGAATGTCTTGAGTGTATCAGCAAGTTGGTATGTATTTGACTTTAGTCAAACATGTGAAGCAAATGAATCAGTGGATTTTGTGGTGTTATGGTTTGTTTTCTTCAGTCTATTCTGAAAAACGTCATTTTACTTGTGAATGATGAGTTTGTAGGCCCTTCCCACATCAACAAAAACTGTGTCGTAGAATATCCCTCTGTTGGGGCCTCCTTAGCACTTGGCGTGGTGTACTCACACACGAGTGTGTCGTTGGGGTATGCTAGGCATTGATGTATGGGTGATTATTATGTGAAAACAGGAGACACAACGGCTGTTCAACTCCATGACCAAGACTTATTTTGAAGATCCTTTTGTAGCTTCGAGGAGCTGGAAAATATCTAAGTGCAAAATGTGTAAGAACATTGGCTGCAATTCATACAGATAGTTTTGTCTTATGGTCAGGGAATGAATATAAATATTGTAACATTCTATTACCTTCCCCCCAATAACCTAAATTTTGGGAGTCTTTTCAGCCGTTGTCATATAAGGAGATTTAACTGACCGCCATCCCCACTGCCACCTTCCAGCTCATCCTTAATCTTCATTATTAATATGGCAGCCTGTCCTTTTGATAAAGGCATGACCTGCAGCATGAGGCCTGTCTGATTTCAGTGAAAGCACTATTATCTGTATTCCAACCAATGGACAATACAGCACTTGCAAGCTGCTTTTCCGTTCCCCCATTTTAAGTGATCATGAAACTGATGAAATATAGCTTCTTATTAAACCTGATTGTAATAATTAAAAACACTTTGCTTTCATAAGGATGAGAAAATTACAAATTACTTGGAAAGTATTCTTCCTAGTCATGCATTATTGTCTGTGAGGCATGGGCAGTTTTTTAAAGACTGTATAATATTATTCCTTAGGCATTTACATGCTAATAGAAGTCTGAAAAGTAAGGCGCTCTTCTGAAATGTTCAGGGTTGTTTTTATTGTATGTCATGTCGTAAACAGCATTCTGTGACAGGTATTTTCTCTCTTTGTCTTCTATTGAGCTAATTAGTAATTTACACTGTAGTAGCATCTCTTCCAGCCTCACTGTATGAAAATGCCTGCTGATGTGCCTTCCATGCAGCCTGGGCTGGCAAATGACTGGGGGCAGGTGTTGGTTAGCACATCAGAAGGCTCAAGGCTAAAATTTATTTTTGTGTTTTTATAAAGATACAGGCCTTTGTATATGCCCTGCCACTGCCCCTTCACCCCCCCCCCCTATTTAAATAGGAATGTTATGACCTCCTGTAATCCAGAGCAACTGTCCTTGATTCAACTTTGGGCTGTTTTCTGTTCTGTCCCCACCCCCACTCCATCATTGTGGGATTTGGGGAGGATTAGCAGGACCGTCTGGCATAGCTTAGAGCCCAGAAAGCTGGTCTTCACTGCTCCTTCCCATTGTCAGGATACAGAGCTTCTTGTCATTGTCTTTAGAACCCAGCAGTCCTTCTCTCTCTGGGCAAGTTATGAGAGGGGTGGGAGGGCAGCACTGTTGCTAGCAAGTTAGGAGGATGCTTTTATATGACACTTTTATCCCTCCAAAGGAAGGATGGGCCCTGCTTTGCGTCAGCTTTTTCAAAATGCAGCTGTGAGTGACCGAAAGATCATTTATAGCTTGGCCTTAGTACTTTGTCACATTGGTGTTCTGCTCTTCCCTGCCCCCTGGTCTATCTCTTTCAGTCTTCGACATGGGAAAGGTGACGTCTAGTATCTGTCATGTGCTCACTTGGATAGACCATGTGGGTATATTAAAGGAGCAAGAGCTTTTGACTGTGAAATAAAGTCCTAAGGATCAGTTTGTTCAGTGAGGAATATAAGTTTAACTGAGAACTAAAGGAATGGTAGAGAGGGGTTTGCTGATTTATTAGTTTTGAGCCAGAACCTTTCTAGTATGCTAGATAATTTGTGGTACTTAGTTTTGCAGTTATGGACACTAATTTATCAAAATAATAAGGTCAAAGTCCCCGTTAGAGTTAATTGGAGTCCCCTGACAAAAAATTGTTGCCTGGATGTGGCCACAAAGAAAATCAGGTAAGAAAATGTGTGAATAGCTCTGTTCAGCTGTCATTGATAGTAGCATTATAATCATAGACATCTAGCCTTTGACACTGCATCAGCATTCATGCACAGAGGACGTTTCATTTATGTAAGCATTCATAAGAGTATGTGGAGCTGTATGTTTTGCTCACATTAACTTCTTTTATTCTCCTTTTTTCTGTGTTCCAATACTACAACCTATATCAGTTGTCCTAATTATTTTGGAAGTTCATGGCTAGAAACTAATTAATTACACTCTTGTGCTATAACATCTAAAAGAGGTTAAAGGTCAGATTTTTAAGCAACATATATAAAAGTAAAATATCGAAGTGGACTGATCACACAAAGAGGTATTATGAGTAAGTAAAGGTAAGAAAGTGAATACATGACTATAGAACCAAATATACTGTGTTTTTTTTTTAAGATTTTATTTATTTTAGAGAGAAGGGAAGGAAGAGAGAGAGAGAGAGAAAAACATCGCTGTGAGAGAGATACATTGACTGGTTGCCTTTCACATACCTTCACCTGGGGACCTGGCCCACAACCCAGGTATGTGCCCTGACTGGGAATTGAACTAGTGACCTCTAGGTTTAATAGGCCAGCATTCAGTCCATTGAGCCACACCAGCCAGGGCCTGAATATACTCTTTTAAAAGAAACACTTCTAAAATATATGGCATAGCTTGAAGAACTGATAACAGTGCATTTCACTTGAAAGGTATGTGTACTTTAAAGAAGAGATCAAACTCATTTGTGCTTGGCCTCATTGTCTACTCCATGCTAAAATCCCAAATTGGTTAAATATTACCAGTCTCCAGTTATATTGTTAATGTGCTTCTTGAATTTTTTTTTATCTCCATAGGCATTTCAGCTTAGCCTATAACTAATAATAAATCAAAATCTATTTAATCTGTAAATTCAGTAATCCTAATATTTTAAATAAATTTAAAATAAAACCTGTAATTTACTACTTTTTGCCTATCAGATTGAAAGATTAAACAAGTTGATGATAGCCAGTAGTAACGTGGATGTAGGGAAGTGGGAACTTTCACACACTGTTGGTGGGAATGTACGCGTCCTTGGAGGTAAATTTAGCAATGTCTATTGGAATTTAAAATGTGCATTCCCTGTGACCCAGCAATTCTACTTCTGGAAATTTGTCCCAAAGATATATTTATACAATTGCATGAAAACTATAGTACAAAGTTTTTCTTTATAGCATTGTTTGTTATAGCAAAAAATGAAGTTCTCTGGTTAGGGGCTGGTTAAATAATGTATGATGGGTCCGCACAGTGGAATACCATTAAGCTGTTAAAAATGCAGTGGGTCTCTATATGCTGATGTAGAAAGATGTCCATTGTAAAGTTAGTTACAAAGTCACATTATAGAATGATATTTATAGAATATTCCTAATTTTGTAAAATGTTAAGGACTGTTATTGAGGTGTTCCCTTTTGGGGGAGGAGGGAGCCACTTTTTATACTCTATATACTTCTGTATTGTTTACTTTTCATAAGTGTGTGAGGAAACCGTTAACTGAGAACATCTTCATGATGGAAACTTCTGTGGTAGTAAGGGAGAAGAGGGAGGAGGTTAGCCAGAGGAAAGAACTGGTCCATTCATGTGAGAAACATCAGTCATATTTTTGAGTCGGAAATGTCTGGAATGGCAGAAAGAGGGAATAGAGTGGAGGTTTAGGCTATTTGGTGGTGGTTTTAAAGGTAATAAAAAGAGCCTGCATTTGATTCGAAAATGATCTATAAAGTGGAGATGATAATAATACCTACTCTGCCCTGACTGTGTGGCTAAGTGGGTTGAGCATTGTCCCATGAACTGAAGGGCTGCCTGTTCGATTCCCTGTCAGGGCACATGCCTGGCTTGCAGGCTGGGTCCTCCGTTGGCGGCGCGTGAGAAGCAGCCAATGGGTGTTTCTCTCACATCGATGTTTGTGTCTGCCTGTCTCTCTCTCTCTCTCTCTCTCTCTCTCTCAAATCAATAAACATATTCTTGGGTGAGGATTTTAAAAAAGTGTAAAAATACTGAAGAGTTACAATATTAGAACTCTAGGCACACGATGTCCTTCAAGTTGCTATTGGTTTTGTTTACCAATATAATCAAGTAAGTATATTAACATTTGGGGTTTTTAAAAGCAGAGGGGAACAGGTAATTTGGGGGAAGAGCATCATTTTCTGTGCCCATGGGATGTGGAACAGATATATCACTTTTCACTAAATGTGTTAATCAGTTTTTGTTAGCAGTGCTGTATAATGAGAATATTAGCTACAACACCTACATTGACAGCCAGCAATCGGCTTGTGAAATCTTTTAGAAAATCTGGCAAGAAGTGTTCCTGAGCAGTTGAAATTGCTTTTGTGGGAAAAAATTACATGGACAAATAAAGTAGAAAAAAATTTCTCCAAAAAGAAATAGTTTCACCCCTGAGAGCCACGAGTAAAGATGTTTTACCTGTGAACTGAGATATGACAGTGTAATTTTGTAGAGCTTTAGACTCCCTTTTTTATTTCAACTTCTCATTTAAGTTTGTCATTCAAAGAACTTCAAGGTATATTTATATTTGATGAAAAAATAAGTATAGATTTTTATACTATAAAAATTAAATTCCTCTATTTTAAGAATGATGAATTTCTCACACTATAGTATATGCTATAGTCTAATCTGAATTACTTTCCCCTTCTACTTCCAGTTAAGACGTATAAAACATTTTTGAAGGTTCTTTAAAAAAACCATTCAGCAGGAATAACAAGAAAAGTTTATATTTAAGCACAGTACTTGGCACTTGAAGTGTTCAATAAATTTTTATTGAATAAATTAATGTATGCATGAATGAAAATATTCTGAATTTGGACTTCATGCTCTGTGATTTGGGCACAGTCTGGCATTGGTGTATAAAGGCCCTCTGTTCAGCCCACTTCCTGTGCCCAGTTTCCTCCCCCACCCCACAAGCACCTTCTCTAATGTGTTTGTTATATGTCCTTGGTTCTATATGCATCTTTATAAATACTTAGTGATTTTTTTTGTATATGTACTTTTAATTTCAAAATTCTTCATTATATCACACTACTATAGAATTTGGCTATAAAATTCTCTCTGTAAAAATGCTATAGATCTTGCTCAGTTTTTACTTTTTTTCACTCATTACTGACTTAAGAGCTATGTATGCTTTTGGATGTACATTTGGGCTAATTGGTCCTAACTGCAGAATAGTATTCCATGGTGTGCGTCCATTCCCATAGTGATGGATACCTAGGCTACCATAAACATTGCTACCAATAAACAGTCTTGTACGTGTCTGTTACAGACACGTTTGAGAATTTCTTTGGAATACAGACTCAGGAGTGGCATTGTGGCATAATAAGTATTGTCAGGCTGTTGAATCAGTTTCCATCCCACAGGCATTGTGTTCCCTACCACCCCAACACCTGGCATTGTCCATGCTTCCAACTTTTGCCATTTAGTGGTGTCTCATTTTAATTTATATTTTCTAATTAGTGAGTTTGAGCATTTCTTCATATTCTAGTTAGCTGTTTCCTTTCTGTGAAGTAAGCATGAAACAATAGACAGTATTTTTTTTAAGCTAGAGGAACTTTTGGCTGTGCATTATATTTTGTGAGATGTTAATGTATTTTCTCAAACTTCGAAAAGGGAGGAACATCATACATTATATTGATGCTTAAAGTATTTTCTTCCTGATTGCAAAACACAATGAAACAAACATTATTCTTAAGCATTCAACTTGAAAGCTATAAAGTATGCTACAGTGAAACCACCTGGCTAATCTAGTCTCATTGTCTTTATTTATGCTGAAAATTAAGAGCAAGTGTTTACTAGAATAGCTTTGTTTAGAAGGTACTTTAGCACATTAGATTTTTAGAAAATCACTCCTGGACAGAAATCAATAGGCCATTATAATGATCCAGCTGTTTTCCCGTTGACAGTGTTCTAGATGTCAGAAAACTGAGTAAATAGCAGGCAGCACCTCTGCCTGCCTGTCATGGAGAAGCCATGACTTGATCAATGACTATGGACTTCACACTCATTGACTCTGAGATGATATTAAATATGATAAACAAGTGCCATATTATACTCCCGATTTTTCAGTGAAAGGGCTGTGGAAAATATAGATGTGAAGTATTTGAGGACAGAGAAAAATCACATCTCCTAATTGAGATGCCCCTTCTTGGGGTCTTAGAGAAAGCTGGGCAGCCGTCGTTTCAGATTTGTACATGAATCCCACTACTATTTGGTTAGTCGTCAGGAAAGGATGAGTGACTGACTCAAAAGGCCTTTTTCCTTTTGAGATTCACAGTACTTGTGCTTTCCTTTCCTGAGGAAGCAATACAGTTTTGTAAGTGTTCTCATTTCTGACTAAAATGAGATGCAATCAGTTTGTTCTGTTTGACTTTGGTTTAGCATCTACTTGACTGAGTGAAGAAGGAAATTTAATTTGTGACATGACTGACAGCCATAAACCATGAACTTTTCCCAATAATATATGTTAAATGTATAATATGTTAAATTTTTTTCTTTCATGTTTCTCTTTTTGTTGGTGTTGTTGTTACGACTTTTGTGTGGTTATGATAGAGTATTTATCAGCAAAACATTTTTTTCTGCTCTTAATTTTTTTCCAAAGTCACACTTTATGCCAAGATAGAAAGTTTTCTAAATGCCTTGGTATTGCTCTACCTTGAAAATTTATTTTTCTCTCATGTTCTTTTACTCAGAAATCTTGCTTGGCAAATCTAATTTTTAGATGCGATTTTAAACATCTTTTAAGCCTTTTAGGGGTCTTTAAAATTTAATATTTATCAATGCTAGGTCTATCTATATATAGCATAAAAAGCACATGACCTGCTTTTCCCCTTCCCGACATTCTGTCTTTCTGGGCACCTCCGTTTTCTACCCTCTGAGCTGTTTCTTTTGATATTTAATGACATTTTTCCAAACAGTGGGCTTAGACTGCTATTTTTTAAAATCTTTACAGGTTGTTTTCTAGACCTGCACAACTATTGTCCTGGGATCTACCTTCCTGCATGTCCTAGGGTATACCCCTTCACCTCCCTATGTTGGGATCCCATTGTTTCTTGGGCCTCATAGCTTCTTCTTTATTATTTACACTTTAATTAAGCAGTTCCTCCATAAAGTTCCAAAGAAAAAGGTGCATGGGATATAAATATGTGAATTTGCATGTATGAATATGTCCTCATTTTCTCTCATGCTTGATTTATAGTTTTCTTGGATATAAAATTTTAGATTGGACGGTATTTTTTCTGAGTTTAACCAGCATTGCTCTGTTGGTTTCTTGTTTCTATTATTGCTAATGAGAGTCTGATGGTGTTCTGAGTCTTGATTTTGTTTTCCCCCTTCTTGGTTACTTTTAGGATCTGATCTTTGTCCCTGCTGATAATCAGACTCACTGTGGGTCTTGTTTTATCTGTTGTGCCAGGGCTTCACTAAGGGCTTCAGTTTGGAAACAGATTTTTTTATTTCTGGGATGTTCTCGAATTCTTAAATTCAAACCAAATTCCCCCTACTTCCCCAGTTTTCCTATTCGTTCTCTCTGGAACACTTGTTTGTATTTGGAACTTACGGACTGACAGGTCTTTTAATTTTCCTATCTTTTCTATTTCCCATCTTTTTGTTTTGTTCTACTTTCTGATGGGGGGTTGTCTTGAACTTTCATCTTCAGACTCTTCTAATGAATTTTATATAGCTTCTATCCTGTTTTTAATTTTTAAGAGTTTTTTTTCTGAATGTTCCTTTTAATAGTTTTCTATTTTTGTTTTATGGATGAAATAGCTCTCCTCTGAGTATGTTCATTATAATTTAAAAAAATCTCTTCAGCCTCCTGCATGATTTCTGTTTCCTTAAAATACCTTTACTTGATCATTCGTTTTGGTCTTTCATTTAGGGAATTTCCTTAAATGTACAGCCTTGGCTCTCTTACTCATATTCCAGAATGAGCCATGGAAAAACTGAAAGTCGAATTTGCCACAGTGGGGGCTTCTGAAAGTAAACTGGTGGTCTTCATTATAAGGTGATTAGCCATGGACCCAATATGGGGGGATCGGAGTGGAAATTACTTTTAGCAGTCAGTATTTGTAGGTGTTTTGCTCTTGGAAAGGTTCTTCCCCAGAGAGGATGTTCCTGTAATTGGCTTACACACCTGGCTGCAACACTTAGGGAGCTGAGTGGAGAAAGAGCTGGGGATATTTACCTTTGAGGTTTCCATTAATCCCCATCTTTTTATACTGGTAGGGCTGCCCCTAGTTGGGCCTAAGTCCCGAGCCTGTTTAGTTTCCAGAGAGCACACTTCCTCTGCTGACCAGTGGACACTTAGAGTTAAGGTGGGAATCTTGGGGTAGAACTTCACCCTGTTCTTTTTTTAGGCCTGCCTGCAGTCTCCACTTTCTGAGGCATTCTGAACTTTTCTGGTTTATCTCAGCACAATTCAGTTTGCTTTGAGCTTCCCCTTAACATGCTCTTAACTTTTGCTTTCTTTGCTCTGCTAAATCAAATAACTTATCCATTTGCTTTTCAGCTTCCAAAAACTTTGTTGTAGTCATTTGCTATTCCTTGTCCTTGTGTATTTTATGTTTTTAATGCCATTTTAGTGGAGTTATGGAGAGAGCAAAGGTAAATATAGATGTTCAGTGTTTCACAGAAAAATCCAGCTTATTTCTTCAATGCCCTGTTTCAACACAAGACTTAATGGATGGATTGCTTATAGCAACAATTTTCACAAGAATTTGCGCCACAAGAATTTTTGAAACATGTAATACCTGACTATTTAGTCAGTGGCATGGACTTCTTTTCCCAAAAATTGATAAATAAAAAAATGACAACAACCAATATAACAACAGCTGTCTGATGTGAACGAATCAAAATTATACCTGTTTGTTGTCAGGTCAGCAAAAAATATATTTTTGGTATGCCACAGAATTTTAGAAATTAGTTTATGTGTGCCATGAGATGAAAAAGGTCGAAAATTGCTGGCTTATAGCAATTGCAAAAATTATAGCAGAATTGTACAAGACATAAATTCATTTGGTTTTTTCTGCCCTCGTGGATTAATGACTAACCTATAGCTTGCTGTAAAAGAGTGACATCTGAATGACTTTGGGAAGTTTATAGGTAGATAACAGAAATTTAGGTTATGAGTCACTTAAATGTTCCTTTTGCAGATGTGGAAAGTGAGACACCTGTTTCAGTTGAGAAGTGGCTTACTTACGTTCACTCATGTATTTAGAACTAGAACAGAGTCTTTTCTCCAGTGTTCTTTTCCTTATCCAGTATGGTTCTATTCTCATTAAAGTAACTGGAAATAGGACCCCTTTATCCATTGCTTATGCCACCCAAATATCCTGTTAATTTAGTGCAGGTTTTAGGTATCAGTCATGGAATTTTTAAACATTTTTCTTCCTGTTAATATTTGGAGGTCTAGTTTTATTTTGGTGAACTTTAAAACTTTAGAGAATTTGTCTTATTATTTAAAGATGTTTCTTTCTTGAAGTATTTATATCAAGCATTTAAAAGGTTTCTTTTTTCCTCCTGCTGTTCCCTTCTCAGTAGGTCCCAAAAGTTCTCTGTCAGGGAGGGCAGAAACTCCTGAATATAATTATAACAGGTAAATTAATATGCCTGTTAAAATTTTTAAGTAATGTGGAAAAAGGAAGGAGGTGTTGTAAAAATATCAACAGGTTTCTTTGGAGAAATCATGGAATGCTTTCTTTACCAATTTTTAAATTCTCAATTTTTCTCTTCCAAGACCTATTCCTAAATTTAACCCGTACAACATATACCTTTTGTCTTATTTCTCCCTCCCTCCTATAGTTTATATTTTGTACAGTTTGCCCCAGAACACCACTAAATTCTACGTTGACTTAGAATTCTTTGGTGTTTTTCATTTGTATGTAAAATCCATGGTGCAGAAACCCTGTTTTATGCTTTTAAATAAAATCACTTACACACATTTATGGAGTACCTTCTTTGAGTCACTGCGGTCCTCTGTAGGTGCTTGCATTTTCGGGGGTGATATTAGCTCTTTGACAGATTCCTGACGGTTGGTATAAATCCACCTTCTCTTTAGTCACTGTCATGAGGCAGTTGAAAGAATAGCGTCGGCCCTTTTCTGTGTGTCACATTAGTGACTAGTAATAACAGCTGGGAGCAGAGCAGGGAAAACCTGCCGTTTGGAAACGAAGGGATCTAATGTTCCCGTATCTGGAAACGAGCATATTGGAAGGGAAGCACTCTGAGAGTCTTTATAACCTTCAGATTTCATGATCATAAAGAGGGGCTCCAGGGAACCAATGACACCCCTGGTAACAACTGACCGACAAAGAAAAGTAATGTCTCTTGTGATTGAATGGAATCCAATGGAAATTTTTTTATGACTAAGCTAAGCTCTTGCAGACATAATCTGAAGTAACCTTAGAACACGTAGAATGATAGAGCTTTGTTTATTTTCTCTTCCCCTCATCTAAACTTAAACAATGCATGCTTTCTCATTATATTTTGGAAATGTATTTTTAATTTTTTCTAATTTTTTTTATTGTGAAATATGTATGTGAAATATTTAAAAACATACATACATTTTAAAGCTAGTATTAAAATAAAAGCTGCAGTAACCATTCTGTAAGTGTGAAAGTTCCCTGTGTGATCCTCTCCCTTATGCACGTCTCAGGTTAACCAGTATCCTGGCTATTATCAAGAAAGTTAGGATTTTGCATCTCTTTATTATGTTTTAAATTCTAAACTTGAAAGCAAAATAGCTCAATGATGAAATGCCTTCGGTCTGTTTACATGTATATTTTATTTATTTATTAAGATATGATTAACAGAATATTACATTTGTTTCAGGTATACAGCATGATGATTCAGCATTTGTATATATTATGAAATGATCACCACAATTATCTAGGTAACATCTGTCACCATACATACTTTAAAAAATTTTTTTTCTTATGATGAGAACTTCTATCTTAGCAATTTTGAAATATGCAACATATTATTGTTTACAAAAGTTACCATACTGTACATTAGATCCCCAGGACTTATTTATTTTATACCCAAAAGTTTGTACCTTTTGACCCTCTTTACCCATTTCACCCTTTACCTTCACCCCCACCTCTGGCCACCACCAATCTGTTGTTCTGTCTGTGAACTTGTATGTATGTTTTTCTCATTTTGGTTTGAGTTTGTTTTATTTTTTTTAGATTCCACATACATGTGAAGTCACTCAGTATTTGTCTTTCTCTGACTTATTTCACTTAGCATAATGCCCTTAAGTTCATTCACATTGTCGCAAATGGCAAGATTTTATTTTATTTTTTTATGGCTGGGTAATATTCCTCTGTGTGTGTGTGTTTATCTCACATTTTCTTCATTCATTCATTCATTCAAGAATGGACACTTCAGTTGTTTCTATACCTGGGATATTTTAAATGATGCTACAGTGAACACAGGAGGTCATATATCTTCTGAGGTAGTGCTTTTGTTTCCCTCGGATATACTCTCAGAAATGGAATTGCCGGATTGTGTCGTAGTTCTATTTTTAATGTTTTGAGCAACCTCTATGCCGTTTTCTATAGTGGCTGTACCAACTTACATTGCCACCAGCAATGTATAAGGGTTCCCTTTTCTCCACATCCTGGGCAACATGTATTTTATTTTTTATAGAGGATAGTAGTAAGAAAATAGTAACATTTATTGAGTGTTTAATTCATGCCATTTCTTCTTTTTTTTAATCTATATATTTTTTTCCATTACCATTTAGTCCCCTTAGACACCCCTCCTCCCCACAATTAGCACACTGTTGTCCATGTTCATGAGCCCTTTTTCCTTTGTACTCAATTCCTCTACCCCCCAAACCCTCCCCCATAGTTGTCATTCTACTGTCTTATCTATGAGTCTGTCTCTGTTTCGCTTGTTAGTTCGGTTTGTTCATTAGATTTCACATATGAGTGAAATCATATGGTATTTGTATTTCTCTGACTAGGTTTTTTCACTTAGCATAATGTTCTCCAGGTCCATCCATACTGTTGCAAAGGGTAAAATTTTCTTCTTTTTTACAGCTGAGTACAATTCCATGGTGTAAATGTCCCATAGTTGTTTTATTCACTCACCTACTGATGGACACTTGGGCTGCTTCCATATCTTGGAGACTGTAAATAACACTGCAATGAACATAGGGGTGCTTATGTTCTTTAGAATTAGTGTTTTGGGTTCCTTTGGATATAATCCGAGAAGTAGGATTGCTGGGTCAAAAGGCAGATCCATTTTTAATTTTTTGAGGTCCCTCCATACTGCCTTCCAGTGGCTGCACCAGTCTGCATTCCTACCATCAGTGCAAAAGGGTTCCCCTTTCCCCACATCCTCGCCAGCACTGGTTGTTTGCCATTTATTTTTCTGAGCACGTTATGCATGCTAACTCACCAACAACTATATGAGTTAGTTGAGGAAATGAGGCACGGAGCTAGGAATTTGAGCCCACTGGGATTCTAATTCAGCCAGTCTGGCTTCTAAACCTACTCTCTTAATTACTGTGCCTAATTAGGATATTGTTAATATCTGCATTTATTTTGCATCTTTGAATACTTTACCCAGATAACAGCGTAGCCATCAAGTTCTATATTGTTTCTGCTGGAATGATTTTGTTAGAAAGTTCTACAGGTTTTCAGATCTCATTGCTTGGCACAGATAATATAGTCCATCGATTTATTGGAATCTTATTATAGCTTTGCTATTGTTCATTTCAGAGCCCTGCTAAATACTAGTTTTTCAATGGAATATTCAGGGAAAACCAATAATATCACTTGTATTTGTAGTATACTGAATAGTGATATGTAGGTTAGAGTTAACTTTAATTTTTAAAAGAGCTGTGGTTATAGGAAGCATTTTACTAATATATTTTAAAATTCTTATTTAAAATATTTTCATGTTTGTAAGACAAGTAATTTTGACACTTCTCTAGATACGATTTTTAAGAGATAAGTTATTTATAAAAGTTATTAACTCTACTTAGTGAATTAATGTTTCCTTTGCAGTATTTTCTCTGAAAACAGCCAGCTGTAATATGTCTTTATGTTTAAATTTCAAAGTTAGAAACCATTTCTTTAGGAGGAGTATAAACTTACAGCTCAGTAACTTCTCAAACAAGACAGTTAAAGTGTCTCAGGATATTGCTAACTACCAACTAAGTTTTACCGTGGCACAAAACTTACCTGAGCCTCATGTTTTTTGTCACTGATCACTGGAATTGTGCTAACTCAAAGCAGTTATTTTGGGTCTAGTCTCTACTGTGTTCTTGCTGTATGATCCTGTGCTAGTCATTTAATAACCAATTTGAATATCCATTCTTTATTGCTGCTGACACTTCATTGTGAGAATTAACTGACACAACATGGTATCTAGTAGGAGTCTAATAAATGTTCATAAATGGCCTCTTCCAAGAAAAATTGCCACACCGCTGACAAAATTGTTGTACAGTATTTAGAAATGTACTTGGTAATGATAGAATTAATGTTTTGAAAATGGTTTGAATGTGTGCTGGCAGACTGAACTCTACCAATTAATAATATTTTATGTGGGAGTATAAAAAAGCAGGATTAGAGGTAAGCACAGTGATGAAATAGCAGCTCCGGGGTATGCTGTATGGAAGGTCTTTTTGTGGCTAACACCGTGGCTCTACAAACTAAATGGAATTCGGTGCATATAAATATATGCTTTTGTTTGCATATATTTATATTGGATGATGGGGGAGAATGCAGGTATATATTATGCTATTGCTTTTAGGTCATTTTATTTTTTTGTGAAAAGGAATCCCCAACCTGGCTAAGATCTTATGCCTTTTAATTCTTATTAAGCTGTTAGTTAAGACCAGGATGTTATTTAACTAAAATAAAGACCCAGATACCAAACACATTTTAGGATTCCTGAGCTGTACCTGAATGATCAGGCTCTTTTATCCCAGCTTGCCCCTCAACCTCCTGGAATGTTCAAATATCAATGCCTCTTCTCAACAGAATAATGATCTCAAGTCTTTGCTCTCTTTGGTAGCAAGAAAGAATAGCTGACCCATGTGTACCTCTTGTCAGTTTACAATATACTTGCACACACATTTGCTTATTCTTCATAGCACTGTTGAAAGGGAGTAAGAGTTGATGTTATGTGCATTTATAGGTGAAGATGTAGAGGTTCTGACATTAGTGAGTTGCCCAAGGTCACACTGCTAATAAGTGAATAACCTGGGGCTTAAACACAAGCCCTCTGATTCTAAATCTAAGGCTTTTTTACTCTCCCATGCTCTTATGCTCCTTATAAATTAACAGACCCATTTAATCTTTTATTAGATATGAAAGTCAATCAACAAGAAAGATGGATACCTAAAGCCTTTTTGATCCTAACCATTACATAGACATTTAGAGAAGGAAGTTTCTAATGTGGGGCTTGACTCTCTTTTCAGTCTGAGACTCTGGACCTCTTACACATCATTGTATTGATCCCATTTTTTCCTATTTAAGAAAGCCAAGACAATGGGAAAGTTTTGTTCTAATACAATGGTGTATCTCTGAAAAGATGATTAAAATTACAGTTTACAATGGTAAATGCCATGTGAAAATTTTACTTTAAAAGACATTATAAATGTTAGAAAAGCATGACCTAAGAAGTAAACTTTGTGATGAACTTAAATTTATTTATTTTTAAATCTTCTTGTTTTAATAAAAAGCAAGTACATATTAACAGCCATATGTGAATGCCAGATGATTAAAACAAAACAAAAAAGTGATCTGCACTGCAACTAGGAAAGCAAATTTTTGGTCTTAAGAGAAATGGTGTGTATGCGTGTACATGTGCGTGCACCTGGGCATTTTTCAGGAAGGCCATTCCGTTCCAGCCTGGAAAAATAAAAGCATAGACCATTTCTAATGACTGGTATTGTTTCACCAGAAGTAAACAGAGTAGTTAGGGTATTTTTTAAAAACAGCAACAGTTGTACTATTTAAAAAGCCTTTTCTTTGAAAGAAAAAACCTTTCTGTATATAGTGAGAACACAACCCAATAAAATAACGATTTCAGTTCTTTTCAGAGTTGATTGACTTTCTAAAGGCCTTATGCTTACTCACAGGTTAGGATTTTATTTACCAAACTTTTTTTATTGTAAGGATCTCCTAGGGCACCTATTAAACATACAAATGCCTGGGTCCCATTTCAGACTTCCAGGAAAGCTGACCAGCTGACAGGTACTGGTGACTTCCACCGTCAGCAGAAGCACTCAGTTCAGGAACTGGCCTGGAGGCTTCTTCTTTGCCCAGCCCTACCCACCCATCCTGGGATAGTTTTTGAGGAAAAAACTTCAAAGACCCTCTAATACTATGGGGTTTTCTTTGAGCATCAAAAGACCTTGTCCCTAGAAACACACATGAACAAACTGAATCCCTCTGTGAAATGGATTGGGATTGAGGAGACACTGAGTTTAGCTTGGCTTCTACCCGAAATAGTACTGGGACCTCCAGTAATCCCTTAACTATGCTGTGCCTCAATTTTCTCTTACGAAAAAAAGTGGATCAGGTCGGTCTTGCAGACCAAATTTCTCCCTTAGTACAAAATTCCTGCCTAGTCATGATAAATTTAAAAGAGGAGGTCCTCTATCAGTGATTCATTCAAACAACAATATAAAGACAATGGAACACAAAAATGAACGAGAAACAATCTTTGTCCTCAGGATGCTCACAGTCCAGGTTGTCATTTCGTGTATACTATATAACCGCTTTATAAACCCATGCTTAATGGTGAAGAACAACATTTTAATAAACAGCTTATAGGAAATGGCCAGGTGGCCCACTTGGTTGAGTGTGGTCCCGTGCATCAAAAGGTTACGGGTTCAATCCCTGGTTAGGGCACATACCTAGGTTATGGGTTTGATTCCTGGTCGGGGTGTATAAGAGAGGCAACTAATCGATGTCCATGTCTCTCCCTCTCCCTCCTTTCCTCTCTCTCTAAAAATGAATGAACATATCCTCAGATGAGGATTAAAAGAAAGAGAGAGGAGGGATGGGGGAGAGAGAGAGAGAGAGAGAGGGAGAGAGGAAAGGAGGGAGGGAGGGAATTTGGAAGGAAATTTATTTGGCAAGTGAACTTAGATTTTACTACTAGATTATTCTTAACCATAGTCAGAGGGTGTAAATGCAAACTTAGCACCCTTTGTGTTTCACAGAAAACCATATATATGTCTGTTTTGCAGTTACTGTACAGAGATCCTGAATTTGAACTGAAATCATTATTTAGAGCTGTTAATGAGTAAAATCCATGGCAAACTAATAATTTAGAATCTTAGAACAATAAAGTCAGCAGATCTTGAGCCTTTTGTTTATGCTGTCCATGCTTGCACTGACATGTAAAATGTTACATGTTTCTTTTGCATTATTAATTACTCGGAGTGATACTAAAGGTAGAAAGATAAAGGATCGTCAGCTATGTGCCAGGCAGTGTACTAGCGTTTTACAGGCATTCTCATTTAATCCTTACACCAGTGCTATGTCGTAGATGAGAAAACAGGCTTAAGGAAGTGAACTTGCGTTAAGGTCTGTGCTAGAAAGTGGATACCATGATGATTAACTGGTCTCTGTTACTGTCTACATCTTGCTTTGCATGACACCAGAAAGCCGGAGAGTTCAGCAAGTTTCATTAATAGGTCAGCTTGAATATGATTGTCGGGGACTTTATTTCAAAGACTATTGCAGGGGTGTCCAGCCTGCGGCCCACAGGCTGCATGTAGCCCAAGGATGGCTGTGAATTGTGGCCCAACACAAAACTGTAAATTTACTTAAAATATTATGAGATTTTTTTGTGATTATGTGTCACAGTGTATTTAATGTGTGGCCCAAGACAACTCTTTTTCTTCCACTGAGGTGCAGAGACGCCAAAAGTTTAGACACCCCAAGGATGTCATCCACATTTTGTTTGTTTCTATGTATTCTGTGATTTCCCTTCCCCCCTTCAAAAGTATGTTGCAGTAGTTTAAATAATAGAAGTGGGGTCCAGCTGGAAAATATTTGAACGTGTGGAGTCTTATTAATAGTAAGCTGATTTATTATAATTTCCCAGTTTTCAAGATCACCATCATAATTACTGAAGTCATTACTCTTTAAATTAATAGCTGTTTCATAGGGCTTTTAAGCCTGCCTAAACTCCATGTAATTAAATATCCTAGGTGCTGTTTAGAATAGAATTGATTATTGTGGTCAACTTTTGGAGAGATCCAAGCATTAATTAAAATAACTTGGATTTAGCCCTGTTGGTTGGAGCGTCGTCCCATACACCAGATGGTTGCAGGTGAGCTCCAGTGAGGGCGCCTACGGGAGGCAACCAATGAATGTTTCTCTCGCACATCAATGTTTCCCTCTTTCTCTCCCTCTTCCTCTCTCTCTGAAATCAATGACTATGTCCCCAAGTGAGGATTAAAAAATAATAATAAAATAAAATAACATGGATTTAAATGTAATTAGGTTAACTTTTAATCTTTTGGTGTTCTTATATTGAAAGTAGGATTATTTGGATAGGAAAGAGCGAAATTTTGTGGATATAAAAACCCCATCCACATAATGTTGCCTTAGCCTCCTGGGTATGGTTACCTCAAATCCGCACCCTAGAGGGTGTGGAAATGGTAAGCTCTTTCTAAAAATATTTGTGTATATCATGAGTTTTATCTTCTAGCAATTACTTCTGCCTCCTAGACCTATACTGTCTTACCTTGCACCTGTGATGTGCACTGTGGTGCACTCAGATGTGAAACTGGGTTCTTCCTCTGATTTTTAGAAAGATCCTAATTCAAATAGGACATTTGTGGGTTTGGTACACCTAACTGAAGAAAGGAGACAAAAAAGAGGTGGGGTGAGCCTCACACTGCAATAATGCAACTTCCCTAGTAAAGCATCCCTATTCTCAAAATGTTTTCAGACCTCCCTTGACCTGGGAACTTCACCCCATCTAGTCCCAGCTTTGCTCCATTATACTGACTCATCTCTTCCTTTCCCTCTCCCATCATTCTTTCCTCTGTTCCTTTCAGAGATAAAATAACAATTTCTTTCTCTTGTCTAATATAGAGCAATTTCTCTCTTTTGACAACCATTCTTGGATCTTGACAGCCATTCTGCAGGGATTCATTCACCTCAGGGGACTGGACGTGAGAGGTGGGGTGACCCATACTGAGGGAACATATTTTCACAAAGTTCCTTCTAAGGGGAGTTCTTGTGTTAGTTATAGGATGACAAAATAGACTGACAGTGTACTAATTTCAAGCTTTTTGAGCCCTACTTCCTGAATAAAGTGTCAGAAGCCTAAAAAATGACTATACATGTAATTTGTCTAAATCATATGCTCTAGATATCTTTGACTAATGTCCTTGTGTATAGAACGTATGCTGCTTTTAAAAAAGCCAGCTGCTCCCCTAAAAGGCACTAACCTACCTAACACAAAGGGGCCATCTCATGGCATCTTACATTATTCTGTATTTCACTTATGCACAAATTATTTTAGCTTTTGATAAACAAGAATTTTTGTTCCTGTGAATTGGTTTTGTTTTTGGGACAGTTTGGCATTATATTTAAAGACAGCATATAATCTCTAAAACCTAAAGCAAATGCAGAAGTGTAGTTTTCAGGATACAAGCCTTTACTTACATTTATGGATCAGCCTGTTCATATGTGACTGAATCTTTGATTGCCCTTAGCTGAAAAAAGATCACAGCTTTTTTCACTCTTCTGCATTAATTTTGAGTACTTGGGTAGAGTTCATTAAATTATATTGTAATATACTGATCCTTTTTTTAAATTTATACATAAAATTCATGAAATTGCTTTTCTCTTGCCCACCTTATGGATTGTTTTTCTCCATAGGTAATAGAGAAGAGGAAACTTAATCCATGACTGTGGAAAAACATGGAAGAAGATGGAAAAAAACTTATTTAATGGGTAAGAAATAAAATTATAATAAAAATATATTAATGAAAACTATTTATAATATCATATGTACAGCCAACCTAAAATAGGTGGCCTAAGTTGGGGTACTATTAGTGTGAGTGATCAGTCTCTATTTTTAATTTTTATCTTATCTCCTTTGTGAATTTTCACCACTGTCTTCCTTTTTATTGTTGAGAATTTTTTAGTATTAACTTAAGCTAAGAGGGAACACAGCCATATTTGTGTGTCAGGGAGTAATCAAATAGAATTCCAGAGAAAGCCCACAAAAGGTGTGACTAAATTTATGTTATTCTAAAATTGTTTAATCACACAAGTCCTTACATTCTCATTGCCAGTAATTTAAACATGCATAACCAAAGCCCTCTACATGCATCTTAGCCCCCTCACAGAGAGCATATAAGGTCTGTCCAGAAGGTATCCAGCCATGTACTATGAAAAATAGAAACATTTATTGAAGAAGATACAAGATACAAGAAACATCGTACCTAGGACAATGATGCCTCAGTTTCCCTCAAAGTAGGCACTTTTGGACCTCACACAGTTCTCCCAGTCACCATCAGCTGCCATGTTGTATTTTCTTATTATATTTTCTGAATCTTATTGATGGTCTGAAATCTCTTCACTTTCAAAGGTGCTTTTAGTTTTGGGGGAAAAAGCTAGAAGTTGCAGGGTGCCTAATTTGGGCTGTATGGGGGCTGAGTCACCTGGGTGATTTGATGTTTCTCGCAAAAACTGTGCACGAGACGTGATGCACGAGCAGGCGTGTTATCGTTATGAAGCTGCCAATCACCATTTGTCCATAGCTGCGGCCTTCTGAATCACCCAAATAGTTTCCGTGGAGGAATGTTCACGCTTAACACAAAATTTGATGCAGATTTGTTGCTCTATTTACTCAGTCATTTTGAATGCAATGGCCACATGGTGCACATGCTCATACAATGGCATCCACCGCCCCCACTGACCAGTACAGTGAAGTCATCATTGTTCACACATGCGCATTCCAGTCCAGCTCTCCTTGAGTGCCAGTTTACTTCGATGTCACACAAACCAGTCTTGTTATATTAATAATAACTGGACTTTTTCTGGACAGACCTCATATAAGCGTATCATACATATTTGTGCAACCTTCTTTGTCTAATATTTAAAAATGTGGGCTTAGGAGTCAAATTGTTTTTGACTAGCCACTGTTAACTTGACAGGCAGATTAATTTCTCTGTGCCTCAATTCCTTGAGTATAAGGCGGGAACAATAAAATGCTTATCTCATGCCATGTTGAAGATTAATATAAATCTTCATTTATTTATTATATAAATAATATAAAAATATTTGGAATAATGCCTGGAATATAGTAAGTGCTTGGTAAATGTCTGCTATAATTCTCATATGTATCCCCGTTTATGTACCAAAGATTAACCTTTTTCTGATATACTCCAAGAGTTAAACCTTTTTGGATAAGGTTAAACCCTGATGGCAAGAATTATTTTTTCTTTTGGCTTCAAGCTTCATTTCTGTCAGAGTATGCTGCTAGATCAAGTGAGAATAGCTACACACCTTCAACCCTTACTGCATATCTTACGGTGTGTATGGTGCTTATAGGTACATGAGAATAAACAACCATCTTTGGACTGTGATAGTGTCATCCTGTTGATAAAAGCATCTATGTCAAAGCTGGACTCATGATTGATTCTCTTGTTTCTGGATAGGTATGTCAATTTTCTAAGATTCCTTCAGTCTATTTTGAAAGATAGGTCTTTTGAGTTTCTTTTTTGTTTGTTAGTTTCACAGAATTGTAATAGTTTTGAAAATGTCTTTGATATCTTTTCTATGGCTTGTCAGCACATTCTTAGGTGGTGCAATTACCTATTTTAAGAAGCGAGGACACTGAACCAGTCATCTCTTTCTAATATTTTTTTCTCCTGTGTTGTTTTGGAGCTCCCTTAGATTATAAGACTAATACATAAAAACAAGTTAACATTTATTGAGTATTATGTGTCAGACACTGGTTTTTTAGTGCTTCACTTATTTATTCATTATCTCATTTAATTGTGTCATTTGCTTATGAAGCAGGTACTGTTATTATATCTTCATTTTAGAAGCTGAGGAAAGTGAGACAGAAATTGAATAATTTGCCCAAAGTCAGAACCTGATGTTGAGTAGGGGGTTGCCATTCTAGTTAATAAACTCTTTTAAGGTTTCCTAAGATGAGTGTGAATTTAAATAAAACAGAAAAACCAAATACCTTCTTTTAAAAAGTCACTGTAACAAGTCTGTTTTTGCTTGCTTGTGGGAAGGAAAATTTGAAATCATGTATTTCCGTAAGTGTGAGAAAAATGATGAGATGATTATTCGTAAGTAATTATTTTTCTTGACCATACTTAAATGAATACAGCCATTTTGTGTCATTAGGAATCATTTGTAGTGGATAGGAATGACCTGAACCTAGCTAAGGACCAAATATTGAGTACCTGTTTAGAAGGGATGCAGGGCCACATGTGGCCCAGGATGGCTATGAATGTGGTCCAACACAAAATCATAAATTTACTTAAAACATTATGAGATATTTTTGTGATTATGTGTTGCAATGTATTTAATATGTGGCCCAAGATACCTCTCCTTCTTCCAATCTGGCCGAGAGACACCAAAAGGTTGGACACCCCTGGGAGTGAGTTGATTTGTAGAGTACCATTTAGCTGCTATTTGTAGAAACATGCAGACAGAAAGATTTAACTGTGCAGTAGTTTGGAACTGATTGGTAATTGGAAATTGTTCTTTTGTCCTGTTAAATAATATTTGAATGACAGTCAGCAGAAAGTTGTGCAAGAGAAGAAAAGGCAGGAGAAAGGTGACTTATGGGTCTTGTAATTAAAATGTCACTTATACGTGATGGTCTAAAAAGTAAATGTGCATGAACAATCAACATTTATATAGCAACTGGAAGGACTTATAGTACGTGGCTTTTGTTCTGGGGTCTGTCTTGTCAGAGAGAAACATTGGCTTTTCTTTTTTTCAAATAGCAATTATTTCCTGTTGAAATACGATAAAGTACAAAGAGTAAGTGACATTTAAAGTAACAAGTATGCTGATGAAATGTTTTGGCTTTCCTGTGAAGTGTGGCTACACGTAATCTGTAATGCTTTCCTCTCTCCATCTTTTAAAATTCCATTCCCTTGGTTGAGAATCCCTTCTGAATATCCCTCAAAGTTAAGGCTCTTAGTGTGCATATCTTTTAAACAGTGTCTTGAAGGGTGGTCCTAGGGCCCCTGAGACTCTTTCAGGATTCAAAACTGTTTTCATAACAATACTAATACATTACTTGCTTAATAAGTATGCAGTGGAGGTTTCCAAAGGATGCATGATGTGCAACCAACTGAATGCAGAGATAAGGTCGGAGAATCATGCTGTCTTCCTGATTCCAGACATTAAAAAGATTTGCAAAAGATGTAAAATAAGGTCAGTCTTATCACTAGATTTGCAGTGAGGTGCACTGGGGTTTGTTTCTGTGTTAGAACGTTACAATGACCCCAGTGTGGGTCAGAATGTCCTGATGCCCTCGCTGGTGATTGAGGAGACCGTGAGTGGTCACAGGCTGTGCCCACCACACAACACCTCCATGTGGATTCTAGTGATATCTTGATACATTGGGGCTGTGTCTCCCAGTCTAGGGAAGTGAAAACTGTTCCTTTTTCATATTGTGCTAGAGGGCATGTTCTAAATTTTAAGAGGCCATGGAAATCTAGACTTAAAGGAGAAAGGAGGGCTTGGTGTGTTAAGTAGAAACACCACCAGCCTTGCCAGTTGTTCTTTGTGTTGGTTGCTTCCAACTTTGGGAGGACCAGAAGGACCTTTCAGGACAGTCTTTTATCAATATTTTTCAGTGTTAATTGAGCACCTGCTGTGTTCCAGTTGTGTTCTAGGGGCTGGAAATAAGTCAGTGAACAAATTAAAGGGATAAAACCTCTACTCATAGAGTTTCCATTCCAGCCTTTGAATCCTTTGTCCTTGTCACACCTTCCTCTCCAGGGCAATCTGAATTAATAGTAGCTTAGCCGCTGTGGATCTTATACACTGACTGGTGTTTCTCATTGTCTGAGTGTTGAAGATAGAGTGGTAACTGCTTGACATTTTGTGTTGTTTTTTTTTAAAGGCACCAAATGGCCCTGGCCTGGTGACTCAGTTGGTTGTCCCATACACCAAAAGGTTGCGGGTTTGATTCCCAGTCAGGACACATACCTGGGTTGCAGTTCAATCCTCTGTTGAGGCACGTAGGGAGGCTACAGATCGATATTTCTCACGTCGATGTTTCTTTCTCTTTCTCTCTTTCTCTCTCTCTCCCTCTGTCCCTCCCTCCCTCACTCCCTCCTCTTCCTCTCTCTAAAATCAATAAACATATCCTTAGGTGAGAATTAAAAATAATAATAGTAAATAAAAATAAAAAAACACCAAGTGGTTTGGGATTTTTCAAATCTTACATGGAACCCCAATGTAGCATAAAGGTCGGCCTATTCAGTCACCCTTGTTGTGGTTGTTTTAACCTTGTTTTGTTTTCAAAGTTAGTGCCACATTTGTTAAGAAATTTAACTTAAATACCAAATGATGTTAAGTTTATTCTAATGTTTTCTATTATTTGAGAAAAATGTTCGTACATGTGTGAGATATTCCTTCCCTGGTGAGTTGCTCCCAAGACCCGGTAATTTGTTTAATAGACTTTTATACAGAAAGAGATTACTTGGCTCATTAGATTCTGTCACTTAATAATGACTTGAAGGTTAACCAATGTGACCATCAGACTCTTGCTAACCGGGTAGATGTCTGTGATATCATTCACTAACTTCAGCTGTTTCCAAATGCAGAAGGTTGGGTGTACCAAAAGAAACTGACATTTGAAATGCAAATAACCAAAAATTGTCTCCACAGGTTATTTTAATTTAAAATACACTTTAGCCCTGGCTAATGTGGCTTAGTGGATTGAGCACTGGCCTGCGAACCGAATGTCACTGGTTCGATTCCCACTCAGGGCTCATGCCTTGGGTTGCGAGCTGGTCCCCAGTTGGGAGCGTGTGAGAGGCAACTGATCAATGTATCTCTCACACAGTGATGTTTCTCTCCCCCTCTTTCTCCCTCCCTTCCTCTCTCTCTAAAAGTAAATAAAATCTTTAAAAGAAAAAAATCTCATTTAAAAAATAAATAAAGTACACTTCAACAGAAGTTTTTAAAAAATGGGTGGCATTTGGCTTTCCCTTCATTGAAGGTGTGAAAGGAGTGTTTTAATCAGAATTCACCAAATGGCTGTTGTCTTCAACATTGCTACCAGCATTGCTACCTGTCAGGCGCTCCTGTCATTCTCAGCTGTACCTGGTATACCAAAGACCAGAACATCTAAGGTTCAAATAAAACCCCAGCCTTCTGCCAAAATGGAAAAAACATAGTCATGTGGCTGCTCAGGGCTGAGGAGGGGGAAAATGGTGTGGGATCAAAAGTGTCCAACCACCTTTTTTTTTTTAATCCCACACCTTCCATCTGCCTTTATAGGTGTGTAAGCGCCTTCCTGAGCCTTTCCAGGTTCTGGAGCTCTAACCAGCTTCCTTGTTTATTTCACCCAAACCAGCATTTAAGTTTTAGTATGCTCTTGTCTATTACATTTCCATTCCCCCATTTACTTTCTGGATTCTAAAATTTTGATGATACGTCTCATCTGCTATTGTGTCTTCTCTCATTCTTTCTATATTTATGAATTTATACCCTTTTTTACTCATATTGTGATTTTACTGAGATTTTGAGAGGAGAGGAGATAAACGTGTATTCATTCTGCCCTGTTTTCCTAGAAGCCCAGGTTTTCACATAAATTATCCAGTGCATGCAGCATACCACAAATTATGTTAGACACTTGATCTTTTCTCTAATTTAAAAATCTCATCAAATTCTGTTGAGATTTAGAAAATTCATTCACATTAGCATTATTTGCCTATCATTTTTTGAGCACTTTCTGTATCTTAGGCACTTTCATAGAAATCATTTTATTTACTCATCACATAAGCTCTGGGAGGTATATAGATATTATTCCTCATTTTAATGAATGTGGAAACAAATTCAATGTCACAGACCTAGTAAAAGGTAATGCCAGGTTTGAGACAGGTTTCTAAAAATAAACATACTTTCTGTCATATTATATTGGGTTGGCCAAAAAGTCCATATGGGTTTTTTTTTCTGTAAAATAAAAGACACATTCTTCATTTTCACCAATAACTTTATTGATTTGGATATCTTGAGTATGTCGGCTATCTCCCTCATGGTATAACACTGATTATTTTCAGTTAATGTCTTGATTTGATTGTTATCAACTTCAACTGGTCTACACAACCATTGACCATCATTCAATGAGAAGTCTCCAGCATGAAACCAGGCAAACTACTTTGATGTGTTCCATCAGTCACAGCACCTTCTCCATACACTGCACAACTCTTTGTGGCATTTCAGTTGTGTTTTTACCTTTCTTGAAATAATAAAGCATAATATGCTGAAAATCTTGTGTATGTTCTTCCAGCTTCAATATTAAAATGGCTACACAACAATTCGCCAATTTTGATAACTTTTTTTAAACACACACTGATAACGACAGCTGTCACAATACAATCTAAAAAGATTGTTTCAAAGGAAGTTAAAGACAACTAAGCACTACTAAACTGTCTTACGGGAAAAACCAAGTGAACTTTTTAGCCAACCCAGTACCTCTACTAACTCTTTATTAGATATTGGGTAAATAGCTATTGTGGGTTTTTTAAGCAGGGGAATACAATGTAGGATGAAAATGCTGTTTTTGTTTAATACAGTGATAATATTTAAGATTTGTAGTAAATCTAGAAAGATAAGAGGCATCAAGATCAACTAGCAGTGAAAGCAGTCATAATACAGTTGTGTAGAGTCACAGGCCTAGATTTGGGGGGAGGAGGGTAGTGGTAGTAATGGGGAAGGTACTTAGGTTCAGAAAACCAAGGGGACATTTAAATACATCCTCTTAAATGAGCTATTGTAACAAAGAACCTCGATCAGGGTCTGGTACTGTCATTTCTGAATACAAATTATTAAGCCTTGGTAACTTACTTGACTGTGACATGAATGAGGAGTTAAAAAGAATGTCAAGTTTTCAAGTCAGGGTGAATAGGAGTGCTATATCTAGGTAGGGAGGAGTGCAAGGAGAAATTAGTAAATTTAAACAACTTACATGTGAATTCATGGTTTCTTGAAGAAAAGAACAATGACATGTCTTTTGTATGTCTTTGGGGTTTTTTTTGACATTTATCTGAAAGTCCTGTAATCACATCATATACAATTATAGGAAGTCATCTTCATACAGTCACATTGTTTCTTGGTAGGTTGTATGTGCTTGTGTTTTTAAGCCAGTCTTTAGTATTTTCAAATCTGTAGTTGGAGCGTCATTATTTTTTTTTCCTTTTTAAAACAAGTACACTGACTTCATTAGCACACAAAGTATTTTTACAAGTCAATTTAAAAGACCAAGAACCCAATGTAAAAGACATGAATTGACAGCTCACATAAAGAGGAGAAAAAGATCAATAGTTACCATAATTAAAGACATACAAACAAAATATGTAGGCATATATATATATATGTAAAATTTTTTCACATGTCACATTGAAAGTTATTTAAATATGTCTCAATCCTCAGTATTAGGGAAACATGCACTCTCAGATCCTACTGATGAGAAGAAGGGGAGTGAGTGTAAATTAGTGTGGCCTTTTTGGAAGGCAGCTTGATGATATCTATTCAAAATTTAAATGAATACATCCCTTGACATAGCAACTCATCTTCTGTAAATTATCTCACAGACACACTTGCATAAGTGTGTCATGATATATGCCAAAGAATATCCATGGTGCATTGTTTATAATAATAACACACTGCAAAGAGCATAATTCGTCATTTGTAGGGGAGTTGGTTAAATGAATTAGTTAATCCATGCCATAGAGTATGATACAGTCTTTGAAAAGGGTGAGGTAAAACCAGATATGTGGGAGAGTGTCCAAGATATATTAAAAGAGCAAGATAAAGAACGATATGTATGGTAAGATTAAATTTATATTAAATATTATATTTCTAAATGCATAAACTATTCCTGGAAGTGTGCTCCAGAAGTACACTTAATGCAGTTAATAGTAGTTACCTCTAGAGAGGCAACTGGGGGTGGAAAGCAGAGGGAGAGTTTTAGTCTTGAAATTTCTATATTCTGTAAAACATATTAGTTTTATATTTTAAGTATATAAAATTATTATGAGAAAGCTAAGACTCCAGTTGTCCTTTGCTAAACGTTATAGTGAACCTTGCTTTCCATAATTTTAAAATATATTTTATTATGGAAAATTTCAAACGTTGTCTATATGCCTTTCCTCTTTCTTACCCTACTCCTGGATTATTTTTAAACAAATCCTAGACATATATTATTTTATCCATGAACATTTAATTAAGTGCCTCCAACAGATAAGAATTTTAGGAAACATAACCACAGAACTTATCACACATAAAAATTGACAGGAATTCTTTAATACCACCAAATATGTAGTAGTCAGTGTTCAAATTTTTCTAATTATTTCACTTTTAAAAAGGTTTTATTGTTTGAATTTGGATCCAAATAAACTGTTGCAGTAGTTGATTTTATCTCTCTTGCCTTCCCTGCTCTCTTTTTCCTTTTTTATTTTTTTGGTAATCTATTTGTTAGAGAGACTGTATCATTTGTCCTTGAGTTTCCTTTAGTCTGAATGTTAGTGACTGTATCCCAGTGGTGTCAGTTAACATTTACTATGTCCTTTACTCTGTTTTGTGTAAATTTGTAGTTAAATCTAGAGACAAATTAGATGTATGTCCTTTTTTTTTTAAAGAAATACTAAGTGTTGGTGTGTATTTCCATTGGGGTGACCTAATGTCTGGTTATCTTTGTGTGTGTGATGTCAGTAGTCATCATTGGTCATTGCCTAGGTCCACTAATTCATAAGAGTCCTCAGTAAATGGGACTCTTAGTTAGTGGGTTTGATTAATATATTAAGTAAAGTGTACAACATTTAAGTACAGATTATTTTAAACATTTTCTAACTTTTTATATTGTCTGTAACTATTTCCACTGGTGTACCAGTTTATCTTTGGACCCTTTTATCATGGCTTAAAGTCCTTGATTTGATCAGAAAGACCATCTTGTTTTTCAAACCCCAGTGAAAAATTATTTTCGCTTTTTTAGTTTTCATCAGAATATTTTTCTCCTGAACATATGTAAAATGAATCTTAGACATAACTATTAATAATTTGCCAAAGAGAACATTAAAGTAGAAAGTTATTTGTTCATTCATGCAATCTGTCATTCAACAAAGTTACTAAAGTATCTGCTGTGTTCCTGGCACCATGCCTGCCTTCGGTTGGTTATAGTTGTGACACAATCAGACACGCAATTACTGTGCATCATGGCAGATGCTGAGTAAGGGAAAGTACATATGTGTACTCTGAGAGCACGCAGAAGGTACTCCTAACCCAGTCTTGGGGAGCAGAAGGTTTCTTGGATAAAGGAACGCTATACGGATGTGAAGGATAAGCAGAGTCAGGCTCAGGAAGAAGTGGGTGGCCAGGGTCATGAAGAAAATGTCCTAGAGGAGGGTGCAAGTTGTAAAAAGGTCTATAAGTGAGAGAGAGCAGTTTCTTAGGGGAACTGAGAATAATTTAGAACAGCTGGAACATAGCCATGGTGTGAGGAAAGAGGGATGGGTTAGAGAGGTGTGCAGAATCAGACCACGAAGGACTTGATGAACCATGAGTTTGGACATTATCCCTATGGCAGTGAGAATGAGATATTCGAGATTTAGGCTGAGTGCAGAAAAACTTTTGAAAGATAGTTACAATAATGTGGGCTAGAACTGATGGTGGTATAAATTAGATTAAATGCAATGAAGATGGAAGTAGTTTTGTTCATTCTGTCAGAAAATAATTACTGAGCACCTCTTTTTTGGTAGGTACTATACTAGGCATTTGGGATTCAATGTCCAAAATGCAGAACTCCCTGCTCATATGGAGCTTCTAGTCTAGTGGGGAGGAAGACAATAAATAAGTAAATATATGCCATACACTGCATTTAGATAGTGGTAATTGCCAGGAAAGAAAATAAATCAAGAAGGCGAATGAGAATAAGGAAGAGTTAAGTGGGGAATGATTTTATGTATTGTGACCAGCAAAGGCTTCACAGAGGAATGTAAGAAGCTGTATTTGAGCGCACATTCGAATGAAGTGAGGAAGCTAGCCATGCGAATTGAGTATCTGAAGGAAGAGCATTTGAGGCAGAAAATTTGCACAGGCCCTGAGATTAGAGAGTGCCCGTGTGTTGGAGGAACAGTAAGGAGGCCAGTGGCTGAAAAGGAGTACGTGAGGGGGAGAATAATGGGAGATAAGGTCAGATTATATATTGCCTTATCAGTCATTGTAAAATGTGTTGAAGAGTCTAGATTCATAAAGAAGAATCAATAGGAGTTAGGGATCAACTGGATATGGGAGGTAGTGAAGAGGAAGAACTCTTGATTACTGAGAAGGAGAACACAGTGATCTCATAACATGAACATTGTAACTATAAGAGAATAGAGCAGCTGGAGCAGACAAGCTTAGATACCATACCTATTATGCAACTCTCCCTCTCTCTTTTTTTTAATCCTCATCCGAGGACATGCTTATTGATTTTAGAGAAGGGAAGGAGGGTGGGTGGGGAGAGAAAGAGAGAAAGAGAAAGAAAGAAACAGAGAAACATCCACGTGAGGGAGAAACATCAATCAGTTGCCTCATGTACGCACCCCAACCAGGGTGTACATTTTTGGTGTACACAACCACGCTCCAACCAACCGAGCCACACCATCCAGGGCTATCCACAGTCTTCTTCAAGATGTCTGATACTTGCCTAGTTGACATTAACCCAGTTGAATAGTACAGCAGCTGCTTACACTGAGAGAGAAGTTACTATGATTTTGTGTCTTTGCTAAGCATGGTTTTGGGAAATGTATCCAACCATTTGAGTCATCATTACTGGTGATCTCTATAAATCTCTTCTGTGACTCCTGGGTTACAAAGACGACAATGACATGGTCATTGTTCCAGGTTTCAAGGACTGCAAAGTCTAATAAGTAGACGAAGGTAACCAGGGATCAGAGTTAGGCATGCCATAATATTGGGTGTGAATATGGTACTATGGGAAGACCAAGGAAGGGTTCAGTGAGCTCTAGGCTAGGTTAGGCAAACTTCCAAAGGAAGAGAATAACTTCTGAATCTATTGCTTTTTCATTTACTGCCTAATCTGTGTGTAAACTCCCTTCTACCTCCTTTCTAAGTCCTTCAGACCCGTCTTCCTAAGGAAAGCTTCATTTACAGGTCCCTGAATGACCTTCCTTATTATTTCCCAGTATTCTGAAGATATAATAGCCAGAAGGAAACAACTATAAGCAAATAGTATAAGCAGGTTCATATTTCATTTATTTTGTATAATTTATAATTAAAATGAATAATGCTATTATAAAAATAGAACTACAAAGAAATAGCTTTAAAAACAAAGTGACTTCTATCCTGTAGAATAGCATCTCTCAAGCTTCCAGTATTTGTATGCCACTGTACACTTTCCAGTAACATCTGTAGAGTTTTACTTAGAATTTTTCTGTAAACCAAATTTTTTTTTTACCTTAAAGCCTACTTGAAACTCATCCTAAAAAATATCCAGAGTTAGGGATTTTCTGTTATTTTATAAAACATTAAAATATATATAACTACTAAATTAAAAAATATTTTCCACTGGAGAGCTCCATTTCTCCCATCAAACGCAGCTAAAAATCTGGATAGAAGCAATTTGAGGACTCTGCAAAGCCTTCAGTAGCTATTGGATTAGAGAAGACCAAGACTTTTGAAGTACTACTATCCAGCTGAGAGTTTCTCTTTATTTCTGCTATCTGCTGTTTGCATGCAGTGCAGCCCATTCCTGGAAGTGGACACCAGGCATAGAAAGAGAGAGCTCCCAGGGTAAACCTCCTCATTCTACTTGAATCGGAAAGGAGACTTAAAAAAAAAAGTTTTATTTACTTACTTTTAGAGAGAGAGTGGAAGGGAGGAAGAAAGAGAGGGAAAGAAACATCGATGCACCACGTGCCAGAGAATCATCAATCAGCTGCCTCTTACACACCCGCTACTGGGGACCTGGCCTGCAACCCAGGCATGTGCCTGACAGGGAATCTATTGCTTAAAAAAAGTGACAGAAACTCGCCCCTTTAAAGATTTTCTCTCCTTTCTCTCCTTTCTGGTGGTGTTGATACTGCCAGTGACAGCAGCAGGGCCCACAGATGCCTAAAACTCTAAGGGAAGTGACCCTTCTTCTCCGTTTGGAGAAGCTGTAGTCCAAAAAGGTGGGGCAAATCCCCATCACTTCATTCTTTCTCTGTTTATGTGGTGCCTAACCCCCCAAATATGTGGTAGAAGTGGGTAACAAAAGCCCCAGCTTCCTGGCTGGAAGACAGGAAAAAGGAGCTCCAAGGAACTGAAGAGTACCTGGGAGATAATGGAGAAGGGGGAGCTTGGGAACAAAACCCCATAGAGTTGTTTTTGAACTCCTGGGGTCACCACCAAACAGCACATGTGTGGATCTGATCCTAAACAGCATACAAAAACTTTGAGAATTGAACTATGAGATAAATCACTGTCCAGGTCCTAGACTGGCCACTGGGTAGCACTCATGCCAGATGGACCTGAATAGCTCTGTGGAAGCTTTGAGTGTGCATCTGGTATTCATACCCCACAGAAGGTCGGTTGGAAGTTTAACCTGAATCCAACTAGGCTGATTGCCTGCTTAAATAAACAAACAAAAAAATCAACATTTTCCACTGGATTTAAACAGACTCTCAGAGTATCATAATATTCAGACGAGATCAGGTGCATTCAGGGTGGTATGGCTGTAGAGCAGAGTATCATCATATTCAAAATGTTTAGGATGCAATACAAAATTATTCCACCTATTAAAGAAGAAACAGAAAAATCTCAACTAACGTGAAAAAGACAACCAGTAGACGCCAACATTGAGATAATACTGTGCCCCTAGAGGTGGAATGTGCCCTTCTCTTCAGTTTGACTGGCAAGCCCAGGACATATACCCACAGCTGGAATAGTGACAGTTGTCAGGGAGTGCCACGCACAAACTAGCTGAGACTTCTTAGGAGCCATCTCTGGAGTCAGTGCTGAGGTCAGCTTCTCCTAAAGCACATCTCTCTGTAGAAGAACAGTGGCTACTCGGGAAAAAAACCAAACAATTCTTACTTTCAGATTTCATAAAAATGTATTTAACTTAGGTTCTTAGATTTTAAGGGACTTTTCTGTAATAAGATACAAAGAGGGTTCAAAGAAGGTAACCTATCATATGGCTGAGTACAAATATATTTTTTTAATGATTTTTTATTTTTAATTGCTGTTGATGTACAATATTATATTAGTTTCAGGTGTACAAGCCCATGATTAGACATATGTATACTTAGGAAGTGATCATCCCAGTGAATCTAGTACCCATCTGACACCCTGTATTGTTATTACAGTATTATTAACTGTATTCCCTATGTTGTACTTTACGTCCCTGTGACTATTCTGTAACTACCAATTTGTACTTCCTAATCCCTTTACTTTTTCACCCATCCCCCTAACTCCCCTCCCATCTGGCAACCATCAAAATGTTCTCTGTATTTTTTAGCCTGTTTCTGTTCTGTTTGTTCATTTATTTTGCTTTTTGGATTTCACATATAAATAAAATTATATGACATTTGTCTTTCTCTGTCTGATTTATTTAACTCAGCACAGTACCTTCTAGGTTCATCTGTACTCTTGCCAATGGTAAGATTTCATTCTTTTTTATGGCTGAGTCATATTCCAATAATACAAGTTTTTAAGTCCTTTGTGTGTTTTTCCTTTGTGTATGATTATTTTTATTTTCTTTGGGCAGATGGGTAAGTATGCCTGGAGGCCAACTGTCACCTTAGCACTAAGATAAATAACCAGTAGAAGAAAGCAGATACAGAGAGCCACAGCTCTGCCTTTGTAGCTGAAGGTGATAATCACTAACCAGTGATTGCTGTCTAGCCAGTGGATCCCCTACAGCTGCACACACTGGTCCATGTTTTGTAGCTGTAGACTCCCTGTGCTAAGTTTGGCTTAGTCTGCAATTGCTGTCCTCTCTTCAGAAAGAAATATTCCAGGTACTCATTGATGCTGCCTAGGTTTGTCTGCCACTGTGATTTCTCTGAGTCTCCAGTAGTGCTGTATCATTTGAAGTTTTGCTTTAGTGTTTGTTCAGTGTTTTTTTTTCCCCTAGTCTGTGTGAGTTCTTTCTATTCAGCTCATTACACAGCAGCTACTTAGGAATGCAAAGCAGAGAACTTCAGAAAGCAAGCTTGAGAGAGAGGCTACTGAAAATGCAGGAGCTTATTAATACTGTAAGTTCTTAATGCCTTAAGTGTGTCAAGTTTTGAGTTGTGCAAGCAAAAAGGGGACCTAAAAGAAAGTAGTTTCAAACTGTAAACAAATTTACAACATCAAAGTGGCAGGATCAGATTGTAAGGGACTAAACAGTTAGATTTTACTTGAAGAGGTAACTAATAAGAGCCCAGAGTAAATAATTTGCACCAAGATATCTGTACATTACCTTTATAATATTTTACCAATGGTAAGGGGAGTTCTGTGGATCAAGTGGGAGGATCTTAGCAGAAAGCAAGCTAGTCATTATCCTGTCAGCTTGTGATCTGCAGCAAGTCACAGGATCACTCTATAGAATGACTGTCATTTCTTGAGCTCTAACTATGTGCCAGGCATTGCTGTAAGCGTTTTGTGTATGTTAATTCATTTAATCCTCACAATACCCTATGAGGTAGAATCTATTATTGTTCCCATATTACAGATGAGGAAACTGAGGCCCAGAGAGACTATTTGTCCAAGGTCAGCTAATAAGGGCAGAGCTAGAATTCCAACCTGGGCAGCTTATACTATATTACCTCCCAGTTTATTTATAAATGACATGTTAAAAATATCTACCATTACTATTTTTCAGAGTTGTAGGAAGCAGAAAATGAAATAATAAAAGTACTTTTAATAAAGAAATAATACTATGCAAAAGAAAACTGTAGAACAAAAGTCCAACACCATTGCTGGCCGTTATCACGAGAGCCCTTCTCTAAAGAAATGTGACACTTAATGTATTTATGTACTTATTTATTCACATATATATGCAAATAAGTGTGTGTGTGTGTGTGTGTGTGTGTGTGTGTGTGTATATATGTATGTATATAAATAAAGGGTCTCTCTAGTCCATAGCACCCTAGCTTTTATAGGAAGGTGGTCTGGGGAGCACTGGCTGGGAGTCAGGAAATCTGGGCTCCAATTCTAGTTCTAACTCAACTAAGCAAATCCTTCTGATTGTGTGAGTCTTTGGTTCTTTGTCTATGAAATTAGGGAGCTGAATCAAATAGATTCTCAAAGCTGGGAACCTCGGTCCTCTCAGTATCTGATTATACAAGCCTTTTTTTTTTTTAATTGTCTTTTAATTTTATTATTTTTCAATCTCCATTTTGTTATCTTTAACACTGTATGTAACAAATGTTAACTTGTGAAACATGAAAACACAATAACCGCCTGTGAATTCGCCACCAGAACATTATCAACATCTGCATCCTGTTCCCCTACCCCATATCCCATCCTCCTGTCCAAAGCTAACTACTATTTCATGATTACACACTCTTCTGATAGCCTCTAGAGGCCATCTAGTCCCACATGGCTCACTGTCTAAAAAATTAGCTCACAGGAGCTCAGTGACTGGTCACCAAATTTAAAACTCTGTACCCATGAAACAACAACTTTCTTTTTCCTCCTCTCCTTAGCCCTGGTAACCACCATTGTACTTTCTGTTTCTATGAATCTGAATACTTTAGATATTTCATATAAGTGGAATACAGTATATGTCTTTTTTGTGACTAGCTTATCTTGCTTAGCATAATGTCCTCAAGGTTCATCCATGTTGTTGGATGTGTCAGAATTACTTTTTAAAAACTGAGTAATATTCCATTGTATGTATATACCACAGTTTATCAGTTTATCTATTAATCCATCCACAGACATTTCTCTAACGATTAGTGATTTTGAGCATCTTTTCATGTACTTGTTGGCTATTGATATGTTATCTTTGAAGACATACCTATTTAAGAGCTTTGCCCAAATTTTAAAGATTTTATTTTAATTTATTTTTTGAGAGAGGAGAAGAGAGGGAAAGAAACATTGATGTTTGAGAGAAACATTGATTGGTTGCCTCTCGCATGCACCCCAGCCGGGGACCTGGCCTCGGCAACCTAGCCATGTGCCCTGACCGGGAATTGAACCTACAACCTTTCACTTTGTGGGATGACACTCAACCAGCTGAGCCATGCCGGTCGGGACAGCTTTGTCCATTTTTAATCGGGTTATTTACTTTTTCGCGGTTGAGTTGTACTAATTATATATTCCGGGTATTAACCCTTTATCAGAGATGATTTGCAAATATATTTTCACATTCTGTAGATTGCCTTTTCACTCTGTTGATTGTGTCCTTGATGCACAAAAATTACATGTCTGTTTTTGCTTTTCTTACTTGTGCTTTTGGTGTCACATCCAAGAAATCATTGCCAAGTCCAATGTCATGAAGGTTTTCCCTATGTTTTCTTCTAGGTGTTATATAGCTTTAGGTCTTTTGTTGAGGTCTTTAATCCAGTTAATTTTTGTACATGGTGTAAGATAAGGGTCCAACTGCTTTTCTTTGCATGTGGATATCCATTTCTCACAGTTAGTTGAAGAGACTGCCCTTTTCCCATTGAGTGGGCTTGGCAGTCTTGTTAAAGATGATTTGACCATATACACAAGGGTTTATTTCTGGGCTGTCTGTTCTATTCCACTGGTTGATTAGTCTGTCTTTATGCCAGTACCATGTTGTTTTGATAACTGTAGCTTTATAATAGATTTTGAAATCAGAAAGTATGACTTTGAAAGTATGAGAGCTTTGTTCTTTTTAAAAATTGATTTGGCTTTTCAGTCTCTTCAAACTCCATATTAATTTTTGGTTGAATTTTTCTACTTCTGCAAAAAATACTACTGGGATTTTGATGAATCAGAAGATCCTTTTGATAGTATGGACATCTTAACAATATTAAGGTTTTTAATCCATTAAAATGATATGTCCTTGTATTTGTGTTTTCTTTAATTTCCTTCAGCAGTATATTGTAGGCTCCTTTTTCAATAACAGTTTACATTCAGTATTTTTTTGTATTAGTTTCAGGTGTGCAGCATAGTGGCTAGACAATCATATACTTTACAAAGTGCTCCCTTTGATATTTCTAGTACCCACTTGGCACCATACATAATTGTTACAATATTATTGACTGTGTTCCCTATGCTGTACTTTACCACCCCCATGACTGTTTTGTAACTACCAATCTATACTTCTTAGTCCCTTTACCTTTTTTAATCTAGTCTTCCAACCCCTCCCCTCTGCCATCCACCCATCTATTCTCTATATCTATGAGTCTTTCTTGTTTATTTGTTTATATTGTTCTTTAGATTCCACATATAAGTGAAATCTTATGGTACTTGTCTTTTTGTGACTAACTTATTTCACTTAGCGTAAAACCCTCTAGGTCCGTCCATGATGTCGCAAATGGTAAGAGTTCATTGTTTTTTATGGCCAAATTATATTCCATTGTATATATGTACCACTAGTTTTTAATCCATTTTTTAATCCTACTGATGGGCACTTGACTTGTTTCTGTATCTTGGCTGTACTTTTAAATATATAAGTCTTTTACCTCCTTGGTAAGGTCTAATCCTGTTTTATTCCATTTTATGCTCTTGCAAATTGAATTGTTTTCTTAAATTTTGTTTATTGTTAGTTTGTAGAAACACCAGTTACTTTTGTGTGTTGATTTTGTATCCTGCAGCTTTACCGAATTTATTATAACTTTGTATGTTTCTGTAGATCCTTTAAGGTTTTCTACTTATAAGATTGTGTCATCTGCAAACAAAGGTCATTTTGCTTTTTCCTTTTCAATTTAGCTGCCTTTTATTTTTTCACCCTGCTCAATTGCCCTGCCGAGGACTTTCTATACTGTGTTAAACAGAGGTGGTACAAGTGGGCATTCTTGCCTTCCTCCTGCTGTTAGAGGAAAAACTTTCAGTGTTTCACCATTGAGTATGATGTTAGCTATGGGCTTTTCATAAAGGAGATAGTTTCCTATTATTCCTAGTTTGTTGAGTGTTTTTATTTATCATGAAAGGGTGTTGAATCTTGTCAAATGCTTTTTCTGCAACAGCTGAGATGCCTATTTGATTTTTGTTCTTCATTATGTTAATGTTAGTGTATTAATTAATTGTTTTTCTTATGTTGAACCATCCTTTCATTCCAGAAATAAATCATACTTGTTCATAGTATATAGTCCTTTTAACATGCTCTTGAATTTGGTTTGCTAATATTTGTCAAGGATTTTTTTTTTAAGATTTTATTTATTTTATTTTTAGACAGAGGGGAAAGGAGGGAGAAAGAGAGGGAGAGAAACACCAGTGTGTGGTTGCCTCTCAGAAGCCCCCTACCTCGGACGTGGGACCTGGGACCTGGCCTGCAACCCAGGCATGTGCCCTGATTGGGGAATTGAACCCACGACCCTTTGGTTCTCAGGCCGACACTCAGTCCACTGAGCTACATCAGCCTGGGCTGGAGGATTGTTTTATTGTTGACTCTATTACAGATATCCCCATCCTGTCCCCTTTACCCCCACTACTCAGCCCCGGCTCCACCCCTGGCCCCCTCTCCACATTGTCATCTGTGTCCATGGGCTATGCATGTATGTTCTTTGGCTAATCTCTTCTGGTCCCAACTCCACCTCCCCTCTGAGATCTGTCAGTCTGTTCCATGTATTTATGCCTCTGGTCCTATTTGTCAGTTTTTGTTCATTAGATTCCACATGTAAGTGAGATCATATGGTATTTCTCTTTCTCTGACTGGCATATTTCACTCAGCATAATAATCTCCAGGTCTACCTGTGCTGTTGCAAAAGGTAAGAGTTGAGGATTTTTATGTCAATATTTACCAGCCATATTCGTCAGTAGTTTTGTGTCTATGTGTGTATGTCTTTGTCTGGCTATTGTATCAAGGTAATGCTGTCCTCATAGAATGAGCTTGGAAGTGTTCTCTTCAATATTTTGGGAGAGTTTCAGGAGGATTAGTGTTTATTCTTCAAATATTTGGTAGAATTCTCCAGTGGAACCATTTGTCCTTCAGTTTGTTCTTACTGGTTATTGGTCTTTCAAGATTTTCTATTTTTTCATGTTCAGTCTTGGTAGGTTGCGTGTTTCTAGAAATCTGATCTTTTCTTGTAGGTTATCCAATGTTAGTTAGTATACAATAGTTCATAGTTTTTTTTTAAGTATATTTATTGATTATGCTATTACAGTTGTCCCATTTTCTCCCCTTTATCCCCCTTTGCCTGGTACCCCCATTCCCTCCAGCATTCCCCGCCTTAGTTCATGTCCACGGTTTGTACATATGTATAAGTTCTTTGGCTGCTCCATTTCCAATACTGTTCTTAACCTCCCCCTGTCTGTTTTGTGCCTACCATTTATGCTTCTTATTCCCTGTACATTTCCCCTTTTCTCTCTGCCCCCCCCCCACCATTAATAACCCTCCATGTGATCTCCATTTCTGTGATTCTGTTCCTGTTCTAGTTTTTTGCTTAGTTTGTTTTTGTTTTTGTTTTTTTAGGTTCAGTTGTTGATAGTTGTAAGTTGTCATTTTACTGTTCATAGTTTTGATATTCTTCTTTCTCTTAGATAAATCCCTTTAACATTTTATATAACAAGGGCTTGTGATGATGAACTCCTTAACTTTACCTTATCAGGGAAGCACTTTATCTGCCCTTCCATTCTAAATGATAGCTTTGCTGGATACAGTAATCTTGGATATAGGTCCCTGCTTTTTGTGACTTTGAATACTTCCTTCTAGACCCTTCTTGCCTGTGAGATTTCTTTGGAGAAATCAGCTGCTAGTCTTATGGGAACTCCTTTGTAGGTAACTGTCTCCTTTTCTTTTGCTGCTTTTAAGATTCTCTTCTTATCTTTAATCTTGGGTAATTTAATTATGGGTGTTTTGGTGTTTCCCTCCTTGGGTCCATCTTCTTTGGGACTCTGAGCTTCTTGGGCTTGTATGCCTATTTCCTTCCCAGATTGGGCAAATTTTCTTTCATTATTTTTTCAAATAAGTTTTCAGTTTCTTGTTCTTTCTCTTATTCTGGCACCCCTGTGATTCGGATGTTCGAGCGTTGAAAGTTGTCCCAGAGGTTCCTAAGCCTCTCCTCACTTTTTTGAATTCTGGTTTCTTCATTCTATTCCAGTGGAATGTTTATTTCTTCCTTCAGTTCCAAATCGTTGATTTGAGTCCCATGCTGGTTCCCTGTGTATTTTTCTTTATTTCCCTTTGTATAGCCTTCACTTCTTCCTTTATTTTGTGGTCATACTCATTTCTGTGAGCATCCTGATTACCAATGTTTTGAACTCTGCGTCCGATAGGTTGGCAGTCTCCTTGTTGTTTAATTCTTTTTTCTGGATTTTGATCTGTTGTTTCATTTGGGCCATATTTTGTCTCAGCACACCTGTTACATTGTAAGGGGCAGAGCCGTAGGTATTTGCTGGGACAGGGCAACTCACTTCGTTGTGTTGTGGTGCTGTATGTGGCAAGGGGTCAGAGAGGGAACAATGCCGCTTGCTTGTCTCTCGCCCTGCTTTCTGTCACTTCCCCCACTTCCCACAAGTGAATTGTGCCCTTTTAGGTGCTGCCCTGTTGCTGATTCCCAGGTGGGTAGGCTCGTGTATGTTTTAGGATCCTGTGGGCCCTTCCAACAGCTCTCCTGTGAGACTGGCAGTTTCTCCCGCTGCCACAACCCCCCACAGGTTTTTACAGCCAGAGGTTTTGAGGCTCTGTTTTCCTGAGCTGGAACCCTGGGCTGCGCAGTCTGACCTGGGGCTAGAATCACTCGCTCCCTAGGTGACCCTCCCAGTTTTTATCCACCACACGTGAATGTAGGACCGCCCTTATGCTGGCCACTGCCACCACTGCCGTACCACCGCCACACTGCACCCTCTCGGCCCCACGGCCCCCTGTCTCTGCTCCTCCTACCCGTCTGGATGAATATTTCTTCTTTAAATCCTTGGTTGTCAGACTTCCATACAGTTTGATTTTCAGGCAATTCTGGTTGTATTTTGTTTTGAGGCTAATTGTGAATCTTCTTTGGTTGTGCAAGGAGGCAAAGCAAGTCTATGTTTGCCTCCATCTTGGCTGGAAGTCCTGTGTTTTTGTCATTTAGATTCTGAGCACCAAAATTACTATAGTACAGGTTACTGTACTTGTCTTTAACTTTACCAGAGAGCCTTATGTTTTTGTGTGGCTTCATGTTGTTGTCTACTATCCTTTTTTTAGAATTTCTTGTAGAGCAGATCTAGTGGTAATGAACTCTCTTAGCTGATCTGAGGAGCTCAATTTCACTCTCATTTTTGAAGGAGTTTTGGTCGTTACTGTATTCTTGGTTGACATTTTTTTTCTTTCAGGTCTTTAAATAGACCATCCCACTCCCTTTGTAACAAATAGCGTTTCTCTTGTTGCTTTCAAGATTCTGTCTTTGACTTTAGACAGTTTGATTATAATGTGTCTTGCTGTGATTCTCTTTGGATTTATCTTAGTTGGAGCCTTTCGAGCATTTTGAAACTGTCCAATTCTTCACTTAGATATGAGAAGTTTTTAGCCATTATTTCTTTGCCCCTCTCTCTTTCTTTTTTCTTTCTGGGATTCTAGTAATGTATATATTGTCTCTCTTAATAGTGTCCTATAAGTCACTTAGGCTCTCTTCACGTTTCATCATTCTTTTTTCTTTTTTGCATCTTTGACTAAATTTCAAATGACCTGTCTTCAAGCTCACTATTTCTGTCTTCTGCCTCATCATATCTACTGTTAGACCCCTCTAGTGAAGTTTTGAAAATTTCAGGTACCATATTTTTCAGCTGCAGAATTTTATTTTAATAGTTTCTGTCTTCTTGTTTATGTTCTCAATTTGTTCGTGCATTGTTTTTCTGATGTTGTTTAGTTGTCTGTGTTCTCTTTTAGCTCAATAAACATCTTTATGACATTTATTTTAAATTCTTGCCCTGGACATGTAGGTCACTTAGAGTGTCATCCCAATATGCCAGTGTTGCAGATTTGATCCCTGGTCAGGGCACATACAAGAATCAGCCAATGAATCAATGAAGGCATAAATAAGTGGAATAACAAATTGATGTTTCTCTCTCTCTCTGCCCCCTTTCTCCCTTTGTCTCTCCCTTCCTCTCTGAAATCAATCAATAAATTTTTTAAAATTATTTGTCAGGTAGCTCATAGATATGCATTTGTTTAGATATGCATCTTTCTACAGTTTTAGTTCGTTCCTTTGTTGGGCCATGTGTCCTTGTTTCTTTGTATGCCTTGCAGTTTTTTTGTTTTTTTTTACTAGGATTTTGCCATATGCTAAAACAACCAGTTCCTGGTCTTTGTGTACTAGATTTGTATAGTGAAAAACCTTCACAAATTAGCCTGATTGGAGGTTCCAAGACTCCCTAAGCCTTTTCTGATTTCTTTGTCCCCTTGATGTTTGCCTGTGAAACTGCACCTCCAGTATGGTGCTTGCCTCTGTTTTCAGTGGCTTCCAGACTGTGATATCAATCTGATCAGTGCTCTGAGTCAGATGAGACAAAAAACAATCCCTCAGGAAGCCTTTAGGCAAGCCAGAGTGTTGGGTTCATTGCCTCATTTTTTTCTGTCCTAAAGGAGGAGCCTGAGGGGGCTTCCTCCTAGTTTCTCTATTTTGCATAGGTGGAAGGGCATGAATGGACACGCAAATACCATGAATTTCTACCCCTTTTGTTGCAATCTCTTGCTGTCATAGTGCCCTGGGTGCTATTCTGTAGTTTTCTTAATGTGTCTCTAGAGTTCTTACAGAGGTGTCCAGGTCTGTATATTGTTGTTAACTCACTGTCTCTGTTGAGGAATAGCCTGTAGCTTCCTAGTCTGCCATCTTGCTGACATATGTTCTGTAATGCTTTCTATTTGTAAAGCACTTTGCTTGGCATTAGAGATATGAGAAAATTGTAACTTCCCTGAAGTAAGCTACTTTCTAGCTGAGAAGACAAGATTTATAAATTAAAGGTACCAATATTTGGTAGACTGTAGTAAGTATTCAACCTGTAAATGCAATAGGCGCTGAAAGCAGAACTTCATAAGTAGGTAAGCATTGAAGCTAGGAAGAATGAGACCCTACATTGTAAACTCCTTAAAGACAGGGACTGTGCATCTTTTCACTATAATAATTCCAGGGCCAACAGAATGCCTAATAATTATTAAAATTATTTACTGAACAAGTGAATGAGCAGAATGGAATACAGAGGCCCTTCCAAAAGGGGATAGTATGAGCAGAGATGAGAGGGCAAGACTGTGTATAGTGTGTTTGGGAGGCAGACAATGAATAATTGTCTACATTAGAGGAAGCCTATGAAGTAAATACTCAGAAGTAGTTGGATAGGGCAATAGGAGCCAGATTGTAAAAAGTATTAAATGTTAAGTAAGTAAAGGATAGTGAGGTGCTGTGGGCATTTTTGGAGCAGCTATTATTGGAAAGGGGTTTTTGGGTAAGATTGGGCGGAAATTATTTTCCACTGTGAAGGGAGCGTTTTTAAGATATGGCGTGGCTGGTTTAGTGTGGGTACACAGTAGGCAAAGGGAAAGAAGGAGTCCTAGATGGCACAGGACTTTCCTTACCGGGTACTTGGGAGAGTGGTGCTTCCACTCTTGGAACTGTGGCAAACAGAGAATGGAAGTGATTTTCTATGTTTGTTTTTAATAGGACAAATTTTGTTTAGTGACCCAAGTGTCTTATTTGGGGGCTTTTGAATACTGTTTGGTGAAGAAAGACTTAGTGTTTTCTGTGAGCCAAAGACCTTCTTTCTCAGCTGTCTGCCTACTCTTAACTTCCCTCCTACCTGTTCAAACTATATCATTGCACTTTTCCCTTGCCCACCTTTTGTTAGCTTCTCTGGTTCTTAAAACAAGTTGTCTGTCATCTCAATGGTTTTCATATTCCACACTTGAGTAACCTGTCAAAACTAAATTTCAATCAAGTTGACTTTTATGACTGCATTTCAGAATCTTGTAATGGGCATGTTAATAGCATGAGCATTTCTTAGAGCCGGCTAAAACCTCCTCTGCATGCTAAATGTGTATTTTTCATCCTTCCATCTACTCATCTACCCATCCTAGAGACATTATCAAGCCTTTGCCACTTGGGGAAGTACCAAATAAGTGTAAGACACAGCAGACAGTTGTAAGCTGCGTTCTCCAACCTAAGGAGTGCCCCTTGATGGTGGGTAAAGACTCAGATTGAAGACTTCAGTGGTGGTTTCAATTCAGAATGTTGCCATTTCCCCAAGAATCACCGCCACTTCTCTTTTTTCCCCTTGCTAACATCTCCCTGTTATTACCGTTACATTACTTTTTTCCTTCCTATCTGTTGAATATAGTCAAGTATTACAGAAGTTGAAAATAGGCAGCACTACCTTTAAATCTTGGCTCAACTATTTTCTAGTTATATATTCTTGAGAAAGTTATTTAACATTGCAGAGGATCCTCATATATTCTATGAGAATAATAGTACCTGGCTGTTTTAGGACTAGAGAAGTTGTGAAAAATACTTGACTCTTGGTGTACCTTAGTAAATACTATTGCTATTATTGTATAGCCATTGTTTACATTTATCAATAGCATGGAAGCTTTCTTAGACAGTATTCAATGTTATGATAGAGTGAGGTAAAGTATGAAAGTCATGGGAATGAAGTGGATAGTTCTAAACTGGAGAATCAACAGGTCAGACATCTGAAGGACGTGGAAGGCCTAAGAATGCTCCATACTACAGAGGAACTCATGAAACCTGTGATGGAACAAATTTCTGTTGGTTGCTCATGTTGATTTCTTCTTAGTGATGGGCATGCATGTTTTAATATTTTTAGCTATTGAAATATGTGTACATTTGACTTTAAAGTCCTGTTTGTCAATATGCCAGTGAACTTGCTAATATACTCAGTACATTTTTCTGCTTCTGTGATCACCTTGGCATCACTGACAATGTTTTATCAAAAGGGAAAAATTCTACAACAGCTTTTTAGGAGACTGCCAGTTTTGAAATCAGACACTGAATTGCCTGGGCTAGGCTATTAATAAATGGATTTTTCCAGATGAACTGTCAGACTACTCTGTCACTTGGCCTCTTTTGGAATACAGAAGTCTTACTACTATTTCTTACATTTCCCTTACACCCATACTGTGATAATCTTGTCCACTTCCGTCTGTATGTGAGTCCAGATTCTCACCCATGATGAATGGCAGGTATGAAGGAATTATCTCTGATACCAACAAGAACTAGTGAAAGTGAAGCCTCGATAGGTTTTTCATGTGGAATTTTTTGCACTTATTTTTGAATTTCAAACTGGAGTCACTTTCCAAAATCTTATATTGCTAGGGTATGGAAGACCCTTTGGAACAATGTTTCATGTCAGTGCTTAAATATTTTGTCACCTAATATAGTTATTAAATTATTCATCATTTATGTCAGTTATGAGAATGAATGAGGAAGCATTTTATATTCAGTAACCAACTACAAAAAGTTACTTCCTGAAACTTAAGTCTAAATTTTTCATAAACTAAAATTCAAGTCAAAGGCATCCTCCCTCCCACCTCTACCCCCCAGAAAAAAAGAAACAGAAAAAGGGAAGAGCCTGGGCCGGTTTGACTCAGATGGTTGGAGCGTTATCCTGTGACTGAAAAGTTGCAGGTTTGATTCCTGGTCAGGGCACATACCTAGGTTGCAGTTTCAGTCCCCAGTCTAAGTGTGTACCGTCCCCAGCCTGGGCATGTAAGATCCCTGGTTTGGCTGTGTATAGGAGGTAACCTATTGATGCTTCTTTCTCACATCAATGTTTCTCTTTCTCTCTTCCTCTCCCTCTAAAAAGCAATGAAAAATGTCCTCAGGTGAGGAGTAAAATAAATAAAGAAAAGAAAACGGGCAGCCCCTGGCAGGTGTGGCTCAGTGGATTGAGTACTGGCATGCAAACCGAAAGGTCACTGGTTCGATTCCTGGTCAGGGCACAAGCCTGGGTTGTGGGCCAGGTCCCCAGTTGGGGGTGTGTGAGGGACAACCAATTAATGTTTCTCTCCTTCTCTCCCTCCCTTCCCCTCTCTCTAGAAATAAATAAATAAAATCTTATTTTTAAAGGGCAGAAAAGGTAGCTGGAAGTACCATAAGATCTCCAGTCACAAAAGAATAAAAGAAATACTGAATTATGTTTATTCTAGTGTTTTAGAACATCTGAGTAGTCAGTAATTTTCTCCAGATAAGTTTTTTAATTCAGTGCAATACCAATCAAAATTTCAAAAGAGTTTTTTGGATAATTTTACAAGCCCATTCTCAATTTCACACAGTAAAGAGGCAGAAATGGCCAAGACTACTTTGAAGTGTAGGCTGGCCAGATCTGTAGAACTTGTCTCTATGGTAATCAGAACAGTCAAGTAGACCACTTAAGCAGAATAGGGGAAAAATCCAGACATATTAACAACCTAAGAGTTAAATTTTAAAGCTTTTAGAAGAAACTATAAGAGAATATCTTTATTAACTTGAGGTAAGAAAGGATTTCATAAAATATTAAATAAATAAATTACATCATATAATTTTATTAACCAAATCTTACTCAAGACAAAAGATACCTTAAAACGAAGACAAGCCACAGACTGAGAGAGGATATTTACAATACATCTAACCAGCAGAGTCCTTGAATACAAAATATATAAAGAACTGTAATCATCTAAGAAGGAAAAGGCAAACCAGTTGAAAAAATAGGCAAAGGTTAGTTGATCTCTTGGAATATATAATGCCTATTATTTTGTTTCTGCCAGTATTAGATATATTTCTATTGATAGCACCTTCAAAGCACTTTAGTTCTTATTAAGTCTGTCAAATTCTTTTTTGAGTGGTAGGTATAGTTGTGAGTGTATGTTTTGTCAGTTCAAGAAAACAAAATGACCAATAGATATATGAAAAGATGCTCAACCTTAGTTTAGTAATAAGGAAAATGGAAATTAAAACAGTAAGATCTTACAGCTCAGTCTTGTACCAGCGTTGTGGCCTTGGAGAAGCCTCTTTACCTCTGTGAGGCACTTTATTCTGTTTTAAATGGGGTTAAAAAGTACTGCCTTATCAAGTTGTTGGTGAAGAATAAATAATAGATTTGTTTTAGAACAGTGCTTGGATGTAGAACAGTGGCTGGATGTACTAAGTGTTCAATAAATGATAGTTGATTTAATTATTTATAATGCAAGTTAATTATAAACATACTGAAAAATCTAGCCCCAGCCAAATTTTGTCTAGCTGTATTCTACTTGGAGAGATCCTAAGCAGGATCTTCCCTGAAATTGCTAGCTAGTTAGCTTCTTACTTCAAGCCTTCTCAGGTGGCATTAGCTTGGTATATAAAAGTAGGGTCTACACCTGAACTCTGAAGGTTCAGAACCTCAATTTTGTGAGAACAAAATATGAAGACCAGTTTCTTAGGAACTAACTTATGTGATCAAAATAAGCAGAGTGAAGCTTCATTTGCAATGAGAAATATAACTGTTAAGCATATTCATACTTGATTTTGGTAGTTATTGCATTCTCTCCCTGAAAGCAAACAACATGGAAAATCAATTTTGGTTTTCTGTACAAGGAATCAGTGCAAAGGGAGTCTGCAGAATGGTTTTAGTGACTAATGACTGGCATCAGGCCCTCATATGATATCACCAGGCTCAAGCAGTTATATTTATGAGCTGGGGGACCTGCTCCCCTCGCCACTGTAGGAAGATGACTGCCTGTTTATTGTTCTGAGGACGCCCCTTCTTACCACTGGCCTCCAGTGGGTGATCAGGCCTGGGCTGACAGTCCTCAGTCGTCATGTTCCCTTGGCTCTCCGAGGTTATACTTCGGTAACATTGATTGGGTTTAAGGGTCCCTAGAACTCTTCAGTCACTCACACCTCAAATTTTTGGTATTTTTAACAGATAGGTTCTTGTGTCCACCGCATTTTTTCTTTCGCACTTCAATCTCAGAATATAAGCCTTACCTGCTGTTTTGGAGACATTTTTATATCATTGCCATGTACAAACATGAAGTGATGATTTCTTATTTCTTGAACCTGCTCAATGACATCAACACCTTTATGGTCCTGTATCTGTTTCCATTAAGGTCCAGGTTGTATCTGGAAAACTTCTGTAAGGTATTTTCTTTATTCATAAGCTGGCCTGTTAGAATTAGTAAAGCGATAAATGGTCCCTTAGAGGTCTGTTGGTTGATCTCTTGGAATACATAATGTATATTATTTTGCTTCTGCCAATATTAGATATGATGGCCCTGGCCAGGTGGCTCAGTTGGTTAGAGCATCATCCCGTGCACCAAAAGGTTGTGGGTTCGATCCCTGGTCAGGGTGCATACAGGAGGCAACATATTGATGTTTCTCTCTCACATCAATGTCCCCCCACCCCATCACTCCCCCTTTATTTCTCTCTAAAATCAATAAACATATCCTCAGGTGAGGATTAAAAAATAAAACAAACTGAAATTTACTGAGATTGTCAGAGTCAGACAGTACATGTTCATAAATGAAAGGTTTGATTTTAGAATAATTAGTGGTCTAGTTATTCATATGTGTTACTTAGTGACTTACATATAAACCTTGTTTCATTCTGCCTCACTAATATTATAACTTGGTGGATATGCACAACACTCAGCACTGTTACTGCAGGCAACATGGGAGGGATGCTTGAAAAAATTACGAAGTCAGTGAGCCTTTTCTCTGTGTGTTCTTGTATTTTTTTAGGGGCTTCCCTCCTTTGTGTCCGTTACTCCTTAAGAGTGAAGTCTTGTGTCTTTGGGGTCTCAGGCAGTTATTCATACTTTTCTCTCCCTCTGGTTTCTCCCTCGCATCTTCCTGTGCAGTGTCCTGTCCTTCAGAGCTCTGCTTTCCACTTCCTGCTGTGGTAAATTAATGTGCACTTAGTTACTAGAGGTTGATTGGCTTTGTGTGTTTCCCTTACAAGATTTTATATTTGCGTTTAATGAGGACGGCAGTGCCTTAATCCAAATGGTGGGACTGACTGGCAGGCCAGGCAGGTTGATACGGTTAAAGTAGGAGCAGAGATGGCTGGGATTTATGGGATTTGAACTACATGAAGTTCATTGCCTGGGTGTGCACTGGCCCTCTTTTCTCTTGTGCCTGCTCGCTGTCGTTGAGTTCCCAGAAGTACTTCTGCTTTATTCTTGAACGAGAGATGAGGGTTCATGCACAGTTCACGTCTTTGAAATGCCTTCTATGCCTTATTTGAAAGAAGGCCCCTTTTATATTTTTGCCATGCAGCACATTCTGTTGGACCTGTAAGTATTCAGTGGGCATGCCCCCGTTGGAGAGTAAGCCGAGACTGATTCTGGTTCCTTAATTCATCTGCATTTTATGGTTTGTTTTTAACAAAGACTAAAGAAAAACAGATAATAGAAAAATCCTTTAATTTGCTTTGGAAAGATAGTGATTTTTCTCATTTTTAATATAAAAATATCTGCTAATTTATTGTTTAGTATTATTTTACTATGCATGTTTTATTAAATTAAACTATCTAGATAAAATCAAGACCATACAGTCAGTTACTATAAGCTGCTCACTTAGCCAGCCTGACATTACATTCTATGGAGGCAAAAATAACTGTTTTCAGGGATGCATGACAAAGTGCCCAGGTTAGCCAATACTTTGGTTAGAGTCAGTCATTTTCAGAATGCAGTTACATGGCTATCTTTTTTGAGCTCCCCTCAGAACAACTCTTTGGAGTAGGTATTATCACTCTCCAGTTTTACAGACTGAGAAACTGAGGCTTACAGTGTACCTTTTAGACTTGGGATGGTATCGAGGAGGGGTCCTTCACATTTAAACAGTTACCTTCCTTCCTTCCTTATCGCCTAACACACACACACTCATCCTCCTTCGGTAAGATTGGTTGGGTGTTGAGAGAGAAATTTTGCTGACCAGTAAACTGGAACAGTGTTCAGAACTGTTCCACAAAAGAAGGAAAGATCCGTTGCGAGTTGGGAAAGGAAATAATCTGCCCACAGAATTCACTCCTATGGACAGTTTTAGGTAGTGGTCCCTGGGGAAGTAAAATAGACATTACCTTGGTAACTGGCTGATATGAAATTTCAAATGATTGACACTTGACTGACTAAGGCTCTGCTATATTGCCACTCTGCAATAAGCCAGAGGTTTGCACTTTGCCGGTCATAAGCTCATGAGAAAAGGGTGAGGGGGGCTTCCTTTTGCAATGGTTGGTGCTTCTAGAATATAATTCCTTAGGTTCTCCATACATGGTAAATATCCTCAGACTGCCTATCTCTAAATCTTATTTTCTAATGAGAACATAATAAACCACATATGCCCTGTCATCTTGCCAATACCAGAATTTTTAAGGTTGTTGAAGCAGACTCCTCAGTGTTGTATCTTTTTAAAAAATAGATAACACATTGAATCTCCTTTTTGTCTATCTCCACCCCCAGTTTGCTCCCACAGGGCATATGGTGTTGCCAGTTTCTTGTTTATCCTTTTAGTTGCATGGGGTGGGGGGAGATACTGAGATTTTGTATGTGTAGTTTTTTTTAGTCATGATGGCATATAACATACACCATTCCACTCCTTTGCTTTTTTCACATACTGTATGTTGAATTGTTTTACACATAGCCCTGCCTCTCTAAAAACAAAACAAAACAAAAAACTACTAGTGTCGTTGTATGGTCAATTTATAATTTACCTAAGCTGTTCTCTATCGAAGTGCCTGAGGGTTCTCTTTGTAGCTTCCATCTTGCTCCTTCTGTATGTAACAAATACCCCCTTTTTTTGGCCCCTTCATTTTGGACATTTGTCTTCTTTGCTCTTGAAAAAAAGTGCTCAAAAGTTGTGTTTCCAGTCATGCATAATATGATGGAGCTCTCTCCCGACAGATGTGCTTCAGTGTCTTATTGGGGAGGGCACAGGACTAAATATACTGCTATCATTTTAAGAAACAAGTCATCAGGAAGATGGAGTTCCCATTCCTTAGCCACTGAAATAGCCAGCAAGGCATCTAATCCTGACAATCCGTTTGTGAATTCTAGTCAGATTTATTTTCTCTTCACAGAAATCGTTCCTTTTTCTCCACTGCGGGCAGTTCTTAACATATATATGTGTCTTCCATACAAATGGCCGTGTGTGGAGAGCCCTCTGCTGCCATGTGGGGAAAGTGGGAGGAGGGAGATTCCCAATTTTACTGCCTGGGCTGCAGCTGGGAAAGCAGTTCGGGGCATTTCAAGTTGAAACTTGGAATTAATTTTCTCAGAGTAATACATTTGGTAGTTAGCTCCTATAGTGGTAGCGCTGGTGAGTGATCTAGTGGTGCACCACACACACTGTACCTGGTGGGCTCAGGAGGCTTTTTTACTGGACCGGGTGCTGTTCGTGGCGCCATTTCTGTGAGAAGCATGTTCCAGAGTTTCGAGTGGAAAACAACCTGTTGGTCGATGTTTATGAGTATTATGTTGGACCTGTGTGGCCAAATTTTCTTCACCAAACATCATGTGGACTGAGAATAACCTTTGTCTGACTGGGGTGAGAAAACACAAATATTTGGATTTTTTTTTAAATATAATTTTTGTGCTGCTGTCTGTTGTGACTACAGTGAGACTTAGGAAAGCATAGTATGAGCTTCCTTGCCACCTGGAAGATCAGAGTTAGTGAGGAAGAAGGAGAGTGGTGAAAACATTAGAGATTTTTCTTCCCCAATGAAGCAGGAAGTTTCAGAGAGAAAAAACATTAGACTAAGCAAGAACATTTCAACAGACTAACTAAAGTGGTTTTGTGTCCCCAAAGGACAAAGATACTCAGGAGATTTTTGTGGCCAAAAATCTGGTGAAGTTATTGAAAGAAATTTGGGGGAACTGCAAAGAAGTTGCCACCTGTGTCCAAAGGTTATACTTGAGGCTTAGACCAAAAAGACCATGTTAGTAATCTCTGAGCAACACTGTTGAGGAAAACTGCATTGCTTTGATTTGGTGTGTCTGTGGGGAGTGGGGAGGGTGCATTTCAAAGTAAAACTAGACACGATGGTACATGATAGAGATGAAAGATGTCTCATAACTAGGCTAATTTGGGAATGGTTTGTTTTCTTTTGCTATCAGAGAGTATACTGTTTGCTTTTTTTCATCTTAACGAGTTTTTATGGAACTTTATAAGCATTCACAAAAATAAAGAGAATAGTAAAATGAACTCCATGTGCCTATCGACCAGTTTCAACATTATGAATGTTTTGACAGTCTTGTTTCATCTGTCTTCCTGCCACTTTCCCTCCAGATTATTATAAAGCAAATTCTCTACATCATAATATTTCACCTATAAATACTTCAGAGATATCTCTAACATATAAAGACTAAAAAACATACAACCACAGTACCATTGTCACATCAAACTAATAATAATTTCATGTTATTGAATATTTAGTGTGTGTGGAAGTTTCTCCAGTTGTGGACCTGGGGTGGTGGGAGGGAGGCTGGAGGAAAGGGTTATGAAGGGGAATGAAAAAACCTTTGAGGGTAATGGATGTGTTCATTATTTTGAATGTGGTGATTTCAGAAGTGTATACCATATGTCAAAACATCAAATTGTACACTTTAAATATGTGCAGTTGATTGTATGTCAGTTATACCTCAATTAAACTGTTAAAAATATATAGTGATATAGCTAGAGGCAGACAGTATTTTAAAATATGCTTTCCCAGTTATCTCAAAATATCTTTTTATAGTTGATTTCTTCAAATAAGACTTTAAACAAGAACACATTGCATTTGGTTATGTTTCTAGGTTTCTTACAATCCATAGCATATCCATCCATCCACCTACCCATCTCCTTTTTTCTTCATGCCATTTATTTATTTAAAGATTTTATTTATTTTATTTTTAGACTGAGGGGCATTTTTAAGAGTGTGTGTGTGTGTGTGTGTGTGTGTGTGCGTGTGTGCGTGCACGCGCGTGCACATTCTTCCAGTTTATTCAAAATTTCTCTGATTTTAATATGAGCAGTCTTCTTTGGCCACCTTGCCCCAGTCTACTGTCTTGGAGAAGGGGTTAAGTTTTAGGAACAGACCTCTTTGGCAAGAGTGTAAGGTTAATGAATCAAAAAGTCTGATCCCTTGAAGGCCAGTTAGCTTAGCTTTGCTCCACAGATGGCATCTCCTTAGCCCCCATCAGTCATCTTACATACCTTGATCACAGGAGGCCTGGATGAGACAGTGTGTATACCTTGGTACATGATCATCACTGCTACCAAGCAAACAGGAAAGCACAAAACAGAGCTTCGTCTTGCAAGTCTCATTAATAGTGACATACCATACTGCAGGCATAAGACTGTGAACATTCAGCCTGACACTGAGTCTCTGCAATGAACGGGGAGATTTTATATTCAAAAGTATTTACAGGACCCAGTGGATATACTAAAAATTATTTTGCTTTAAATGAGTAGATTTTGTGGTATGTAAATTTTTATCACAATAAAGTGGTTTTAGAAAAGTATTCATGAGATTTAAAATAGATTATCTAATAGAAATGATACTTGATGTTCTAGGAATAGGTGAAATCACTGGGGAGAGGGCTGAGGACAGAATTTTAATGAAAGCCTAAAGTTCAAGAAAGAGAGACACATATGAAAACAGAAGGTGTGATTACAGATGTAGGAAGAAAACCAGAAGAGAATAGTAGGCTAAAATGCAGGAATGAAAGTGTATTCAGTGTCAAGTGCAGATTAGATGTGGATGAGGCCTGAGATAAGGCTGATAATGAACCTAGCTGTAAGGAAATTGCTAATGACCTTTTGAGAAAATAGTTTCCATGAAATGAAGATGTTAAGGAGTGAGTTGTAAGGAAGAGGAAGCTGCACATTCCACTTGCTAGAAATAATGTAGGCAGAAGGAGCACTAGAAACAGTGTCAAGGATAGTTAGGCTAGGGCAGGGCAAACCCGGGTCGGTTTTTCTCTCCTTCTGACAGGACGGGCTTGGGCATATCTGTACCTAGAGATGAAGGAGGCAAACTAAAGAGCAGAGACTGAAGGCACAGAGAGCTTACACCCAACTCTGGCTCTTATGTGATTAGAGAAGTTGGTATTCGATACAGAGAAAAGCATTTGTTAGAGAAGTTGGTGTTGGGTGCAGAACAAAAGCATTGCTGGTTGTTCTGTCTTTATCATTTCTCTGCTCTGTGGCAGGTGTGCCCACCCTGCTCCAGAAACCAGGGTGTTAGGTGTGGCCCTGCCTTCTAGATGAATTATACTCCTTTTTCATTGACGAAAGCACCCTAATGCAAGTGCAGCTTTATTTATCGTGCAGGCATAACCTTAAATTTGTTGTAACCCATGATTAGACAGACTCATTCTGGAACGTCAGCACTTGACTACTGACACCAAATGTGTGATGGCACGCCTCCCAAGGCTCCAGCACAGTGTATTGTCCCCTGTGGCCAAGAGCCTCTGCTTACGTGACTATTGCAGCTCTCAGGTCAGAGCCCCTGAACCCCTCTCACAGAATTCAGCCCCTCCAGGAGTCTGTGAGCTGCGCTCTGACCTATAGGTTATCCCTCATTTGTCCACCGATCCCCACATTCAGGGAGAATGCGAGTGAAGCAGCCTGCGAGGACTTTCACCCAGTTCGCCATCCCCAGCCCCACACACTGACCCTTCGCAAACGCCTTTTGAACAGTTTCTTTGCCTAAGCTCACCCTTCTAAGACTGTGCCCCTATTTTTGTTTTTATTGTTAGTTATATTTATTGTTTTTTGCTTTTATATTTTAGCCATAATATTTTTTTAAAGACTAGTTTTATAATACAGCCTTTTAAAGCTATACAGAATATAATACAATGTAGTGTTCTCCCCTTTTGGGCTATTGCATCTTTTTAAATTATTATTGATTTTAGAGGAGGGGTGGCAGGGAGAGAAAGAGAGAAACATCACTTTTGTTGTTCCATTTGTCTGTGAATTCATTGGTTGCTTCTTGTATATGCCCTGACCAGAGATCAAACCCACAACCTTGGCACATAGGGACAACGCTCCAACCACCTGAGTTACCCAGCCAGGGCATTAATTGCATCTTAATGTGGTCTCTGCTTCGTTTTTAAAAATCTGTTTCTTAATTGCATATTAACTTATATTTTCCCATATCTCTTGGAAATAAAATGTTAGCCAAAACTAAAATTCATTTTTAACATTTGTTATTTATAAAAATATATTCACTGTGTCACTTCAAGCAATCTCTCAGGTTTTGTGGTATGTGTGATTTAGGATACATTAAGTAGGTTGAAGAGTTAAAATACCCTGCACTGTCGCATATGGCAGTGAGCAGAATCGCAGATGTTGATGATACCACGTAATTAGTATTCTTTTATGTAAATGAAGGCTGTCAGCATGTTACCATAGTGTCTCCTCTCTCTGAAGCTGGAATTTATGCCACTTGGTCTCACCAAGACCAGGCAGGATTATTCCACTGTCCTTAGTTAGGAACTGAGAAGAAATTAATACAATGAGAGAGAAGAAATAGAAATCTCCTTAAAGTAGATAGATTTGCTTTATTTTTTTTCTATTTGCTTTTGTTGATTCCCCCCCCCCCCCCAGAAATTTCATTTCTGGTGATGTAGAAATGTATTTAGGATAAGCTAAGATATTTGCTTTTGGAGAATAATTGGAATAGTCCAATAAAAAACAAACATTTTCAAGCTATAGATTTTTGAATGATTATAGTGTTTAGTCTTCTCATACAGAATTTAATAATGTGTTAAATCTAGAAATTTCTCATCAGAACAAAAGGCAAGAATTGAAAAGATTTCATTACCTTCTTTTAATTTACTATTTTAAAGATATTAACTGTAGTATGGTGCTTTTAAATGTTGACTATAGTATTAAGCTCCAGTTGATTCAGATTTTTTAAACTATGGTAATTAAGGAAGCAAAAACTACTGTTTTAACAAGTTTACTTTCTACATATGCAGACAGATCCAAGGTATGCAGGACGTTTATTTAAAGTTGCTGATCTGTCTAATGATGGAGAGTTGTTAAAGCTCTTTCCCAGTTATACTGCAAGTTTATCTCTTTTGGATATTGGGTGCCTGTCACTCTGGATGATATATGTTTTAAGTGGAAATATTAGGATTATAAAGTGGTCAGAATATGTGTGAGAGGTGAGTTAAACAGATTGTCTTTCTTGAATTGAGTATTGTGTTCCCTTTATTCTCTATTTTGTGCATTGACTAAGGTGGCTTCTTTTTTGTGTGTCACTTTTGAGAGATTTCCATTTCATGATCAGATATGTTTTTCCTCTAGAGAAGCTAGTCTGCCTAGCTTAAATCAGTGTGGTGAGGTGCAAAGTACCCCTGTGTTTTCCTGAATGGATTTACTCTGCCATATGGCAGGTTAGTGAGTCACCACGACAGATTTGTAATGGGAAAAGGGCTGTGCAGGAAAGGACGTGCGTGATCAGCAGATTTATAGATCAGAAAATGAAATCAGAAGAGTTTCCAGAGTACCCTTTCCATTTGATGGCTCTCCACGGAGAAAGTGTGGAATGGTGCCTTTTTAGTGTTTTTCTATTTGGCTTTTAGTTGTTCCAGCATATTTTTTTCTAGCACAGGAGTTGATTTCATAAGGCACCAGTGTTCTGGTGTTGCGTTGCTGTATTCCCATTCACAGAAATATTCTCTGTAGGATTTGAAGCTGTGCTGTTTCATGTGATAAGATCTCAGTAGCAATTAACTTCCTGAAGACACATGAAGCTTCCTATTGGCTAAAATGGGAATTCGCCAGGTTTTGAGTTGTAAGAAGCTATTCAGATGTGATTCAGTGAGTACTGAATCTTTCAAAGGAAAGGAAACAAAAGCAAAGCCGATGAGCTAAAGATAGTATGTCCTAGTATGTTTAAGTCTGTGCCAACACTGTAGTCACTAGCCACATGTGGCTATTTAAATTTGAATTAATTAAAAGTAAATAAAATTAGCCATGACTGATGTGGCTCAGTGGGTTGGGTGTTGTCCCACAAACCAAAAGGTCATCCGTTCAATTCCTGGTCAGGGCACATGCCTAGGTTATGGCACAGGTCCCCCGTCGGGGGTGGGAGAGTCGACCAATCGATGTTTCTCTTGCACATCGATGTTTCTCTCCCTGTCTTTCTTCCTCCCTTCTCCTCTCTCTAAAAATAAATAAATATATCTTTTAAAAATAAAAATAGAAGTATATAAAATTAAAAGTTCCAGAAGTTGATACAGTCCTCAGTCTCACTAACCACATTTCAGGTGCTCAGTAGGCACATGTGGCTAATCGGTACAACATTGGACAGTGCAGATAAAGGACATTTTCATCATTGCAGAAGTTCTTTTGGGCAGTGTTGGTCTACTGGAAGATTTTGAGAAATAAAATTCTTTAATTTGTATGAGGAGTTCTCATCCCTATATAATTTACTGGATTTAGTGCAGTGGTTCTAAGGTTTTAATGTGCAATGAATCATCTATAGAGCCTGTTTAAAATGGAGATTTTAGACTCCTCCCCAGGCTGTGATTCATACGACTTGAAGTTATGACCAGAAATCTGTAAATATAGGTATCCTAGGGAAGTCCGATGCTGGGAGGTGGTTTAGGAAGTATATTTTGAAAAATATTAAATTAGTGAGAAACTGGGGAATTGCCCCCTTGATATTTTTTCCCCTTCATTCTGTCATTACTTTCTTTTGTGTCCCTGGTAATTGGCTGAAAGCATCTTGTGTACTCAACTTCATTCGTAATAAGTAGAAAAAATAAAATTCATTTATTATTTCATCTTTTTCTTAAGATTTTATTTATTTAAGAGTGAGGGGAAGAGAGGGAGAGAAATAGCAATATGAGAGGGAAACATGGATCAGCTGCCTCTCATGTGCCCCCAACCAGGGACCTGGCCCACAACCCAGGCATGTGCCCAGGCCCAGGAATCGAACCATCTGAGCAACACCAGTCAGGGCTATTTCATGTTTTTAATGTGTATTTTAATTCGGTTCCGCCCTACAGAAAGTACCATTCTGGACTGTATGGGAAGGTGATTCTGACAGAGCACCTTTGACCACTAAGAATTGAGCACCCACAAGTCCTGAAATTACAAAGGAATATAAAGAAATAAATATAACACATGGTCTCCTCTCTGAAGAGTATTACATCTTATTAGGAAATGGATAAATACGTCCAGAGAAATGGGTTAGAGGGCACTTAGGAACAATTTAATAATGAGAAAAATAATATAGTAGAAACTAAATCCTGACAGTACTCAAAGGAAAAGCATGATCTGACTTGACTGGAAATTATCTAGGTTGCTTTCCTTTGTATGATTCAAGGGTTTGTTATATAGAGACGTGACCTCTGCCATCTGGAATGGGCAATAAAAAATGGGAAGAATCTCTGATTTGGTCCTGTAGTGTACTTGTGGGTTTTGGCAACAGGACCAGCCCCAAAGGGCATCTCTCAGTGCACTGGACTTAGAACTTCTCTGGGTGACCCTATAATCATGGAACCACATTTGCATTTCACAGAAATGAAAGTGGAGAAGAAATGGAGGTGAAGCAAGTTTTCTTTATAAGAAGGACTACCTTCAGGAAATTTTAAATACCAGTATTAGGGACAAAAACGTGCCAAGGTTCCAAAGAATAAAAGGTTTTCTTTTAAAATGATTACTTAGCATCTTTCCTCAGAGAAATTGCCCATTAGTCTTCTCTGATGAACAATATTGAAGAAGCAATGTAGGAAGACCAAAAAAAAAAAAAAAAAAAGAAACAAACAAACAAACAAGAAACACTTCAGTCTGTTTCCACTGTTTAAAAAAGCCTTTTCACATATATCATGTGGAAGATTTGTTCTTTTTTCTTTTGCCTTGGTAGTTTTAGTTAAATAATGTAACACCAGTAGCCATTGCACCTTTTGTCCTAAGAGTCAAATCTATCATATTTTGTACTTACTTATCCTTTCAATAAAGAAGGTAAAAGTTTTTTCCACATTTTCTACAAGATGTACATGTTCTTTTCAAAAAGAGATATTGTCTTAATCCTTCAGAGTTGCTATAACAAAAATACCATAGACTGAGTGGCTTATAAACAAAACATTTCTCACACTTTTGGAGGCTGAGAAGCCCAAGATCATGGCACCAGATTCCATGTCTGGTAAGGACTTCCTGGTTCATAGCCATACACAGCTTTTCACTATGTCTTCACATGGCAGAAAGGGTGAGGGAGCTCTTTTATAAATTCGAATCCCATGCATGAAAGCTTATCTCATGAGGGTGAACCCATTTATGATTTAATTACCTTCCAGAGGCCCCTTACCTTCTAATACCATCACCTTGGAGGTTAAGATTTTAGCATATGAATGTGGGAGTGGGGGAAGGACATAAACATTCAGACAGACCACAGCAGACAGTGTTAACTGAGATTGAGACTCACAGTCTACCTCCTTAGGTTCTTTGGACTCAGGAAAATAAAAGTGATACTTGTTACTTTAGAGAACTTTTTCTTTCTTACCCTTACCTTATCCTGTTATCTCTGCTTTGAAAAACATTGAGACCTAAGATTACCTTTTTAGTTCAGGGTCTTCATCTCTCCTACTGGTATTTGAAACACTATCTATGTCTCCTTCCCTCTCCCCTGTCCCCTTCTGCATACAGCCAGTACCTTGATTAGTATGAGATGTAGAAGCTTTCCTTCCATTACATCATCAGTGCAAAAAATGGTTTAGAATACAAGTTTCTTTCTCCTGGTGACTAGTTGGATGCAACGTGAAATAAGGGTAATGACATTTCCTAAGGAACACAAACTCAGCCTCACATAAAAATTAGGCTTAGAAAATTTAAAGTTTCAAATTGGTGCCAAGGCCCTCCATATAGTATTTTATGATTCTTCCTTTTTAGGGCATTTAATTGTCTTTCTGTAATTCTCATTCCACTCCAAATTTGCTTTTCTTTTTTTAACTTCCAAAGAAACCAATTTTGAATTGAAAATGAGTATTGAGTTGAAAATACCAGTTGCAAGCCTTTTTCTAGGAAAATATTTTGCTGAAAGCTTTTGTTTCTCTCTCTCTTTTGGGGGCCCTATTGTGCCAGGTTGAAAGAGTGGAGCCTTTTGTAAGACATGGATAGATGCAAACATGTAGGGCGGTTGCGGCTGGCCCAGGACCACTCCATCCTGAACCCTCAGAAGTGGTGCTGTAGGGAGTGCACCACCACGGAGTCGGTGTGGGCTTGTCTCAAGTGCTCGCACGTGGCCTGTGGCCGCTACATTGAGGACCACGCCCTTAAACATTTTGAAGAGACCGGACACCCTCTAGCCATGGAGGTCCGGGATCTCTACGTATTCTGTTACCTGTGCAAGGACTACGTGCTCAATGATAACCCGGAGGGGGACCTGAAGCTGCTGAGAAGCTCCCTCCTGGCGGTGAGGGGCCAGAAGCAGGACCCGCCCGGGAGGCGAGGCCGGACACTGCGATCCATGGCCTCTGGCGAGGACGCGTCCCCTCCACCGCGCACTCCTCAGGGACAGCCGCAGATGCTCACGGCTCTGTGGTACAGGCGTCAGCGCCTGCTAGCCAAGACGCTGCGACGCTGGTTCGAGAAGAGTTCCCGCGGCCAGGCAAAACTGGAGCAGCGGCGGAGGGAGGAGGCACTGGAGCGCAAGAAGGAGGCGGCGCGGCAGCGGCGGCTCGAGGTCAAGCGGCGGCTCCTGGAGGAGCTGGCCAGCGCCCCTCCGCGCAAGAGCGCACGCCTGCTGCTGCACGCGCCCCGTGCCACTGCCCCACGCCCGGCCACTCCGCGCACGCCCACCGCAAGCCGCCTTCCACCGCGCCGTACACCAGCCATGGCTCCGGGTGTCACCGGCCTCCGCAACCTGGGCAACACCTGCTACATGAACTCTATCCTGCAGGTGCTCAGCCACCTCCAAAAGTTCCGAGAGTGTTTCCTGAACCTCGACCCTTCCAAAACAGAACAACTCTTTTCCAGAGCCACCAACGGGAAGGCACCACTCTCGGGTAGGCTGGCCAGCAGCTCCGCCACGGAGCTGTCGCCAAGGAGCGACAGGGCTGAGTCTTGCGAGCAGGACGGCCTCCGTTGGAATGGTGGGGCCTCCATCACCAGGAGCCTAGAACTCATCCAGAACAAGGAGCCCAGCTCGAAGCACATCTCCCTTTGCCATGAACTGCACACGCTGTTCCGAGTCATGTGGTCCGGGAAGTGGGCCCTGGTGTCGCCCTTTGCCATGCTTCACTCCGTGTGGAGTCTGATCCCTGCCTTCCGTGGCTACGACCAGCAAGACGCTCAGGAGTTTCTCTGCGAGCTGTTGCACAAAGTGCAGCAGGAACTCGAGTCTGAGGGCACAGCGCGCCGGATCCTCATCCCCTTCTCCCAGAGGAAGCTCACCAAACAGGTCTTAAAGGTGGTGAACACCATATTTCATGGGCAGCTACTCAGTCAGGTAGGTGTGTGTCCACCCTAACCCCAAATCTGCCCATAACGTTGGAGGGTGGCTTGTATGTTAGAGTTTGGGCTCCTGGTGACTGTCTCCTACAGGTTGGTGGGCTAAGGGAGTGATCATTGTACCTTTTATTTTACTATACACTGTGATGGCATTGTTGGTGAACTTGCCTCCTGTCTCTTTCTGGGCAGATTTTCAGTGTAACTTGCCATATCGTTTCATTTTCAGGGAACATCGTTAACCTTCAATGACTATATGGGTAATCTAATATTCTCATTATAATTAAGTACCCATGGTTAGCATGCCATCCTTTGATCAGTTTTAGGAAATTGAATGGTTTGCCTGTAACCCTGGTTCCATGGTAGTTTTAAAGAGTATGTATTCTTCCTAACTAGACATTCTTCACATACAAGGAAGGGAGGAACGTGGGTAGGAGGATGCCAAAGCCTAAACAAGCCTCCCTCCTGTTCCCCATTACCTTTCTTTAGCCATGTACGGACAAAAGCAAAGACTCATAGATAAGGCTTTGTGAGAATATGCAGAAAGAGAATTTTTCTTAAAAATTAAGGTGGGCAACTTCAGAAATTCAGGTAAAACCTCTATGCTAACTGAGGCTTGTGTGTTGGTATTGAGGGTTTTTAAAGAATGACGAATAGGATGGCGCGATAAAGTTTACTTAGCCTTTTAGCATTTGAAAGGGGAGTATTTATTGGCATTTCCTCTACCCCCTTGAAGGTCCATAGGAAGTAAAGTGCATCTGAGGAGTTCTAATCACAAGGTACTTTGAGTCTCTGTGGACACAAGGATCGGTGTAGGGATGCTACAAGAACTGGGGGCAAAAAGAGGCAAGTTAGGACTGCACGGAAGGAGCAAAGTGTGGAAGAGGAAGGAGTGTGAGGATGAGAGAAACAGACAGGAATCTCCAAATTCTTCATCTCAGACTGATTTCAGGATAACTTGTAGTCCGTACTGCAGCACTGAGTCTGGTAGAGCATATGCTTTGGATGAGGAGGAGAAAGGTGTAGGTAATGACTTCTGTGCTGGATGGTTTTCCAATTCCAGCAAGAATCACATTGTTAGAAATACATACAGAATTAACATGCTCTAACTCTCTTAAAGTTACATCTACTATTATAATTAAAAATTTTTTTTGAAAGCTGTACACACCCTGACTTGCGTGGCTCAGCTGGTTGAGCTCTGGCCTGCAAACCGAAAGGTTGCCAGTTCGACTCCAGTCAGGGCGGTGCCTGGGCCAAGGTTGGGGGCAACCAATCAATGTTTCTCTCACACATCGATGTTTCTCTCCCTCTCTCCCTCCCTTCCCCTCTCCCTAAAAAATAAATAAAATCTTTTTTTTTAAAAACTGTACACTTAGTTTTGGTCAAATTATGTGTCTTGTATAAATCAAGCAAACATGTATGTGGGAAGCATGGAGTTATATAACCTATAAATCAATCTTTTAATTCTAGGTCACATGTATATCATGCAATTATAAATCCAACACCATTGAGCCCTTTTGGGATCTGTCCCTGGAATTCCCTGAACGCTATCACTGCATAGAAAAGGGGTTTGTCCCTTTGGATCAGACAGAGTGCCTGCTCACTGAGATGCTGGCCAAGTTCACAGAGACAGAGGCCCTAGAAGGGAGAATCTACGCTTGTGACCAGTGTAACAGTGAGTGCTGGGGTTGGGGGGAAAGTGGGGGTGAGCAACTGAAATATCAGTTTAAGGTGCTTCTTTTGCACTTTTTAATCAAAAGTAACACTGATAATATTAAGTGATTCTAAAGCATGTTTTTCCTCCCATTTTACTGAAAATGAGTATATGAACATTATATATTAAAAAAGAAAACCAAACCTAGGAGTAGTGCCTCCTTTGACTTCTGGTGTGATTGACATTAGCTGTTATCTTGGGAGGCATTTGAAAGTGTGGATCCTGAAATGAGGACTCCAAGAATGTGAGTACTTAGCTTCATAGTGCTGCAGAGGTCCTGCCTGAAATTCATGAATATAGAGTCTGACAGTTCTTTTTTAATCTAAACTCAGGTGGCATAGCCTGTTTGAGGGCTGCGGCATCACAAAAGTGTACTTTTGTACTGAACTTGTCGATTTAAAGTATCAGAAGTGATACTTTACAGTAAGTGATCTGTACAATAAGATCAAGAAAGTAGACTTACTTTTAATGTACTTAAGGTACATTGCTCTGTGGAAGTACATTCTGCATTTGTTTCTTCACAGCTTGAAATGATGGCATTTTGAGCGGGTCAGAAGGAAGTATTTCCCTACTGTGGCTTTAATTTTAAAGTGGAACTCTTTCCATTTGGTTACATGGGCATCTTATGCAGGGCCCCTTCTGTCTTGTCACACTAATGCTTAATACTTTTGTTAACTCAGCATGTACAGAAGAAATGTAGAGCAAATGTTTGGAAACTCGTGTTTGAGCTTTTTGGCATATAAAGATTTGGAAACTAAAATTAATGGATTGTGCAGAGATCTAGAAATCAACTTGCAGCCATATAATAGTTTGAACTACATGTTTTAGGAACAAAAATCTTATGGTAGTCCTTTCAAATATATCTTTTTTTTTTTTAATCATAAATTGTGGGCCACCTGTTCTCTGAAGAATCAGGAGAAAAATCAAAAGTAATACTTGACATTATTTTGCTATTTTAAAACAAAATTTGAAATGGTGTACTTAACTGTAGACCCATGTATCCTGTCCTGTATTGAGATATAAAGGCAGGTACTTAACTATCTTATTAGAGAAGTATCAGGTTGGGGTTCTTTTTACTATTTATTGATTCATAAAACTTTTTACTTATAAAGAACAGCAGAAGGATGTTAACAGCTTTAATTCTATCATTCTCAGACATGATAGATTAGGCAAGAAATACCTTTATCTATTTTTGCAAGCAAGGGTTCTTTTTCTGGTTGCCAGATGTGCCAGTTTATTAGGATTTCTCTAGGCAAGTTCAAATAATAGCAGGGAAGGAAAACTATGGTAAGGGGATGAGATAAATTGATCTTTTTTCCTTGTGAATTTTCAAAACTATCAGCCTTCCACCTCTCTTTGTGGCCAGCTTAATCAAATGGAGACTGAACCGATCAATCTTAATTGAATCAGTAATTTTTTTCTTTGTGAATTTCATTTTCAGAAAACAAAGCCAGATTCTCCGTGGTCTTCATCTTAGCTCACATCCTCCCTCTGCTGACAGTGGCAGTCACTGCCAGGGTTCCCATGAAGGGCTAAAATAATTTTCAAAAATCTGCTGGTGAATAGGAATGTAAAATAAGGCCAGGCTCTGGTTTGACTTCTCTTTCTGTTCATGCCCCCACGTATCACGATTGCCAGCCCTAGTAAATGCAATGGCACACTCATTCTTCTGCAGTCTATTATGAGAAGCTACAGCTCCATGTTCTATTATCACAGAAAGCTTCATGATGTGTCATCTGCCTGTGATTTGGTACCTTTCACGAGTGGTACAGGACTTGAAATCACATCCCCAGCTCTTCAGACAGTGAGACTATGATATCAACAGTTCACAGACAGTTATTAGCAGGCATCACGAGTGGATCACTAACCATTCTTATCCATTTTATATTCCTATCCATTCACCAATTTAATAAGAGCAGTAATCAGTAAATGGTTATAGAGAAGGCTTCTAAAGGAAATTAAGAGAACTTTATTTCCATTGGCCAGCCTGTCAGCCTTGTCCTGCACATCCAACAGTATGCTTTTATCCAAGAAACGTGTTTCAAAAACTAAATACAGCACAGAAACATAAAACAAAAAAAGGTTCTTTTCTAAATATTTGTATATGCCACAAGCATATCATGTTGGGGAAAAATCTGCTTAAATACATTGTCCATTAGTAATACTGTATCCTCTTACCTTTTCCTAATAATATATGCATTATTCCCCATTTTACAGGAAAGCAAACTGAGATTCAGAGCTTTGAATAACTTGTCCAATAGCATACAACAAGCTGTGAGCAGGAAATAGAATTAGGCCTTTCTGGTGAAAACAGAAAGCTTTTAAAGATATATTAAGGTACATCATAATTTAAGTTATAAGCCCATATTTAAAGGCCTAGAACCCTAACATATGCCTCTATGTACATGTTGTTGTGGTGACCTTGCATTATAGTCCATTAATAAACACATGACATCAGGAGTGTATCATCCTAAAACCCACACCAATTTTGGAAATTGCTGATGGCAAACATTTGACAGTGGATGTATCAGGATTAGGTTTAGTTGCTATTAAGTCAACTCAAATAACAATGACTTAAAATGAGAAGTTGTTTTTTTTTTATTCTGTTATATAAAAGAAGTCCAAAGGACATTCAGGGCCTTGCATGGTTACTGGGGAGCCAAGCTCCCTCCATCTTTCAGCTTTGCTGTCTTAGTTCAGGGTTTCCATCCTCAAGATTACCTCATGGTCCCAAAGGAATTCCAGTGGTTGCAAACAGTGGGAAAGACAAAGGATGCACCTTACAACTGAGTCAGCCTTCCTGAAGCTGCCATCCCAAAATGCCACACAATTATTCCCTTCATCTCTGCCAGAACTCCGATGGCCACAGCATGCAGACATGTGAGGCTGGGAAATGCAGTCTTACAGAGGGTCATAGCTGCCCCAAATAAAACTGAGGTTCAAATACTAGAAATAAGGAGAATGCGTATTGAGTGCCAAGTCATTGTCTCTGCCACAACTAGGAAAAATGAGACTCCTCACAATCTATGTCTTATGCCTTCCCAAATCATACAGGCAAACGACGAAAATCCAATCCGAAACCCCTTGTTCTGAGTGAAGCTAGAAAGCAGTTGATGATCTACAGACTACCTCAGGTCCTCCGGCTGCACCTTAAAAGATTCAGGTGAGCTTGCCTTCGGGCATCCCATGTGGCTATAAACTGTAGGAACAACTGCTTCAAAGGCAAATGGTGAGGACACAAATCTCTGCTGTTGGGAGGGGATGCTCGTTTCTTAGGGACCTTGTGCTTTCCAGGGAGATTTAAATGCATCATATGCAGGGAGACAAGTTGATGTTGGGGCCCAGCAGGTCTGGGCCTCTGCTCTCATGCCCCATTTAATTGGCCAGCCTGCACCAGGTGTCTGTGCTTAAAGATTTTCTAGCCTGGCTTGTCCTTATGCAGAGTCATCTTTAGAATCAAGTATGAGATAGTCTTTGAAAAGAAGGACAGGCAGTGAACTACAAAAGATTATTGTCTGAATTGCTTGTTTGGGGATCTATAGTTTCAGGGTACATCATGGAACATTTACAAGAAATGTATATGGACATTGATTGCTACTGTTTTATTGGTGTGAAAACCAAAGCTGGAGGGTTTTCTCATTTCCCAGTTTTACCTATACAATGGGGAACTTCCAAAAAACGTAATTATTTACAAAAAACTGTGTATTTATTTTTACATTTTTAAACTTCAGTCACCTTCAAAGCACTTTCCATTTGATGCAATACACCTATCAAGACATTTTTTCCCCACTGCTCAGAAGTTTTTGAACTCGTTGATTCTGATGGCTTTTAGTGCTTCTGCCATTTTTCATTTCACCTCTTCCACATCAGCAAAACATTTCCCTTTGAGAGCTTTTTCCACCCAGGGAAACAAAAAAAAGTCATTCAGGGTGAGATCGGGTGAACAGAGAGGGTGAGGCACAGGGGTCATGCCATTTTTGGTCAAAAACTGCTGACACTCAGTGCGATGTCAGCAGCTGCACTTGTAAATCACCCATCATGAAATGGGCAAACACATTAAAAGAGGCTTCAAAAAAATTTTACTGAAGCCGAATGCAGCCTCTCACAGCAACGCCAGCTGATACCCTGATACAGATGGGTTCTGAGAGCACTCACCTAGCAGGGGAAACCTGTACTACAAGGGGCCTGCCCTCCAGATGGTAATTCCGGTTTTTGGGGGGTCCCCCCTCATACCTATCATCACTTATGCCATTTTTTACTAGTAAGAAGTTTATATCCATGTTCTAGGTGGTCTGGCCGTAATCATCGAGAGAAGATTGGGGTCCATGTCGTCTTTGACCAGGTATTAACCATGGAACCTTACTGCTGCAGGGACATGCTCTCCTCTCTTGACAAAGAGACCTTTGCCTATGATCTCTCCGCAGTGGTCATGCATCACGGGAAAGGGTTTGGCTCAGGACACTACACAGCCTATTGCTACAACACAGAGGGAGGTGCGTGTGCTTTACTCTGTAGGGTGGGGGACACGGAAAAGGGTTGGTTTGTCCACATTTCATTTCTTTCCTTTTTCATCTGTAGGAGGATATTATATACATTTAAATCCAATTGGAAGAATTATGGAAGTTTGAAATTTTTGATATATTACTAAGAAACAACGTAAGATTGTTCTAAAAATTAACAAGAACTGACACATGTAAAAGTGCTTAGCACATGCCTAGCACATTATGCTCAATTGATGTTTGAACTTATCATCATTAATACTTCTGCTGCAGACCTGTCTCCTTCTTGGTTATGCAAAAATGATATAACCTATCTAACCTCATGGAGATACTTGTATGAATCTCACTAGCCTCAGCTCCTAATAAAGTCGAGGGCATTTACTGAGCATTTACTATGTCTGTACTGCATCCCTTACAGTGGAAGGTATGGGGATACAAGGACCCCTCTCAAGCTTTTAGTCTTTGTCCCCAAGAGCAGAGCTGCTTAGCCACTGCAGTGGGGCAGGTGGGTTGCAAAGGTCTTTTCAGTAGTGTACTGATCTTGAACCCCTCCGCCCTTGGGCAGCCAGAGCGAGCCTGTGAACAAATAATTTTTTATTTCTTCTAAATTTTCCTTTGTCACTCCTCTCTATTTACATTTCCCCTTTCCTCCTCCTTTTCTTCCCTTCTCTTCACCCTCAGTCTTCTGGCTATCTTTGTAAAAGGCCAATGGGGGATGAAAAGACTTGAATAAAATTAGGTTAAAAATTATAGTCAGTTAATACTGTAAGCAGTATTGTGGTGGGGTCTGGAGTTAAAGCCAGTGTTTACAGGGAAGTCTCTTGGTTTCACTTACTTGTCTCTCCCCCACCCCAGCCAACAATTGAGGGTTGCTTTGTTCACACTCTTCTGTCCCTTTCTTCATCTTCTGGTTTTGCCTGCTGATTGGAAATATAAGTTGGGTGGTCATTTACTCTTTCTTTCCTTTGGTTTCCTAGGTTTTTGGGTCCACTGCAATGACTCAAAGCTGAATGTATGCAGTGTTGATGAAGTGTGCAAAACTCAAGCCTACATCCTTTTTTACACTCAAAGAACAGTTCAGGGCAATGCAAGAATCTCAGAAACCCAACTCCAAGCTCAGGTGCAGCCCAGCAACAACAATGAGGGCAGACCACGGACCTTCCCCTGAATGGGAGGCACATATCAAAGACTGGCTTGCTTTTAAATGATTGGTGTCCATACATCTTTCCTCTTATAGGAAATGAGGTTTACTGCAGGAACAGGTTACTAGGTTTGCCTCACTGGGTCTAGAGCTAAAGGTGCCAGGTGACTGATGTGCTATCATAAAATCTGTAGTCACTTTCTTTTGAATGGATTTGGAAATTCCCTCGTTTGATAAAACAAATCAAAAAGGAGTAACTTGAATGAAGAGTCTTTCCTCATTTATTTCTGAATATAGAGGGAGCTGGGTAGAGCAAAGAGGGAGGAAATTGATCATGTCCAACCAGGAGAGAAGCCATGTTTTCTTTCCATTATGTGATTCCTCTGCTAATCAGGACCTCCTTGCAGCACAAGAAGAATCCTACTGATGTGAGTAGCCCTGGACAAAGAATGTGAGGAGGGGCCCTGGGCTGGCAGCTGGATGGACAGAATTGGTTCCAAAGCAATTCTAAGTCTAAGGTGAAGTCTAAGGAATTGTTCCTACAAAAGAAGTAAACTTTAAGGGTTGAAAACGTGCAGACTGACCTTTTAGGGGGATAGCAGTTGAGGATTGGAATGAGGTGCATGGAGCAAACTTCCCCATGCCAAATGGGAGGTTTTTCACGTATCATACCCTCGCTGGATGCTGTTCATTTGATCATTCCACATCTTCTGGGACTGGTATGAACATCCCTTCATTCTAAAGGAGCAGTTCGTATGGGGAATCAGTAAACTGGCACATGACATATTCCTTATTGCATGCTGAGCCTAAGGGCAATCCTGGCTACCCAGTTCTGTAGCAAATACTGGGTCAGGTCCGGTCAAGGTCTAAGGTTTGCTTTAAATTGGTCTTTAGGTCAGTTGTCTTGAGGCTTTCTCAGAGCTCATTTGAGGGTGGGCAGGAATAGCTGGTGGCCCAGGGCTTATCTGAATGCCTGTCACCGATTCTCACCTGGTGCAACATGCAGCTTTCTTAGCTCACAGCTTTTTTGCTCCTGGAAGGTTAGGATATTGTTGTTCGTTATTGTTCACAAGGTTTGGGAGCTTTTGCTTGCCTAGGGCTTAGGAAATCTGTCCCCTATATGTCCAAACAGTTTACTGCTGATGGCTCTGGCTTATTTCCTCTTGACTCTGATAATCCCTATTGTTTCTTTACCCGGCCACACTGAGTCCACCAGGGAAAGCAAGAGTGCCCCGTCCTGTACTCCAGTGCTAACAAAATAGATGTTTCTTTCTAAGCTGGGTCAGCTTCTAAGTGGAATTAAACTGCCCAGGTGGAAACCAACCTTCTCATCAGGCACCACTGAATTTCCCTTCTCAGTCCTTCACTTTGACTCGCCAGTGCAAGTGAATACAAACTGTGACGCTCATTGTAGGGTTCCTGCAGCCTGCCTCAGCCTGTCACATGAATGCTCATCTTTTGACTGAGTATATGATATTAATATTTCAATTCAGGTAGAAGTACAGTTGTCACTTGAAGGGAATCGATGTGGAAGGAAGTTTGGGGAGGGGTCGGAAGTTGGAAAAAGAGAATAATGAATAAGGGGCTTAGCTTTAGCACTGTCGATGAGCCACACTCCGGAGCAGATCCGTAGCATTTGTTTTTGACCTCCTGAGATGAACTCTCCCATAGAAGCTGCCAGACAGCACTGAGACATGGAGGAAATTCAGACAGAAAATAGCTAACCCTGGTAAGGAAGGGATAGTGACTATATATTTTAAACTTGCTTTTTCCAACACTGTGAGGTTTCTGTAATATTTAGCTTTTATTTGGAAGCGATAGCGTATGGCATTTTTTATGCTGTTTGGTTTATATTGTCTACTGCAGGCTTCTTTGTATAAACTTGGCCTGGGCTCACTCTCTCCTGGACACTGTTTTAAAGTGTTACAGCTGCTCACACTGCCAGAGGCTCTGACGTGAAGCTACACTCTCTAGATCCACATTTTTAAGTTGGCATGATTGGTGATAACTTTTTCTGACAATAGGAAAGCACATTATCAAAAAAAAAGGAGAGTAAAAAGGAAAGCAAAATATAAGTTGTGCCTCATTTTTCATTGAATGCTATATTTATTATTCTAGAAAAGGAGAACTTACAAATGGAGAACTAACAGAGCATCTACTTCATCCCTCAGGCTGTCGGGGTGGGGGGATATTTAAGAAAAATGAACATTTAATGGAAAACTGAAAAGATCTTCAAATTTAGTTTTTAAAAATAGTTTTATACCAAATATTATAAGGCTATTAAGCAGATTAAAACTTTGTAAAATAAGTGCTTAATTTAGCTAAACACCCCTATATCGAATTAATAAAGCTCTTTATAATGAGTTGGAATAGAAAGCACTATCAGAGTCCTCACAGAGCGGCACACTCATGAAGGTGCCCCTGCAGTCACAGGCACCTCAGGTACCAGAGGCAGCAGCACTGGACGCTGTTGAGACGTTAGTATTTATGAAAATTTTTTATTAAAGAAGAGATCCCTGCTACATAAGTCAATGGCTGTTGTGAGGGAAATGTCCCTTTGCCTTTAATTTATTTACATATTGGAAGTAGATTCTTCTTAGTTGCATCTTACAACACTTTAAATTGAAACATTCTAAAGAGAAGAAAATAAGAACCAGGTGGAAGTTGACTAGATGCTGCCAAATCAAACTCAAGATGTCCTAACTGAACCTTACAGACCTGCTTCTTTCCCAGACCAGTAGTTGGCGTCCCCTTCCAGGAGCCCTTAGCAGTTGGCTGGTGTGTTTACTTTCTGCTGTAGCCAGCCAAGATGAATGCACCCTGGCCCTCAGAAAGGATTTTTACCTCAGTCTATCTAGCTTGACCTTCATAGTAGTGGTTGCCTCGGAGACGAGCATCCACGCTGGCGTAAAAGAGATTAGGAATGCCCTCAGCAGCCAGAAACTGAAGCTCTTATTAAATAGTGGACAGAGCTCTTGCCAGCTTTGATCCAGCCCCTCTCACCCTCTCAGGCGGAGGGGGGCGGTGCCACAATGTAAAGAATTTCCAGATGTCTCTTTAAATGTCATGAATAAAATTGGAAACCGTAGAAGTGTTAATGTGTCCTATGGACTCAATAGCAGAGTTTATTTTTGTTTTTAAAGGTAAGGCTTCTAGAGTCAATGATTGTATGAGTTCCCTTCTCTTCCTATGCTTACAGTTCCAACCAAGTGCAAGAACTAAGAGGGTGGGTTGGCTGGCAGTAGGCTGTGGGCCTGGCCCACCCCCAGCCTAAGCCTGAGAGGTTGCCAATAGTGCAGAAATGAAAACTTGGTTGGGTGTGGGGGGTGGGATGTGGGTGGGTAGGCAGGGAAGGAGAAATGGAGTTTGTTTTACTTATTGATAAAGCTTTGTGAACTAATTTTATACAACTCATAAAATTTGGTGCCTTGTACCCAATTATGGTTTGCATGGGATTGAACAGATTAGGAGTCCTTATCATTTCAAGTGGCAAACTGGTTGTATAGTGTAAAGGACATTTGGTATCTGATTTTTTAAAAGCATTTCATATCTCGTGTGTGAAAGCAAATTATTCTCACCAGCAAGATCTGAAGTGTTCTGTAATGTCCAAAATCTGTATTTGTGATTATTCATGAAATGTCTGCTGCTAGAGGCAGACTATGTACCCCACTCCTTTTCACCTCCCTTTTTATGTTTAAACCATTATTAATTTGAGCCTTTTCAAATCAGGCCAGGAGGGCCACCTTCCTTAACCATATACTATACCCCAATCTGGGGTTATATTTTATGAGCAGAAGGGTTGCTTTTCCAGCTGGTTGGGAGAGCACAAACATTCAAAAAAGGCTTTTTCAATTTTCAAATGCTGGACAACTTATGGTAGAAGTCAAACAAAAATGGTTCCTCCTGAAGTGCTACCTTCATTAGTTCTGAAGTTCTTTTGCAGAAAATTTCAGAAAACAGTGTAGAACACAATCCCCTGTATATCAACTGTGAGCCTTTAACTTAGATTTTAAGGCAAGCCAGTGCACTGTGTAATATGCAAAAGAGAAGGCTCAAAGAACCCATCCCAGCCCTTTTACCCTGCAGGTGCTGACTGGGATGGCGCTGAGTGGCTATGGAAGGTTAAGAACCAGTCTGCTTCCCTGCAGGGCTGTTTACAGCATATCCTTTTACTCCAACCTCAAAATTTCCACTGAGTTCATGAGATTTCACCCAAGGGTGTTTAAGAAACTCACCACTCAAAGCACATTTAATATTGGGTCCCTCAGCCTAATCACTGGTTTAATTAGATGAGGAGGTTCTATCTTTGGAGTAAAACCTTCCATGGCCACTTAGTTTTTTACTGGGTAAGTATGCATCTCCCTGATGGCTCAGATTCTTTTAAGTTAGCACTAGAGCTGAAAGCACCTTCCAAATACGACCGTGAGTTTAGCTTTTATCTTCTACATTTAAATTATCCATTCTCTTGGTCTAGGGCTTTGACTTTAACCACTGTGTGCTCATTCAACCCATACATTGCTCTAAATACACCACAGCTGCATTGAGGTGAATGGTAATTTTTGTGGACTCTTCCCATACTTATTCTACTGGCATATTTTCATTTAACGTCTAAGTAGTGTAAGACATTTTCAAAGTACTACGTTAATTAGCCAGGACTGGAAACTGATAGGATGTAAAAATGGCTTCCCTTGGGGAGAATGTTATGTGTGGGATGGTGAAAGCCAGCACTTTCATTTGTAGAACAATTATTCATCATGATTTTTGAAATTGTAGATTTGGTAGCTTTATTTGCTAGTCTTACCACTTGGAGAAATTAAGCCAATTTAAATGAAATTTTACCTTAGCAGCATATGGCTTTACAAACCAACCAACAGTGAACACATTACTCGAAGCTAAAACATTTAAAATTTTAAAAATTTTAAAGTTTACATACAGTATAAAACATTAAATTTTGAATGAAATTTCAGTTATGATTGTGAAGGCTACCATGTCTTAATTGTTGCTAGGTTTTAATTTTTAACTTTGAAAGTTTTTATGAAATATAACGGCTCACAATTAAGAGATCAGGTAGCGGACTTCAGGGATGTAAGTTTCACTGTAGTAAAGAACAGGAGCTGCTCATGTTTCTCTTACAGTGTCTGATGCAGGTGGGAAGGGGCACAGATCTATGCTGTGGTTTAACCAGTTCCTTCCTGGTCACCACTCTGGGGTTGATGGCTTCAAATCTAAGCCGTGCTCTCATATGTGTGACCCTTCCTGATCTTAACACTCGGTACCTCTGTCAAATCATCTGTGGTCCCACTGTAGACTCTTAAAGGGTCTTGGTTTCAGCCACAGCCCTGCATTCACTGGCTCAAACTTCTTCCTCCTCACAGATTGGGACCTACCTGATTACTACAAGTAAATGGTGCTTTTAGAAGAAAATATACTTAAAATCTAATTCTGAAACAGCTTTCTTAATGAGGCTTATGCCAGCAAAATCAAGAGGGACTATTTTGTCCTGTTTATCTTTAGGGAACAAATTGCTAGAGACAACATCTGTCAACTGTGACAACTAGACCACTGTGGTACATTTATACTGATCCTCCTTTCCGATTCATGTCCCTTAATCCCATACCAGTTCCATGAGAGATTTGGCACAGAAAAGCAGTATTTTTAAAAATGCCTACTAGAGTAAATTAGGAAAAGAGTTGACAAGGGCAACCTGTCCCTATTTCCACATCTCTCCTACATGAGTCTTTCCAGGCCAGCTTGTACATATTTCATTTCCAAAGAACCCCAAACTCCTGGACAGTGGCACTAGCATTTCTGACCCTGAATTTCAGGGTCAGAAAATATCTATCTTCTTGTGAAGGAAGCAGTTTTCTCAGGCAGACAGCTGCTCATTTTTGTGCCCATCACCAAGGCTTACTTAACACCTTGCCTCTCCCTGCTCATCCCTGTCCTCTTTCTGCCATCTATTACAGCAACAATGCCTCCCTGGTGCCTGGAAAACCCACCTGGTGCACTAACATGCTATGCAACACCAAATGGCTTCTTCCCTAGTAATGCTCAAAAATGGAAATTCCTCATTAAGCTTCATCTTATGTTAACAGCACTGTATGGTGGCTCCAGTTTCCATTGCTTTTTCCTTTTAATATAAAGCAAACCACCTCTGTCACAATCCATGTGAGCTTGTTCCTGTCTGAGTGTGAAATATAAATCATGTTTTTTATGATTTTTGTAAATCAACTTTTTACACTTTGTTTTTGTAAGCTGAAGTTTCTTATTAAAAGAATAAAAAATGGCTTTGTGTACAATCTTTATTTCCAGTAACTGTTAAAATGCCATCAGGTTATTCCTCAAGACAAGAGCAAAAATCACCCCCTGCCCTGCAGAAACTCAGGAACTATATACAGAACTTTACAAAACAGGGGACAACACTTTAGCTGAAGCCTGACTGCTGACCAGAGAATGGAGTTCTGAGTGAACTCAGCAAAGAAAAAGATATCAGGCAGGGAAGGGAAGGTACCCATTTGAATCAAACTTCAGCTGCCATCAGGGCAAGTCTTGTGATGGTCACGGATTGGAGGCTCTGTGTTTGGAAGGTTCAAGTACAGCACAGGTTCCATGTGTCTGCAATCAGGCGACAGGACAACAGGTGGCATTAGAAATGTAAAAGCGGTAGAGAGAAATTGGTAGACTCAAATCTCTTCAAACGTATGGGAACACATTTAACTAAGATACTGCCAAGAGTTTTACATCACGTCTCTCTCCTATATTTTGTGAATAGTTGATAAAAGTTATTGCTCCTCCCAGCCTTTAGAACCCTTAAGACACACAGAGCAGTGGTTAAGTGCTTACCTATTTGGCTACACCCCGGGCTGAGGCGCCATTAGATCAATGTCACTCAAATTCCTGGCCAACCAAACTCCCGCAGCGAAAAGTCCCAAGTTTAGGATCAAGTTCCTGGAAAAAGAATGTTTTCTATTAACCCTGTGGTCACTGAGTGAGTCACTTAGGGGGAAAAGGGTACCCACCACCACTCTGGGAAAACCTGAGGCAAAAACGCTTCCTAGATTGCAGGAGCGTTGGTCGTTACATGGTAGGTTGCCCAAGACCCACAGTTATTTAGACTTCGTTTCTGTGTCTGATAAGAGCTAGGTCAAATGCAAAGACCAATTAAGCACTCGTCCGGGGCTGAAAAGCCCGTTTCTGTGCTGGCGCCTCCTCTTCCCGAGCCCCTCCCCCGTCAGGGTGAAATTCTCTAGACCTAAGCCAGGTCACTGAAAAAATCGCCTCTGCCGCACGGGAACTCTCCCGGTCAAGAATCTCAACAAACCACAGCCAAAACCACTTCGAGGCCTACATGCTGGCAGTTTTAAAAACCCGCAAGCGCCAGCCTGGGCGAAGGGAAATGCGGCAGGTTATGTATACGAACGCGGAGGGGGAGCAGGGTCCCGGGCCTCGGTTACCTCCGGAAGTCATTCCTATCGGTGGCGAAGCGGTAGACACCCCGAAGCCAATCTCCCACGTTGTCTGGAATTTCGGAAGCTTCATTTGCCGAGCCGCCAGGGTTCACGCCAACCCCACTGGAAGCCATTGCAGCTACTTCGCGCTCCTCAAGGCTTCTGACGCAATCGTGTCGGCGCAAACGGATGACGCATTTCCGGTATTGCCCTTTGGCCCACTACTGGCAGCAGAGGGCGCGGTACTTTGAGCGAGGTCCGTAGTCTGCCAGACAAGTATCACTCCCCGGACGTGCGTCCACGAGCTCTGCAAGAGGAGGAGCGATGCTGGCCTCTGCTGTCCCCTGGTCTGGTTACACCTCTGGCTCCCTCCAGGCCTTCGGCTCGCCAAGAGGGTCACATCACACGTGGTCTCTGAGTGATCATTTCATTGGCTCAGGAGGAGGATGCTGGGGATCGAGCTGCCCCAGCCAGTGGCGTCGGAGTAGGGGCAAGCTTAGGAGGGGCTGCGTAGCTTTGGAGAATGGGGTTCCCCAAGGTCTCCGTGAAGTCACAGAATGCGCGGGCTGAAGAGGGAGTACTCAAGTTTGTCATCTCGCTGCCTTTCCCAGGCTTGTCCCTGATTGCACCCAGTCTAGGGTTTTTATAGGGGGGAGAAGAGTCTCCGTCTCAAGCCTTACAGATCATCTCTACCCCCGACTCCCCCTTCTCCGGGCGGCGCAACTAGCAAATGGTGCAATGCTTCCTGGAGGTGTCCCTGCCCTCAGCTTGCAGGCTTCCGGGGGTCTTGCAGGGCCGGGGAAGGCGCTGGCCTAAAAAAAAACCTTCGGGTTCTGAGTCAGAGGAAGAAGAGCAGGTGGGGCAAGGGATGTCCTCCTTGGGATCAATGGGCGTCTCCAGGGGTCCCTGCTCTCCCCCTTTGGGTGCCTCAGCCTTGTCTCCTGCTGGGCACTCCTCCTCCGGGCTGGTTCCAAGAAGCCCCCTCAGGGTTTCTTGACTGGAGGTGGCGGCAGTGGCGAGGGCTGCTCCCGAGATGGTCGCAAAGTGTAGTGGGGCGCGGTCCTCTCCTTCAACTCTGTCGAGCACCGCCTCCCCTGTTTAGGGCCGGGTCAGACATGCCTATCTCAGAGCCCCAAATCCGCGGGGCGGCCCTAAGCAGCTAAGCCCAGCCTCCCGGCCCGCCCCTGAGCTGTGCGCGCCGCCGCAGCTGCCGCCCCTGCGGCCACGAGTTCTCTCCCAGGCTCCCCACCCATCCCCGCCTCCGCCCACCAGAGGGCGGCCGCGTCCCCAGTCCAGGAGCGAGTCCCGCGCCGCAGCCTCAACCGCGGCGCGGGGTGGGCTCGGGAGGCCCTTGGAGCGCTCCGGCCAGGGATGCGCGGTGAGAGCTGCGGGCCCCGAGGCTCGGGTCTGGGGGATGAGGTTGGAGGACGGGGGGAGCTGCTGGAGGGATGGGACGGCGTGGGACCGGGGCGAGGGTTCCAGCCCGGGAGAACTCCCTCCTCAGCCCAGCCCAAGACGCTGCCCTCTTCCCCCTTGATCTGCACCTTTCCTTCCTTACCAAGGGACGGCCTCCCTTCTAGTGTCGTGGTCGGGCTTGAGCTGACATCCGAATAACGACTCTTAAAGCAGCTGGGGCAGCACGGGCCGCCCCCCTGCAGGGCATAACGTCCTCCGCCCAAGGGCCCAGCGCAGTCCTGGCAGCAGAAGTGGTTCTCGTGCCAGCGCTGTCCCTCCGCCTCAGTGCAGCGCCGAGAGAAGATCAGCTGGGAGAGGGAGAGGGGGACGGCTCATTCATTCATTCACTCATTCATTCATCCAATAACCACGCCTTATAGCCAGTTAACGCTAAAGCACGGCTACGGACATTCCCATTTGATCAACTCAACCACTCTCCGACGCAGGGAGGCCTGATTGGCTTAGCCAGGATCCCCCAGCCAGCGGGTGGCACAACCTAAAGTGCGACCGGGTCGCCTGGACTCCCAACCTAGGGTTCCGCGCTGCCTCTAATGCTGTTATTAAGGCAGTTCCTCTCATGACCAGGCACAGCGCTGGGCACCCAGCATACTGATGGGAACGTCTGTCCGAGTCCCATCTCCAGAGAAATTCTCACAGTCCCAGAAAACATGGGGAAGACTGCTTGCGGTGGGGGAGGGCGCAAAGGTCCCACATGCTCAGAGCTCAAGTCAGAGCAACGGGAACAAAAAGGTCCCAGGCTGGTGCCTTGTTCTCCCTACTCCACTTCCTGATACTGGGAGAGGTGTTCCCTTACGTCCTGTGGAGCTGGATCCTCCACTCAGAGCCGTACCTGGTCACAAGCAGGGCAGCGTGGCCTCAGCAGCTCAGCATGATGACGGCCGCAGTAGAGATGCCCATCGTGGTAGAAGTAGATGAGATTTATCAGGGCCTGGCCACAGACCTGGCAGGCAAAGCAAGCTCGGTGCCAGCAGCGCCGCTCTCCTGCCAGGGCTGCAAACACTCCATATTCCCCTGGCCTCAGGCGCTCCTGACACTGCCAGGCGGGAGTGCTGGCTGGTCAGAGGCAGCACCACCCTCCCCGCCTCCCTCCTGGCTCTTCCATCCCAAACCACCTCCCCTGCAGGCTCACCAAGAATCCCCAAACTTGGTTTCCCTTTTCTTAAGGTTTGCCAAACTATCAATCCCCAAACCCCCTTTTGCCACTGGATTCTCAGAAGCTAGCTCCTCCTGCAGTACTGAGAGGTCAAAGAATGGAGGAAGGGGAATATTGGGGGGGGTGCGCGGGGGGTTCTACATACCTTCTCACAGGTGCATTCTTTGAGCTTGGGAGGTACCAGATGCACCACCCCTTGTCCCAGGGCTTCCCGCCTCCGCTGGGCACAGAAGAGCCGCAGCTCAGCCAGCTCCTCCTCACCAAGGGCCAGGCAGCATCGCTCCTGCAGAAACAGGTTCCACTGTGCCAGGGAGAGCCCCAGCAGGCAAGATTGAAGTCTGAGTGGAGAGAGAAGGCTTAGCTGCTAGGTCAAAGGAAGGTTGTAAAACCTCAGGGAGGTGCAGCCAATAACAGCATAGGAGGGCACTGAGATGGAAAGGGAAAGGGGCAAGAGTGCCAGTAAATCCACCTCAGTCTTACTCCCCCCATCCCACCCAGGAATGGTCATCACTCAGGTCTGGCATCATCCACACAGCACTTAGCCCCGTCACCATATATTTAGGTCTTGCTCCCAATAAGCTGTAGTTCGATATCACTTCCCATGGTGCTTTCCCTATCTATTCCATCTTCTCCTGTCTGGTCTTCCTAACTGAATTATAAGTCTTTCTTTAGACCAGGCACACATAGGGCCTCAATAAATTCTTGACCGTACTCCCTACATTTGCACATTCCATTATTTGTTTCAAAAATCGTTCATGTCCATTTTCTCATTTGTTGTTCAATTCAGCATTGTGGTGGGCAGCACAGCCATCACGTAGACAATTGTACCCATTATGTAGATGTGAAAATTCAGGCTGGGGTGGGGGAATGCCACTTAGTTGGAATGCCAACTAGTGGCATAGCTAGGCCTTATATCCACGTTCCCTGACTTCCGGACTAAGGTTCTTCCCACAGTACGTAGAGAGAGGGAGGCTGGGGAGAGGGAGACCCACATCGCTGTCCTGTGCAGAGAGCTGCTGCAGAAGCGTCTGGAGCCCAGGCCAGTTTGCTAGGCTGGAGTCCAGGTCAGGGAGCCCCTGGCTCAGAATATCAGGATCCTGAGGAGACACAGCAGAGGATGAGGAATGAAGCTAGGTTTTTCTTATTTCCCCCTCTTTCCTTCCCTTCTCATTGCCACCTCTTCTCCAATCTGGAACAACATCCAAGCACCACCCCGCTCCATTAGACAATCAACTTCGAGATCACTAGGGCAGCTGATCCACTCCTGCATTTGTGGTCTAATTGGCGGAGGTTGGGGAGACCTCAAAGTCCAAGACAGCTTCCCTTCTTACTCTTGAAATCACCCCTTTCACTCAGGGCCAAAGCCCCTCGGTCTGCTTTGACAACACAGACCCCCCTGGGAGAGGTGATGTGTATTCCTGTGAATACATTTAAAGTCAAACTCTCCTGCCCTGAGGGGGCTGTACAAATGGACTCCCGCAAAGAGAAAAGGGCCACAAGAGGTTGGGCACAAAGGCTAACTCCTCCCACCTGGTGGAAATGGGAGGAGGTCCAAAGGGTGGAGACATGTTGATCTCAGACGGAAAGGTAGGGCTCCTACTACCTGAGCAGAGGCCTCCTCAGGGTCCTCCTCTGGCAGGTGGCCTGGGTCACTCTCTAAGTTCGCTGGTGAACCTGGCTCCTGAGCGGTGAGGCTCTCCCCTTGGTGGAACCAGCCAGAGTTCAGCACTGACATTGGTGCCAAAGTCTGCCCAGAAAATAACAAGAACATCTCCCATTTATTCAGTCCTTACAATGTGCTACTAAGCAGTAGTACTAAGTGCTCTACAGACATCGTCTCATTCAATAACCAAGTGAGTGAGGTGGTATTTTTGGTCTCCATTTTACGGATAGACAAACTGAGGCTGGGTGAGCATAAACGACATGCCCAAGGTCATGCAGTTAGTAAGTGGCAGAGCCAGACCTTGAGGGCAGGCCTTTTGGCTCCAGAGTTTCTGAAACTCAAACTCTGGGGTCTCCCAAGATTGCAACGGAGGAAAGAGGAGGCCACAGCAGGAGGAGAGGGCATTTTGCCCTTCCGGTGAGCCTTTGGGCAGACTGGTCCCTTCTTCCCCACCTCCCTAGCCTTACTGCGCACCATTCCTCATTGTGTATTTATGAGGCCAGTGAGCCTGCTTCCTCCCCACTCCCTCCGCAGGCCCCAGATTTCCAGCTGTCGGCTTGAGCCAGGTGAAAGAACCATTTCACCAGGAAGCCCTTCTCAGCCTCTCCAGCACATAATTGTTCTCCTTTCCCTGAGTTCCAGAAGTAAGTGCTTCTGGAACCCAAGATTTAGCACATAATTTTCTCTTTGCTCCTTGTGTCTCCCCCAGCTCCTCATCTAGTCTATAAGCTCCTCCAGTACAGAGGAAAATCTTGTGTTTCCATCTTCTATCTATAGGGGCAATTTCAGTGGACAATTCTAAGTGCATCTTCAGCCCTCCTCTGGGCAAGCCCTGGTATGACCAGTGTCTTGGGGGTGGGGGGCGACTACCGAAGTAGAAAAGGAATGAGCCCTGCCCACAAGGAGCTCCTAGTCTAGTAGGTAAGACAGAGATGAAACCAGGCAGAATGGGGCTAGAGCTCTGGGCAGGTATACACAGCACCCTACGAAGAAAAACAACTAGAGGAAACTTTTCTGTTTACTCTGTGCCAGGAGCAATTCTAGCCATTACATTGTATAACCCATCCTCACAACAATCCTATGAGGTCGTTTCTATTATCTCATTTTATGGTTGAAACAAACTGAGGTTAATTACTTTGCCCAAGGTCACTTTGGAAGGCTAATGGGAGCTTTAGGAAAAGATTGCCTTTGAGAGCTGGGATGGATTCTGACTGGCAGCAGGGCACAGGAGGGCATCACCAAATCCCTGGCCTCTGCAAAACCCGGCTTTGGGGGTGGGAACGGGGTTTGGACTCTTAACAGTTATGCTGCTTCCCAGCCCGCAGCCCCACTCAGCACCCCCTTCAGATGTCCTGTGCCACCCTTCCCTGCTTCCTGGCTCCACACCCACCTGCTTCCTTCCTGCTCTGTCCGTCAGGTCAGGTTTCCTGTGGAAGGCAGCCAGGATGGGCCATTCACACTCAGGGCCAGCAGTAGGCACTTTCCCCAAACAGCAGTGCCCCTGCTCCAGGCAGCTAGAGGTGCTTGGGGGAGGAGTCCGCACAGGAAGAGAGGGGACACCTGGGGCCCCAGAAGGAGACTTGCACCCTCTCTTCCAGGTTAGTTCTAGTTTGCATGGAATTGTCCCACATAGAAACAATGCTCAGAAATCAGCCCTCGCCCCTCACCCTTCCATTCCCCGACAAGGGCGGCCGAACTCCACCTCTGCTTAGCCCTGGACCCCACCTTTCTAACATGCTGATTCCTTCCAGAATTCCCTTCCCCCTGGCCCCCTGAGACAAGGGACAAGGCTGACCCCCTCTCCCGCCTGCGCGCAGGTGCAACCAGGCTCACGGATTTCGACCTACCCGTCCCACCCCTGCCCTAAAGAGCAAAGCCTGAGCTGAGAAGGATCCCCCGACAGTGAGATGGAGAAGGGGAGAAGTGTCCGTTCCAGCCAAGTACCCTCTGGGTAGAGTCCCAAATTTTTTTTTCTTGGACTTCGCGGGTCCCCCCCTTGGAGGCGGGGCGTGGTGTGGTGTCGAGCCAGCTGGGGTTCTCACATAGAAGGGGACCCGACTCTGCTGGGTTCTCACCCTCGCCGCGCGCTGGTGTCTGCGCCGTTCTGGACAGACCCCGCCGTCGTGCCCCTCACCCAGTCCCCACCCCGAGGCTCAGCGCCCGCCTCCGCCCGCCCCGGGAGCGCGGCCCTTCCTCTCCCACGCCCTCCAGGGCTGGTAGAGCGGGACGGTTCGGGGAGGGGCCCGGGCTGCAGACTCAGGAAAACCTTTGTGGGGTCCCTGGATGGAAAGTGTGCAGGCTCCACTGCCCCCCACTGAGCCATGGGCTCAGTGCCGGAATCGCACCCTTTCGGGCGCCGAGCAGACACCCCGGAGCCTCGTTTATAACCAGTCCTCTGCCACTCGCGGAACCGAATGCCTTTCCAAGCACGCAAGTCCCCGCCCTCCTCCCTCTGGTCTTCTAGCCCCGCCCCTCTCTGTGTCCCCACCCCATCCAGTTCCCTCCCCCTTCTCCCCAGAGGGCACTCCGCCCCTTCCATTTCCTCAGCCTCTATCCCGCGTCTCTTGAACTGCCCTTTTCCATTCCTTTAGACTCCTACCCCACCTTTTGTGTTTCTCCCCCCTTTCTGCTCCGGGAGAGGGAGCCTCTAGTCCCACTTCTGGTCCCCTCAGCCCCGCCCCTGCTCCCGCCCCAGGCTCCGCCCCGCCCCCGCCAGGAGCGCCCTGCCGCTGGCCAGGAGCGCCCTCTGGCGTGTGCACATGCTCCCTGCTCCCCACTGCAAAGTCCTCCAAAGGGACCTTCTAGGCTACGCGCCGGTCGCCCCTAGCGGGTCCGCCCGCCCGCAGCGTCTCGTTGGTGCTGCCGGTGACCTCCGACCCCGTGGCTGCCGGGCGGGGCCGGGAGACCTTAGCTCCGGGCGGCCGGCGGCTGCTACAGCGGGACCCGGGAGCGGGGCCCGGCGCCGCCCGGGCCGCGGGGCGATGTGAGTGGGGCGCGGCGGGGCGGGGACGAGGCGGCTCCACAGAGGCCGCACCGCGCCGCGCTGCAGTCTCCGCTCCCATCTGCGGAAACCCCGGGCGGGCGGGCAGGTGGTGGAGCCCCGGGGCTGGGGGCTGGGATCTGGGGACGATGCGCGGACCCGAACTCCCCCCATTCCTTCTGGGTGTCTAGAGATCTCCCTGACAACCCCGCAACCTAAATGCCTCTCACTCCTCAGAACCACCCCGCCCCCACCCCCGACACACCTTCGCACGTTCTGGTGCCCTCAGAACCCCTCACTCCTGCGAATTTGCGATACGCCCACAGAGCCACGTTCTCTCCTGGATGCCCGAAAAGGCTTCCATCGCCCTGAAATTCCTCTGATTCCTCATATCCCCTCCCCATTCTCCTTGCCTCATATTCAAATCCAAAAAACTGCCCACGTTTCCCCAACCCTCTCCTATCTTTTGAGTACTCATAATCTCCTTTCAACTCCCGCCCGCAATCCAAGCCTGTCCACGACCGAGCCCCCTTCTCCCGTGCCATCCAATGTAATCCCCCTCATTTGGCTGTCGTGAAATGTCCTGATGATCTCCTTAGAGAGAAGGGGACAGGAAAAGGTGCAATGCCCCCCTCCCTGTAGTTGGTTCGTGGTTTCCACCCCTAGACACCTGGTTGGTTGGTGGCTTAAGCCCCCGTATTTTCCCAGCTGCCTGTCTTCAGGCACTGCACACCTCCCTCAGCCTGCTTCCTCCTTTAAAAGAAAGAACCAGGCCAAGAGGGCAGGGGTCTTTTCACCTGGGAAGCTTTCCAAGGATGCAGAGCACAAGGAGCCCTGGGAAATGATAGTGTTTTTCCATAGAGGAGGGTGGGATTTCAAGGATCTGCAGGGTCCTGGCCTGTCAGTTTCTCTACCTGGCACTAGATCCCTGAAGTTTTGGTTTATTGTTAGCATTTGCGTTAAAATTTGAGACCTTTCAAAGTTTGGCGAACAGAAACTCTAAAAAAGCTTGCAAATGTGAGATTGTCCTGAAAAGGGAAAATTTTTGTGAGGTTGTCCACATACTTAACTCTAGAGGTTATTTAAACTGCAAAGCTCCGCAGTTTACAAACATTTCCCCTAAAAAGTAAGGCGTTGGGGTGGGAGTTGGGAGTGGTGGTTGGGGGTTGACTTGGCAGTCTCCCAAGCACTTAGTAGCAACAAAACAACCTACAGTATTAGTTTCTGAATCTTAAGCCAGAGCTCTTTCAAATACATTGTAGTGTCTTTTTGAGAAACCCTTTTGTAAATTTCTCTGCAAAGGTAAGGTAGTGGTTTTGGTGTTGGTTGTAACAGGATTCAGATGGCCACCTGAAAGGTCTTGGGCTGCCTCAGACTTCAAAGCCATTGATGCTAGGGGAATATCTTCCTAGGGCTTATGGAGCTCAGAATTTGTGGTCCCTTTGCCCTTGATCTTACCTTATTCATTGGTGTTTCTGTCTCATTAGGATCTGGAAAAGATATCCAGGAGGCATGGACTGACAGCAAGTCAGTTTCATTAACAATTGGTGAGGACGGAAAGTTTCCACTAAACTGTGGTCTCTGTCTCCTATGCTAGGTGAACCCCAGGTGTGTCCCGGAGGGATCCAGGTGACTTCTCTGCAGACCGCTTGCCATGATGCCCCACCAAGAACAGGGGGAATAAAGTGGGGGCCCTTCCCCATGCCCCTCCAATGGTCAGTTCCCCGATGGCCTGGGTGAGGTGAGAAGTGTGTGTAGGAGCCACTTTCCTGGAGTTTCCAAAGTTGGAAGGAATAGAGGGTGCAGGTCAGGCTTGTGCAAGGCTTTATACATTCAGCGGTAGTTCTAGAGGGATATGTAATCTTGAAGGCTCATTTCTTGAAGCAACTCGCAACCCCTTAACTTCTGGTTGGAATCACTCCATGCGTTTGCTTGCTCTCTTAGGTCTCTGAATCCTCGTGGTATCCTCTCCATCTTATGCACAAGTCCTGCTATTCCGACATGCAATCCAAGTGCCATAATCTTGGAGGGAAAAGCCAAGAATATGTCTCCCCTTTGTCCAAAAGCAAATCCAGCATTTATTTTTTCTTAATGAAGAAATGCCTAATCAAGGTTATGAAAAGTGTACTCTTGTTTTATTTTTTGAATCCTCACTCAAAGATATGTTTATTGATTTGAAAGAGAAAGGAAGGGGAAGGGGGGAGGAGAGGAACATCGATGTGAGAGAGAAACACTGATCAGTTGTCTCCTGTACGCGCCCCGACCTGGGATCGAACCCTCCACCTGGGTATGTGCCCTGACCAGGGATTGAACCCACAGCCTTTTGGTGTATGGGATGATGCTCCAACCAACTGAGCCACCCAGCCAGGGTGAAAAAAGCGTGCCCTGTTTTAAATGTTCAATCGTTTGAGTGCACCTTTGGACCACAAGGTAGCACTTCATATGAAGAGAACATCAAAAAGATAAAGTTGAGGTGGATGTTGGGATAGTAGTAAGGGAGGAAGGGAGGATTTGGATGATGTGGGACGAGTAAGGTGGAAAAGGAGAAAAGTACAGGTCAAAGTGTCTGGGACTCCCAGTTAATTTCTTTGCTGAATCCAGACAAGGCCCCAGGCCGGCACCCAACCCCTTCTGATGCAAATCACTTCTTCTGGGTCCCTGCTTTTTTTTTTTTTTTTCTTGCTGACCAGGCCTCCCTTTCCTCTCATTACATCGGCCAAAACCCTATGTACTTCTCAAGGTCTAGATCGAATGGTACATCTGAGAAGCTCTTTCCATACCCCTGGCAGCATTAATCTTTAACACATCCTAACTTGAGTTAATGTTTATCCATTGTGTGTCTGGCCCTGGATTGAGAGTGAGAATTTCTTGCGAGAGGGACTGTGCCATATATTCCTTGGGCAGAGTAAATGATCACAATGAGGTGGTTCTGCCAGAGTTCCCTAGAGCAGGGCTTTGTGGAGCTGACCTTGATGACTTTCTCATCTCTTGTGCTTTTCCCTAGGGTGGGCTCGCTGCTCTGACACCATGGGGAGCTGCTGCAGCTGCCTGAATAGAGACAGCATCCCAGACAACCACCCCACCAAATTCAAGGTACCCACAGCCCCCTCTCCTGAGTTTCCAACGTGGTCTGCTGGTCTCAGTCCCCGAGCTGTCGAGTTGCCTCGGCCTCCCTAGGGAAGGTGAATTGAGCCCTGGCTGGTGTGGCCCAGTGGATTGAGTGCCAGCCTGTGAACCGAACGGTCGCCAGTTCGATTTCCAGTTAGGGCACATGCCTGGGTTGTGGGCCAGATCCCCAGCTGGGGCATGCGAGAAGCAACCAGTAATTGTTTCTCTCACACATCAGTGTTTTTCTCCCTGTCTTTCTCCCTCCCTTCCCCTCTCTCTAAGAAATAAATAAAAAGAAGGTGAAATGGCAGGCTGAGGCTGTGGGCTCTTTAAGAATTCTAGAGATCAGGGCCTCTGAGGTGGCCTGAGGAAACGGAGCCCAGGCCACTGTCATTCCTTTGGCTCTTGGTACTACTAAGAATGGAGAAAAGCCGTTAATACAGTAGCAAAATAAGTCATTTTAGATAATTCACTCCTGTCAGTATTTAAAACGGTGCTTAACGCATGGTAATCACTATATTAGTGTTTGCTGTTTGCTTTGGGAAGCTAAGGCCAAGCCCAGTGGACCTGTGGACCTGTGCACCCCTGGTCCCTCCCACCTCCCCACAGGGCAGGGGAGCCCCCTCCTGACTCCCTGCCTGTTGAGGCGCAGGTTTCACCTGCTCGCCACAAGAGGGAGCCCTCAGCAAGAGCCTGTAGTTGGGGAAGTGGTGGAGGCAGTATATGTCTGTTCTCTCTGGGCTTGATTTTCCCAGGGTCTTAAGTAATCATGTGGCTTTCTGTAGAGTCTGTGGAGAGTTAGGTGAGCCCCTCAGTTCCCCCGCTACAACCCCACATCATGAGCAGACCTCCCAGTGGCTCAGGGACCCATACACACACTTGTTGGACTCACTCATTGACCCTCCGTCCTGGTCCCTTTCCCCCAGGTGACGAATGTGGATGACGAGGGGGTGGAGCTGGGCTCCGGGGTGATGGAGCTGACACAGAGCGAGCTGGTGCTTCACCTGCATCGGCGTGAGGCTGTCCACTGGCCGTACCTTTGCCTGCGGCGTTATGGCTATGATTCTAACCTCTTCTCCTTTGAGAGTGGTCGCCGGTGTCAGACGGGCCAGGGTGAGTACCAGCCCCTGCCCCATGCTAGCACAGGGACTTGTGCACCTGGGTCAGGTGCTAGGGCTGGAAGTCATGGCTCAGACTTGGCAGATGTTGCCCAGAGGGAAGAAGGATCATGGCCAAAAGCACCAGCGTGTTAATGCAGAACTAAATGGACTCCCAGGCCAGTGCTCTTCCACTTCAGTCATTGCAGCTCTGGCCTGAGTCCCTTTGTGGGGACATTTATGGCACAGCCCATGCGAAAGAGCTAGTGCACCCAGGCCAGAGCCTGCTTGGGAAAGGCAACTGGTTCCTCTGCCCTCTGTAACTGCAGTTTCAAGGCTCCCTGTTGCCCCCTTAGTAGGAAAAACCATTCTTCTGAGACCCCAGGTCATACACCCTAGAGCCCATGAATAATGAAAGGTCAGGCAGAAAGCTTTGGTGTCCTTAGGGCTGAGTGGCTTGGGAATGATAAATTTGGGTAGGTCTCTTGGGTCCCAATGTGCAGAGCAACCCTCGAGGCGAATCTTTGTCCATCGTCCCCTGTGAGCAATGGAGTAACATATTCTTCCTTCCTCCCCCTTTCTCCCTGCAGCCAGAGATTAGGAGTGGTGGGTTGTTCCATGAGATCAAGGCTAGAGCTAACCGTGGCTCTTTGAAGTAGTGGCACGGCCTGGGCTTCTCTTTCAGGCCCGAGATATAAGCTCCGCAGAAGGAGCCCTGCCTGGGACTGTGCACAGGTGAAATGAATGAGCTCCCTCTCTGAGGCTGCCCACAGACGTTCTCCGAGGTGGTGTTGCTGGGGGGAGACGCCCTCCCCACCAGCATCTGGCCCTTGGAGCTCATGAGGCAGAGGCCGTTTGCACTGGCTGAGCAGGAAGGGCCTTCCTTGCTCCCGGTGGCGTTCGATCTATATTTGGGGTCCTGGAGGGGCTGCCCGAGGTCCCAACACAGGGTTCTCCTAAAACTTCAGGCTTTTCCAGCCTTTTTTAGCCCTTGACATACAGTAAGTGGCCAGCATAGTCTTTTTTTTTTTTTCCCCTCTGCCTCCACCATCCCTGTCCCATTCCTGCAAACCTCAGTTGTCCTATACCCCAGCCTGGCTTTGTCTGTCTTTGTTGTGGAAATGTGCCTGCACACACCCCAGCCAGCCTCCCCTGAGTCCCGAGCGCCACTGTTACAGGGCGGGTGCAGAAGCCCAGACTGGCATAACACCCTGAGGGCATCTTCAGGTCCCCTGAGTTACAGGCGCTCACCCAGCCCAGTCCTGCTGACCCTGAGACTTGCGTTAGAGTTTGAGGGGCTATAAGGTGGCTGTGCTGAGGAGCCACACAGTTGTTTTGCTCTGTTTGTCCTTTAGCTGGTCAGCCCGTCCTTCCTTCCTTGGGGTCCGCAGCCTGTAAATAGTAGACATTGGCTCTCCGGCCAGGGCCTGGGCTTCGTGTCGCTGAGCTAGGTACCTAGCGAGCAAACCCAGAACAGACCCTCTCCCCTCAAACAGCTTTGGGCATAGAGCTGAGGGCCAGTAACCTGAATGGAGCTCCTTTTTCTGGGGAGCAAGGGGCAGTAGGCAGAGGAAGACGGGGGCAGTATGTGGGAAGTGGTCGCTCATGTAATGCCACCCTTCTCACTTTGGTTTTTACTTCTCTTCTCCTCACTTCTGTACACGTACCTCCTTTGGAAAATTATTTAACCTCAGAGGAATATAGCCGAAGTATTAAATCTTAAGAGAGAAATAACTCTTGAGGGGACAAGGGTGGGGCACTTGGGCCCAGCGCCTCCCATTTTAGAGTGTGCTGGGGAAGGTACTCAGGATGAGAGGGGCTCTCCCCGCTTCTCCGCAGGCCTGGGCCCGGGGTTTAGGGTCAATTCCTGAGCTTTGTGCATCCGTTTAGCCTCTGTGGTCCTTCCCAGTTGGGCACAGGATCAGAGCAGCCTCATTGCTTCCTCTCCTGCTTCAGGGATATTTGCATTCAAGTGCTCCCGGGCCGAGGAAATCTTCAACCTCCTTCAGGATCTGATGCAGTGCAACAGCATCAACGTGATGGAAGAGCCAGTCATCATCACCCGCAGCCACGCGGCCGACCTTGGCCTCCCACGGGCCCCCCAGCCTCCCAGCGGTGAGGAGACCCCTGTCCTCGGTTCCCCAATACACACACATGCACATGCACACACACATACACATAAGCACGGGCCCAGGAAGCACCAGTCTTGGAGACCTGAGTCAGGTAGGCAGGTAGGGTGATGGCTGGGTGAACCAACCTTCCAGGACCGGTGACCGTCATCAGAACCACTCTTGGGGACAGGTAAGACTTGACCTGGGCCAATCAGGTGACTCCAGCTGATTGGGAGTCCTGGAGCTTTTATCAGCTGATGGGCAGGGAACAGACAGGAAGACACTGGATTTCCGTGAAAATGGTAGTCTGGCACCTTTTTGCGTCCTTCCTTCCGTCCACTGGACCATACGCCTGTACGCGTACTCTGCTGTGTATAATGCGTACCCATGTTTTTGGCCCAAACCTTCAGGAAAAAATCTTTCATTTTAATTTTTTAATTCAGTTGTTTACTTATTTATCTTTAAGTACTTGTTTTTTGTATTATAAAGGAATTTTAGCATTTATTTTTGAACATAGTATGGTAAAAGAAATTTTATGTAACAAATAATTACAAAGCACAGGAACATTACAAAGTATTTCGGGTACTGACCATGTATAATGCGCATCCTTATTTTTCCTGCAAAAATTTGGGCAAAAAAGTGCTCATTATACACGGCAAAATACGGTGCTCTTCCTGATGGATGGTGCAGGCATCTCTGCCCATGACTAGTTCCCAGAGAGGTTCCTGCAGTCTTTGCATGTTCGTTCACTGAGTCCGCACTGAGTACACACTCTGTGTTCTGCACACCATGGGCTGGCGTGTTGGGGACAAAAGAAATGGAAACACAGTCCTGGTTTCAAGGAGCTTACCTGGAGCTCACTGGCAGAGCTAGAATGAGGCAAAGGGACACTCCAGTGATGACAGGGTGTGCCTGAAGTGTTTCAGGTAAGGCTGTGATGGGGGAAGTGTTACGGGGTTCAAGCTGAGCTTTGAGGGAAAGGATGGGGTTTGAAGAAAAGAGAGGTGATAGATCATGGGCGACCAACGGTCCAGCGAGGCTAACTACTCTGAGGGCCCTGGGAGAGTCTCCCCTCCAATTGGAGGGGTCCCAGGATGCCGCGCACGGGTTGCAGGTGGTTTAAGGACTCCTCTTACCTGGGCTTGTCTCCTTTGTGCCCAGCTCTAGGCTACAACATCTCCACCTTCTCCAATGGCTTCCCCGGATGCCCAGGGGAGGGCCCGAGATTCTCAGCACCCCAGCGCCCCTCAACAAGCAGCCTTCGACACCCCTCGCTTGGGGAGGAGTCCACCCATGCCCTCATTGCCCCCGACGAGCAGGTGAGCAAGCAGCTGCCCCGCCCCTCCGTGTCGGTCTGGGTGGGAGTGGAGGTCAGGAAATACGGCACCTCCTCCTAGTACGGCTCAAGGAGGGAGGAAATACAGGGTCCTCCCTGTCCCCAGAAAGGGAGGCAGCTTCTCTGGAAGGTTTGGAGGACAAGGAACAGGAGAAAACGCCAGCTCCTTCCCCCACGCTTCCTGTCTCTCATCCTCCTGTCCCTTCTGCTTTCCTTCCTCCCTGCCCTTGGACCTTCCTGCTTCATTTGCACTTTTCCCCCCAGTCCCACACTTACGTCAACACTCCGGCCAGTGAGGATGACCACCGCAGAAGCCGGCACTGCCTGCAGCCGCTGCCCGAGGGCCGGGCACCCTTTCCCTCACAGGCCCAGGGCCCTGACCAGCGGGACCCACAGGCATTCTGGCAGCCGGGCCAGGTGAAGTTCGTGTTGGGTCCCACTCCTGCGCGGCGGCACGTGATGAAGTGCCAGGGCCTCTGCCCCACTCTCCGTGACCCCCCTCACCACAACAACAATGAGGGTCCTTCTGAGTGCCCGGCCCAGCCCAAGTGCACCTATGAGAACGTCAGTGGGGGCCTGAGGCCAGGGGCCAACTGGAGACTGAGCCCAGAGGAACCGGGCTGGAATGGCCTTGCCCACCGCCGGGCCGCCCTGCTGCACTATGAGAACCTGCCCTCTCTGCCCCCTGTGTGGGAGAGCCGTGCCCAACAGCTGGGGGAGGAGGCCGGGGACGACGGGGACTCAAGGGACGGGCTCACACCCTCCTCCAATGGCTTCCCCGACGGCGAGGAAGATGAGACCCCACTGCAGAAGCCCACCAGCACCCGGGCTGCTCTCCGCAGCCACGGCAGCTTCCCTGTGCCACTCACCCGCTGCCGAGGCTCCCCAAGAGTCTTCAACTTTGATTTCCGCCGGCCGGGCCCCGAGCCCCCGAGGCAGCTCAACTACATCCAGGTGGAGCTGAAGGGGTGGGGTGGAGACCACCCCAAGGGGCCCCAGAACCCCGCGGTCCCCCGAGCCCCTGTGCCCACCATCCACCCTGCCCGCAGCTCAGACTCCTATGCCGTGATTGACCTCAAAAAGACCGTGGCCATGTCCAACCTGCAGAGGGCTCTGCCCCGAGACGATGGCACCGCCCGGAAAACCCGGCACAACAGCACCGACCTGCCTCTGTAGGGACTTCCTCCATCCACCCCGTCCAGCCTCCGCCTCGCTCCTGTCCTCTGAACCCACACACCCCAGTGTTCAGGGGTGCTTTGCGGAAGGGCATTGAGGTGGGGTCAGATGCTTCTCTGAGCTGGCCAGAGTCCCCAAATGTATCAGCCACTGAGTGGCCTGGTCTCCCTGCTGGGGAGAGAAGGGGGTGACCAGGCAAGGAGGGAGCCATCATGTAAACTGTGAAGGGTTCCGTGACTGCATTTAGCGCCCTCCCCTTACGTCCATTTGTCTTACCTGTCGTCTGTCATCTGTGTATTTTTTTTGGTTGAAATTTTGAAACATTTTGTACCTGTTGATTTTATTTATCAGTTTATTTTTCTATTTATTATTTCAAATGTAATTTAACATATTTATTATTAATATAATTATTTTTAAATTCTGGCTCGTTGGATGATACCACGTTCTTAGGGAATCTGTTCTGGCATGGTTCGGGGGCAGGTGGGGGAGGCCTGACAGAGGTAGGGGCTTCATGCTGGGAAATTTAGGGTGTCTGTGGTTTTTGTACGAAGTCTCTGACCATTTCCTTTTCCAAGAAGCCCTAGCCCAGGACTTAAAGTTGCCAACGATGGGTGCTCTGTCCATGGAAAGTGACGGGACACCGGAGTCTTAAATGCAGGAAGGTGATTTGTAAGGAAAACTTCACCCCTGATGGGATGAAACCCTGACCCTCTGAGGTTGGCAATGGCTGTGGGGAGGGTGTAGGCGGGGAAGGCTATACCAGATTCACCTCCAGGACCCCTCTTTGATTCTGCCTTCTGCCAAGTGGGTGACGGTGGATACTGCTCTCTTTTAACACCTTAGCCCGAAGGTGTATACTGGATCCTCTTTGGGTGTACTAGAACTTTTTTTTAAAAAGATTTTATTTATTTATTTTTAGAGAGAGGGGAAGGGAAGGAAAGTGGGAGAGAGACATGGGTTGCTTGCCTCTCACGTGTGTCCCTTTCAGTGACCTAGCCGGCAGCAGCCCGGGCACGTGCCCTGACCCGGAATCAAGCCGGAGACCTTTTGGTTTGCAGGACAATGCCCAACCCAGTGAGCCACACCAATCAGGGCAAGCCTAGAAACTTTAAACAGGATTTTTACTAAAAACCCAGGAATGGCGAAAGGAAAAAACAGTGTAATATGTAACTAATCTGGCTTGCAAAGTCACTTTCCTGAGAACTGTTCCCCAGGAATGGGCTGCTTGGGGCGCCTCTGCCCGCCACAGGGGAGGGGCCATGGCAGAGCCACCGCATCTGAACACCTGCCTGGAAGCCCAGGATCTGCACAGGGCTGCACACGCCACCCACCTAGTGCTGCTGTTGCTGGAGCTCCTTCTTCCTGTTCTGAGGCTGCGTCTTCTCTTTTCCTCCTCTCGTAGGTCTCCCTGCTTCCAAGACTCCCATTTCTATCCCAAGCCCCAGAATGGTTCATCTAAAGGAAATCCAGTGTCTGTGATGAGCCTCTCAGGGCCCAGATGAGGAGTAGGAGCAAGGTTTATCTGAGACTTAGGGACAAGCCTTCTCATCTCTGGTCACCGTTTGTGCCTCCGCTCTGCCCTGCGGAGCAAGACCTGTCCTCACCATGGAAACAGGCCAGGGCGAGGCCCACAGGATTCCCTCCCCGCCTCCTGTCCGAAACAGCACAGCCTGGACCTGAGTTCTGGGAGTGCCTTTGCCTCGGGGTGGGCATTGCACTGACCAGCTTCCAGGTCCCCTGACCTTGGGGGTCGCTCTCTGTCAGTGAAATGGCCGAAGAGGACTGGCCACAACGGGACGTGAGAGAGACCCTTCACCTGGGCCCAGCAGGGGCCCAGGGTGCAGCTCCTGCAACCCCAGAGCTGGCACCAAACCCTTCTCTACATCGTTCTGATCTCTGGGCCAGAGGGATCGCCAGCTGCAGGCAGGGTTTGTTGCACATTTCCCGCACGGCAGTGGGGACATGCCTTCCTCTCTCTGCGGCTCAGCCGGGCGTGCAGTTCTGCCTCCTCCCTGTCCTCCCACGCTATCCTTGCTCCTCTAAGCCTCCACAGTTGGGAGTGCAGGTCTCCCCAAACTGGAGAGCCGAGATGGGGTGCAGGACGGTCGTGCCAGGACCGGGCCTAGGGGCCCTGGCCATGCTAGTGACTCAGTCTGCTCAGGCTCCTGTCACGCATGGACACTGTCATGGGGGAGCCACAGGCTGGGTTCTGGTTCTGACTCGGCTGTTATCTCTGCTCTCTTGAGCATTTGGTTACCTCATACGGCCCTTGGTTTTTGCTCTTGGAAATCTCAGAGCTGGTTGTGAGCAGTAGCCAATGAGATGATGAACATGACACCGCTTTGGAAAGCAGACAGACCTGGGCAGGCTGTGTTAACAACCCAACTGTTCCCGAGGGAAAAACAACTGGAAGTCACAGCTCCTTGGTCCCTGAGACCTCAGGCCTTTTGCTGCCCCTTTGCTGAGCAGTGCAAGAAAGAGCAGTTTTGGCCTCGTTCCCTGGGGTGGCCAGATCCTGGTCAGACCCCTGGGAATTCCCCAGAGCAAGCTGGGATGGCTTTATTGCACATATCTGTGGGGTGCGAAGGGGGTGTCCAGGAGACCTGTCCCAGGAATTGGCTCCCAGCCCAGTGTGGCCGCCAACCTTCCCTGTTCCCTCCCTCTCCAGGTCCCTACCTCTGACCCATGAGGTCTGCTGCAGGAATTTTCCTCTGGTGGGATGGGTGGGGAGTGAGTGGATGGCTTTCCTGGTAGGAAGGGGCGGGTGGGAGCGATGCCCAGGAGGGTGACCACTGTGTCTGAGCCTGCCCGGCTGACGTCAGGGTGTGGTGTGCAGATGGAATCCGTTTGTCCAAAGATCATCACTAACATCGGTGAATGTTTGCTGAGTGCTCAGTTCTCTTCTTTAGAAACAGGCCCTACCCACTCCCTGGTCTGCCCTCAGGAAAGGGGGGGGAGCCAGCATCCTGTCCCAGAGTGACATTTCAGGTTAGACCAGGAGGGGCCCTTTCCAAGCCCACCATTGGGTAATAATAGCACTTTAAACCATATAAACACGGTCAGCTTTACCACTTATCTCAGGCTCACCCGGCTGGATTGTTATCACCACTGCACAGAGGAGGAAAGAGGCCAAGAGGTGAAGTGACTCGCCTCAGGCCATGAAGTTAATTAGTGGCTTAAGCTGAGGCTGCATGCCAGTCTTGTGTCTCTTCCTGCCGCAGCTCCCTACCTGGCCTGAAGAGACTTGGTTCCCTCAGGTGGGCTGGCAGGGAGAGTGTGGTGGGTGCTGCCCATCACAGGAGCGGGCTGAGTATCAGCAGGGGCCTCACGCGCACATCCCTGAGTGCTCCCACTGAGGAATCCTTTTGAATTCCAAGCCAGGGCCTTGCCCAGGTCACACAAGGTGAACCTGCTCTCCCCCAGGGCCTAACCAGCACCCACCCACCCACCCTGCCTCCTAACTCTTGCGATGCCTCAGATTGGCTTTCATTCTGTAGATGGGTATGCAGGGAGAGGCCTGCCCTCACCCGCCCCTCCGGCCCTCTCCTGACAGGCCCTCTCCTGACAGGCACTGGAGCCGCCCTCAGGCCAGGACCTCCCTGAGCTCCGACCTGCTCTCTGAACATTACCTTAAAGGGGAGTCAAGGTGGGGATACGGTGAAAGACCCCTGGTCCTCCAGAAAGGCCGAGGAAGCCCGAGGGGGAGAGAGAGCCTGTGCGGGCTCCTCGGGGCTCCGTTAACTACAGAGTCCAGGGTAGAATCTTGTGGGTCAGCTGGGCAAGGGCCCATCCAGGGATCCCTTCGACAGGACTCCTCGAGATGCCTATTAGGCTTCTGCTCACACACTTCCCAGGATGGGGAGCTCACTATTTCTCAAGTCCTCTCACCACGTGGGTGGTTCCTGAACTACCTCTCATGGGGTCCTGATTCTGCTCAGGGGTCTCCTCACTGCTAAGGCTTGTTTCCCTGCCCAGGGTGCTGAACTTGGAAAGTTGGTATCACCACTTACTAACAGCCTCACCACTCTGAGCTTCAGCTTCCTCGTCTGTGACACAGGGACCCTAATGGCCCCTCTTCATGAGCTCTAGTGAGGGTCAGAATGGCTGCCCAGGAAGAACCATAGCGTCTGGCCCTTAGGAAGTAAGCACCCAGTGAATGGCAGATATTTTCACCTGAATGTGGTTCTTTTGGCACAACCAGGAAGGTGTCCACACCTCTGTGCTCTAGCTGGACCCAGAACTCAGTGTAGGACCCAGGCGTGAACCTCGCCTTCCTCCAGCCCAGCATCATCCTTGCTGTAAACATACTTCTGCTGATGCTGCCTGAGTTAGCATTCAATTCACTGGCCCTCAGAGCTAGCCTAAAACCACCAGGTCTTTCCATATAAACATTTGCAGTCCTTGGCTCATTAAGTCAAAGTCTGAACTGCCCATTCATGCAGGTGGCATTTCTTGTTGTTAGTTTTGGTCTGTCCTGAAATTTAGGCACCTGCTCTGGTGGTGAACGTGGAGGAGAGCAGAGACAGGGGCTGGGAGGAGGTTCTCCAAGGGTGGTGTGGATCACGAGGGTTTGCTGCGGCACCCTCAGCTTAGCTCTTCTGGAATCTTCCCTCTGCCTGCCAGTGGCTGGTAGGAAGCCTCCCTACTGCTTGCCATGCTCAACCGGTGGACCCTTGTCTTGGCCTGCTGGGGCCTGGGTGCTCTGGGGGTGGCCGTTCCTGCCCTGTGACCCCTGGGGATGCATCACTTGTGCTCCAGGTATAGGTCGTCAGTAAGCCCATTCTCACAGGGTTATCAGTGTAATGACTGAGTTCATGAGCAGTGCAGGATAGGGGAACCGTAACCCCGCTTCGTGCCTACTGATTGATGGGGAGTTTCCTCAGTCATCTCTTTTCCCGGTGGCCTGCCCCTTTAGCTGGAAGGCATGGTCCCTTGAGGGTCCCTCCCTGCCACCTCTCTCCAACTGTCCCCCTTTAGTCCCTCCCCATTTCCCTCTGGGTGAGAGGATACCAGAAAGAGTGTGGCCAGGACCAGATGTAGGGGCGAGGAGATGGGCAATTGGGGACCCTGGTTCTCTGGGCGAAAGGAATGTAAGCGTATCGAAAGCACTAATCCCGACCGGGTGCTTCTTGGGCTGGGGACAGCAGGCAGCCGCGTCCAGGGCGGGCCTGAGAGGAGATGGAAGAAGGGGCGCAGGGCCTGGGGCAGTAGGCCGAGCGGGGCTGGCGAAGAGTCTCTGGGTGTTCTTTGAGGCTCCTTGCCTCTCTGACCCTGGGCTGGCTCTGGCATCTTTCCTTTTTGAGCGCCTTTCGTCCTGCAATTAAAGGGCCGAAGGAGTATGTCAGTGTCTTGATATATCGAGGCGGGGGATGGATGCACGATGCAGTCACACAAGTACGGTGGCCTTGATTTCCCAAGCAAACGTTAGACACAGTGGGTCCAGGATTCAAAATCTGGGTCATGTGGGCTGAGTCCTGGCAAAGCCCCAACTCCCCAGAGCTCACAAGTCCAGTCGGAAACGTGAGGCTCCCACAGGACAGATTGTGGCACAGGGGCCTATGGCATTTGACAGTTGTGTGACCTCAGGTAGATCACTTAACCCTCTGAATCTCTTTCCTCGTCTATTAAGGGAAACTTATAACATTTACCTCATGATGTTGTTGTGTGTGTTAAATAAGAAAATGCACATAAAGTGCCCAGTGGGTGCTTGGCCCAGAGCCCGAGCTTGGCTCTGTTAGGGTTCTCATAGCAACGGCCGGGTGATGTGGAGAAACTTACTGAAGGAGGTGGTGAACCATGAAGGTTGAGGAGGATTTGGGGAAGGGATGGAGGAGTGTAGGCGCTGGCAACTCGCCTGGGGAATGGGGTTGGGAGGGGAAGGACTGGACTGTTGGAAGGAGAGGAGATGGTGGGGCCTGGCGCCGGAGGAGCTAGATTGGGGGTGGTCGGGGGAGGTGGAGGCAACTACGCTTCCTAGGCTATGGGACCGCAGGACCGTGGGCCTGCGTGTGGATCAGGGCGGGCCGGCTGCGGGGCTCCGACCAGCCGTGAACACTCATTCATCCATTCACTCAACGGATATTTATTGGGTACCTGCTATGTGCCAAGCATCGTGGTGGGTGCCAGGGACACCAAAGCGATCAGGACAGATAAAGCCCCTGCCCTCATGAACTTACATTCTACTGAGGGTGAGACAGTTAACCAGCAAACTAATTAAATGAACAAGTTCAGGGAAGAGATAACTTTGAAGAAGATGCAGAAGGGGCAATGTGGTTGAGTGGCAGGTATGGCACCTCAGGGAAGACCTCCCCAAGGAGGTGACACTGGAGCAGAGGTTTGAGTGCCCTGAAGAGGCTGAGCGAACAGCCGAGGGGAGGAAGTCCCAGACAAAGGGAGCAGTGAGTGCAAAGGGCCTACGGGGTTCAGGAAAAGTGAAAGGGTGGAAGGAGGTGGTCAGTGGGAGTGGGGAGAAGGAGGGGCGGGGGTGCAGAGGGAGGGTCCAGGGCACACAGGGCCCTGTGGGCCCGGGGAGGCCATCAGGTTAGCTATGGGAGGGTTCAGTGCAGAGGAGATCTGACTTGAGTTTTAATAGGATGGCTCTGGCCACTGTGTGGAGATGGGGGTGGAGGGAAGAGAGGGTGCGGAAAGAAAGGGCAGAGGTGGGGACATTTGCTGGGGGGCAACTGCTGTAATCTAGGAGAGAAAAGATGGTGGCTTGGAGCCATTTGGCAGCAGTGGAAAAGGAGAGAAGAGGACGGATGTGAGATGTATTCTGGGCATTGGTGAGGGAGATGACGGGGTGGGGGGCAGGGTCTGGGGAAAGGGAAAGGAGGGACTCAGGATGGAATAAGGAGGGCTCCGAGGTCTGGAGCCTGCTTCTTATCCAGACCTGGCAGGGGGAAGTTTCCCCCGCTTACGGAAGCGGGGAAAGGAGTGTGGGGGAAAGAGGGACGGGACTGAGCTGGAGGGTGACTTGGGGGCCGGGGGCTGATGTTCAGGGCCCTGGGCCAGCCCAGAGGGGAGGGCTCCGCCACCATCGCGTTCCACAGGCCCCACCTTGCAGCTCCTGAGCCTGGGGTCTGGTGTCTGTTCTCTTCTGGGCCAAGGATGACGGGTGATCTGGATGCTGAGCCCCGATCTGTCCCCCAGGGTTTGGGGAGGTGAGGCAGCAGGTAAGAGGGGTGTTGATGTCCAGGGCAGGCCTTGGAGCAGGGGGGTCAGCACAGAGAGGTCCAAGCAGACAGGGAGTCCCCGGAGGGCAAGCCACCGGATCCCTGGGCCAGCATTGAGCAAGGATGACAACTTCTTCTGCAAAGTGACAAAGGTGAGACCCTCAGAAATCCTCCTGGAGCCTCAGGGTCATGGTCTCATCTTCCCAGAATCTGAGTGGGGTGGGGGAGGGTGCCTAGTTTCCCACCGAGGCTGGGAAGCCGAGCCAGGCTCAGCCAGGCCCTTCCAGACAGCCTCTGGGTCTGGAAAAAGGGATGTGCAGCTGGGACAGCAATAGGGGTGGTGTGGGGATGTCTAAGGCCTCTGGATCCTGCCTTTCTTCCATAGCTGCTGGGTGTGTGAGGACTCCCTGGGGTCAGGTGCCCCTTTCTGCCCCAGGCCTTAGTTTCCCTGGACAGCGGGTACACGGAGCCAAGCCATCAGATGACAGGATGTTGGGAAGAGTTCGTGCGCTGCCCACCCCCAGCTCCCTGTCCTGAGCCCCTGGCCCCTTCCTTGCGCCAGGCGTCCCACATGAGCAGCCCTGTGCAGAGGGGAAGCCCTGGAAGGCTGGGCACTGCCACTCACAGACCCAACTAGATTGGCCAGGATCTGGCGTGGGTCCACAACCACACCCATCTGAGGCCCAATTAGGGGCCATAGGGTGGGAGAGGGGAAGGGGTCAGACCTGGATCCATTATCAGTGTTTGGTTTGGGACTTTTAGAACAGGCCAGGTTCCAGCTCCTTGTCTAGGCCCCAGGTTCTTAGATTCTCTGGTCTTTGATATGCCCGAGCCTGGGACAGAGGACCTTCCCCTGCCACCCAACCCCAAATCCCAGCACTCCCCAGTCCCCACAAAAAAGACCTGGCCTGTGTCCTTGTCCAGCTCAATCCAAACAATCCCTCCCCCGACAGCCTGTCTTACCTGGCCAGCCCCTGCTGCCCCCGCTCAGCCCCCGTAGGGTCTCAGGAGGACACTGGGCACAGAGGCGTAGGTGTGGCCCCTCCCGACAGGCCTGGGAGCTTAAAGGAGGAGGCTGGTCAAGAATGGGAGGGAGTTTCTGGAAGTTCCCAAGTGGGCCACTCTCTTTGGAAGAGAAATTGAGGGAAGCTGTGCAGATCCTCAGGCTGACCCCATGAACGGGGAACCAGGACTGGCCTGATGTCAAATGTCTTGTGCTAAAGCCAGACCACCTGTCCTCATTTCTGCCTTGAAAGCCGAATGGGCCTTTCCTGGTCCAGAGGCTGCGCTGAGAGGAGGTCCGGGCTATCCCTCAGCAAGGGCTTGTAGGGGACAGCCCCGGTGGAGAGGGGGAAGGGGAGGAGGGAAGGGAGGAGGGAAGGGAGGGCCCTTTGGAGAAGAAGAGAGGGGAGGTGAAAGAAAGGGGGGGAGAAGGGACAGGAGGAGGAAGGCTGTGGGGAGGTCTTCCATCCTGCCCTGCTAAAGAAAGGCGAGTCTGTGCACATAAAAACGCTCACAGACGCCTCCGTGGGCAAGCAGGAGCTTGTGTGTGGCACGTGGCTGGTTGCGAGCACATAGATGAGCAGGCGTGTGCCTGCGTGTGGATGGATGTTTGTGTGTGTACACCCCGAATCATGTGAGCGTGGGGCTCTCACAGCATTTTGTACCACGAGCTGCACACGCACACCCTCACTGCACGGCCGCGGTGTCTGGGCTGCACTCCCGTCTGTTCTGCTCCAGTCAGTTACACTGAAAGGAGACTCCTCATCAGGATCTACCAGGTTGACTTCACCACACGCCTGGGACAAGACCCGAGGTTTGACAGCCCCTGCGCATGAGGGGGTCTGCACTTGGAGCGAGCCAGCACAGGGACCCTCTATGATTAAACATGTGACACGTAGGGAGTGGGGGAAGCAAAACCAGGGTGGCAGGCTCTGAAGTTATCTTTATCTCCTGGTGGCCTCAGACGAGACCGTTGCCCTCCCCTAGGTGCCTCATATATGGACGCCGGGGCCTCAGGGCCCTTGTACAAGTGCAGTCACACCCTAGGTTCCCACACCCACCTAATTTGCTTGGTCTAGGGGTCTCGCACTCTGCTAACTTGTAATCTTTCTCCTGAGGCCTCTCTTGCCACACTGCTTTGCGCCCCACCAATCCTTTACAGACCCTCTGCCAGCCCACACTGCCCCCTCCCTCTTCTGCCCCAGTTGCTGTTGGGGAGGACACAGTTCAGTCCTCAGGGAGCCCCAGTCTGAGGGGAGATACCTTAAAGACTCAAGACAATGGGGAAGCCACCTGTAAGGGTCAGAGTCAGGCCATTAGGGAGGGTGGAAACTAGAAGCTATGAGTCAGTCACTGGGGGCCTGAAGCCCACCTCTCCTTCAGTGACAGAGCCTCCCTCCCCAGATAGAAACCTGGAGAGATCAGCGCCGGGGCCCCGCCTCATAATTTCACCATCCTTTTGTCGCCAGCTTGGCCAGTCTGTGGATGCCCGCTGTCCTCCGTGGAAGTCCGGCCAGCTGTGAGTACCCACAGGGGAAGTCACAGGAGGTCACCCTGCCCCTGGTCTGGGTGGGGTTTAGGCCATGCAGCAACCCGAGGGGCCTGATGTGGAAGTGAGGAGAGAGGGAAGGTGTGGGGCTTGACGTCCATGTCTTGCTCCCCACAGTTAAGCACAAGCGCTTTCAGCCAACCAGCCCTCCGCATACTCCTCCAGGCTACTTGTTCTCACTGCAGGATGGGACCTGCAATCTCACCAGAGCCCTGGGCTTCCAAGCCGCAGTCGTCAGGCTGTGGGTGGCCAGCCAGGGCAGGGCGAGCTGGGAGTCTAGCTTCCTTCCTGCCCAGGGAGACGGCGGGTCCTGGCCTCTTGGCCCAAAGAGATTCTCCTCTCGGAGCAGATCCCGGGCTGGGCCATCACCAGTGAGGAGTTTGACCTGAGCCAGACAGAGCTGGACACCACCTTCCAAAGCATCCACCGTGGTCAGCTGACACAGCTTACTGGGGTCCCAAGGAATAGCCAAGGAGAAGAGGCAGGCGACCCAATGCACTGTCACTGGGAAGTCAAAGGACACTGACCTGAGGGGCTCCTTCCCAGTCCTAGCCTCTGAGGCCCTACATGTCATTTCCCTACCAGCTGCACTGGAATCTCCCTGCTGCCCCCGGCCTGCTCCCTCTCCCTCAAGGGCTCTCCTAGTAACAGCCCTTTCCTCATATTTCTGCCCTATGCTTGGACTCCACCTTGGTGCATTCGCTGGGGCATTCATATGGGGCGAGGCTGTATCTGCGGTGACGCGGGGAGGGAGGTGGGAGGACGGATTGGGGCGTAGAATGGATTTCTGAACATGGGACCGGCCACGTCCACCCCGGGAGCCCTGGAGGGAGTGGATTCTGACCACCTGTCTCCATGGCTCTTATTATTTTTCCAGTTTGTCACCAACTATCACAGTGGTCACATCCCACCCATAATCAGCAACACCAACTTCCCCTCCTGGACGTCAGGACCTCTTCCCTGTAATTCTCCCTGTCTCTCTCTCCCCTCCCCTTCTTACCTGGGCATGAGGCAAAGCCCAGGAGGCCAGGTGGGATGGGAGCCCGTTTACAGCCCTTGGGGTTCTGGGGCATCAGATTTGCAAAAGACCTTAAGGATCATTTTATTAACCTCTTTCACAAATATAATACCAGGAACCAAGGTTTATCCAGAGCTTTCTGAGATGCAGTACGGTGTAGTGGTGGAGTCTACTTGCGTTGGGGTCCTTTTCTACCACTTCCAAACCTTGTGACCTCGGGCAAGTCACTTAGTGTCTCTGAGCCTCTATTTCCTCCTCTGTAAGCCAGGGTCAATACAATGTTTACCTCATAAGGTTCTTGTAAGGCTAAACGCACTGGTAGACGCAAAGCGGTTAGAGCAGTGCCAGGCCCACGCCGAGCGCTTCAGGGTGCCAGTTGCTATTCCTGGTGTCAGGCGCTGAGCCAAGGGCCCTGTGTTCACCTGCTCTTTAAGTCCTCGTGGCAGTCCTGGGAGTAGGCACCGCCATCACTGCTACAGGTGGTCACTCAGCCCCTTCTTACACCCAAGACTTGGCTCTTACTTGCCCGCATTCCATTTGCCCAGGGAGAGAGAGGGGTTGAAGCCAAAGAGGGCAGTATGGTGGTCAGTGGGCCGTCTTCAGGCTCCCCGAACTCCGAATGCGGTGGGTCAGCCTCCTTCTCTTCCAGCCTTCGACCCTGCTTCCAATGAACAAATATGCCTTGAGCATCTTCTCTGCCTCGACTGTAGGGCACACGAAGGAAGGAGGAGACACCACCCTGCTCTCCAAACACTTGTGACTAATTGCTTATGTGAGAAATGACAGCTGAGGTCGCAATATTGCGCGTGTGCGCATGCGGTTCAGTGCCCTGTAGGTCAGTGTTTCCCAAATTGCAGCTTGCAGCCCGTTAGATATCAGTTTGGTTGATCGGAACCATCACTGTAGAAACAATTAAATAAAATAGAAAAATTAGAGTGCATCGCACATACTATGGACTAGAATTTTTTATGACGGGTTGAGGCTTTTGTTTTAATTATATGATATCTATGTTTGTACTATAATGTTATGGTGCGAAATATATTTCGAACTGTGGTTTATGGTCAGAAAAACCCCCAGGCCTTGGCTCTGGTGGCTGGGCCTCTGCTGCCCCGGGCAGGGCCCTCCCACTGCCCTGCTCCGGCCTGGCCTCGCTGGCCCCATCATTTTACCTTTGTTACCTCAGGCCCTTTGCATGTGCTGTTTTGCCTGCCAGAAATGTTCTTTTCTCGCTTTCTTTACCTGCCTAACTTGTATTCGTCATGCTGAATGCCGCAGGGTCGCATTATCCCCTTCCCTCATGACGGGGAGACTGAACCTCAGAGAGGCTAAGCAACTTATCCAGTGTCACACGGTTAGCCAGAGGTGGGCTGAGATTTGCCCCCAGGCTTCTCCGATTTCTGAGCGTAGGTTCTTTCCGTATCCAATGAGACCTGCCTGCTGACAGCCTTACTTCTTCTCTTCCAGGTCAGTGCAGTTGCTGCCACAGAGGGCTCCAGCCCACGTACCTACCCTCGGAGAACAGCGCTTCCTATGGCTCTGCCATCTTCCTGAGGGTCTACGACTCCATCTGCGACACGGGCAACACCAAGCTGGCCTGGCCACTGCTCTGTGGACTGGCTCTGCCTATCTCCCTCGTCACAGACATCCCCACAGGGCTCACAGAAGTTGGGGGGCCCCTATTTTTCACTCACTCCGCCTAACCCTACTTCTCAGCCAGGGCTGAGATCTGGCAGACCCCAAATAAAGCTGCTCTGTCAGCTCTGACTTCGAGGAACAAGGCAGATGGCTAGGCGGTTGAATAGGTCAGTTTGACCTTCATGGTCACTCAGTATAGGTCAGTGGGTCCCAAATTTGTCATTCAAATACCACCACCCTCATGATCTCTGCACTACCTGCCTGCGGCCACTGGTTAGAATCCACTGATGTGGGCGGTACAGGAAAGGCCACGCCAAGTTTCACCCCCAGCTCTCTGGCTTGTGCAGGTGCCATTTCTGGAGATGCGGGACAGTAGTTGGGAGGAAGTTGAGCTGGCAGTGTGGACAGACCCACAGACATGAGGCCCTGGCTTGGCATGACAATGGACCTTGTGCTCACAGTGGTCCTGCCTATCAGATGGAGATGGCCACCCCTGGGCAGTGCCTTGCCAGGGTTTGGCTGGGGGGGGTCCCGGCTGGGTTTCATATCAGAGACTACCCTGCTCCCTGGGGCCCAGAGCTGGGCAGGAGGAGGAGAAGGAGAAATCTAACACCTGGAGCCTCCAGGGCTGGGGGCCCCAGGCCCTCAGGTAATTGCAGGCTCTGCCCCTCCCGGGATGGCCAGTCTAGGGCACAAACCCCTGCAAGACAAGGGTTTTAGGCTGCAGTTTTGCTACTTCCTGATGCTTCTTGGTTGGGAGCCTGTCTTAACCCAGAGTCCCTGAAATCATGGGTATGATTATATACCTGTGCTAAAATATAATAAATAGATGGTTATGCAAAAAAGACATGTTCATTCTCACTTCACCTGAAGTCACCTCTGCCTCTCTGCTGGGATGGAAAATGTCATCATGGGTGAATGTGTGGGGTCCCTGCTGCTGGGAACTCCCTGAACAGGACTGCCCCCACCCCCTACTGTTAGGGTCCTCTGAGGGCAGGTGTTGTCTCCTCTCTCCTCTTCCCTCTTTTAAAAATGTTTCTGTAACAAATTGTCAGTCACGAAATAGTCACAGGGATGTAAAGTACAGCACAGGGAATATAGTCACAATATTGTAATAACTGTGTGGTGCCAGGTGGGTGCAAGACTTAGCAGAGTGCAGTTATATAAACATCTTATCACTACTAAAAAAATTTTAATTAAAAATTAAGTGTGACTTTATAAAACTTTTTTCACCCCAATGACCTCATTTTATGTTTTATATTATATTTTATTGTTTATGTTATTACAGTTGTCCCAATTTTTCCCCCTTTGTCTACCTCCCGCCAGCCCCTCTACTCCCTCGGGCAATCCCCACACAGTTGTCCATGTCCATGGGTCCTGCATTTATGTTCTTCGACTACTCTGTTCCCTGTGCTGTACTTTTCATCTCGTGCCCCCAATTCCCTTCTCATCCGGCAACCATCAAAATGTTCTCTGTACCTATGATTCTGTTTCTGTTCTGCTTGTTTGTTTATTTTGCTTTTTAGAATGAATTATTGATAGACACCTACTTATTGCCATTTTATTGTTCATATTTTTGATCTTCTCTTTTTAAAAATATTTTTGTTGTATTTTTTCCATTACCACTTACCTCCCTTATACCCCCCTTTGCTCCCTCTCCCTACCTTCTTCTTCTTCTTAAAGAAGACCTTTAAACATTTCATATAATACTGGTTTCATGGTGATGAACTCCTTTAGGCTTTTTTTCTTGTCTGGGAAGCTCTTTTTATGTCTTTCAATTATAATGATAGCATTACTGGGTGATCTTGGTTGTAGGTCCTTGCTTTTCATCACTTTGAATATTTCTTGCCGATCCTTTCTGGCCTGCAAAGTTTCTTTTGAGAAATCAGCTGACAGTCTTATGGGAGTTCCCATGTAGGTAACTACTGCTTTTCTCTTTCTGCCTTTAAGATTCTATCTTTGTCTTTAACCTTTGGTATTTTAATTATGATGTGTCTTGGTGTGGGTTTCTTTAGGTTCATCTTGTTTGGGACTCTGCATTTCCTGGACTTGTATGCCCATTCCCTTCACCAAGTAGGGAAATTTTCTGTCATTTTTTCAAATGAGTTTCCAATTCCTTGCTCTTTTTCTTCCCCTCTGACACCCCTGTGATGTGAATTACACTGCTTGAAGTTGCCCAAGAGGCTCCTTACACTATCCTCATTTTTTTTGGATTCTTTTTTCTTCTTGCTGTTCTGATTGGTTGTCTTTTCGCTTCCCTAGGTTCTAAATGGCTGATTTGATTCCTAGCTTTATCCACTCTACTGTTGATTTCCTGTAAATTGTTCTTTATTTCAATTAGTGTATCCTTCATATCTGACTGAATCTTTTTCATGCTGTTGAGGTCCTCACTAAGTTCCTTGGGCATCCTTATAATCAGTAGTTTGAACTCTGCATCTAGTAGGTTGCTTGACTCCATTTTGTTTAGTTCCCTTTCTGGGGTTTTGTTCTGTCCTTTCATTTCAGCCATGTTCTTTGTCTCCTCCTTTTGGCAGTCTCCCTGTAATTGTTTGTATGTATTACACAGAGCTGCTGTGTCTCCCAGGTTTGATAGAATGGCCTAATATAGTAGGTGTCTTGTGGGGTCCAGGAGCACAGCTTCCCCTATCACCCAAACTGGGTACTCAAGGTATACTTACTGTGTGGGCTGTGTACACGCTCCTCTTGTAGTTGAGTCTTGATTGTTGTTGGCACATCTAAGGTCAGCCACCACATGTGTTCTGCCTGGGGTCACACAGCCTAAGCTACAAAGCAATCTGCAGATGGCCGCTACTTGTGCTTGGCTTAGAGGCGCCCAGGAGAGTTCAGGCTGTGTACGAAGGCCAGGTGCTGCTAGTGCGAGGCCTGGGGTGACAAAAAGTACAGGGCTTGTTGAAGCCACGTGCTCTTTGTTTGAGAGAATTTAGGAAAATCTGAAGCCTGGGTCAAGACCAGCCATTCGTATGGAAAAGCCACTGGAAACAGCTTGGGTGGCCCTGAGAGTTCGGTGCGGCAGGACCTCAGGGAACCACCATGGTGGGGCAAACAACGTGAGCCAGGCTGATGGAGTCTCAGATATGGTGCTTGCCTGCCGGTTCTGTGGCTCTGTGAGGAGGAGGGATCAGAAAAGGAGCAATGGCCTCTGCTAGCCCTTCTGTCTGGGAGAAAGCTGTCCCCGCTTCTCTCACTGATGCCGGACAATTCAGCACCTCCCTGTATGTCTCTGATGCCTTTGAATCTGCTGCCCCAATGCTGGAGCTCAGAGGGAGTGAGTCCAAATACGTCTGTTCGTGGGTCCTTTAAGAGAAACTGTAACTGGGCAGCATGGGGTTTGGCTGCTCGTTGCCATGTATACACATAACATGAAGACTTGTGGGGAAGGAAATAAGTTTTTATTAACAGGGTTCCCAATTTGAAGGGGCTGGGAGCATTCCTGTTCCAAGTTGACTAAGCCAACCTCTCCTGCAAAGCACAGATAACCAGCCACCCCCAGGAAGAATAAAGTCCAAGTCCATGTCCCAAAGTTCCCCATTATTGCTTATCTGTAGCCCAAGGTTGTTACTCGAATGGGTCTCCATCTCTACAGCTCCAGGCTCTCTTTCTCTCTGGTACCAGAGTCGCCATTGCCTCACAGCAGCTCGCTCTCTCTCAGGCTCTGGGGTGCACTGCCAGATCACCCCAGGCCTAATGCAGGGGAAGCTCCATCCACAAGGAACTTCCCGGCTCATGACTCTGTGTGCTGTTCTCAGGGTGAGAGAGAGGAAGCAGTCCAGGACCCGCGTGCCGTGCTGCCCTAGATCATAGCAGCCCAAGGGCTGGAGAGGCACTCATCCCAGTGTGGGACCCTCCCTCTGGGAACTGGCTTCCAATCATGCAGGGCCTAAGCCCTGAGCGGTCCCTGCATCTGCTGTCCCTGCCTGTGCAGAGCAAAGCAAGAGCACGGAAGCCAAAAGGCCAAGTGGCCAAGAGGTCAAGAGACCAAGAGAGTGAGCTTTTGCCCGCTTCTGTTTGAAAGTCCTCTCCTGAAATCCCACATGCGCTGGAAGCCAGTGGGAGAGCCCACCTTTTGAACCAATGAGGGCCAGCGCCGGCCATGTTTGCCTCTGCCCCATTCCCAGCTGCCATGTTGTGTAAGGGGCCATATCTTGAACGATGCAGGCTCTTTATGAACTCCCTTCTGCTGAGTCACTAGCGGCTTGTCTGCCTCGGGCCGTCTCCCTCCTCTAGCAGCCCCTCCCTTCATAAGCAGGGCAAGGCGCTTTTAATCTTCAATTTTGCCTTGGGGTTTTCTCCCCACCCCCTGCCTTCTCTCAGTGATTTGACCTGGCCCCTCTGTTACAGAACTGCCTGGGATTCCAGCAGTTTCTGTTCTCTACAGCCTCAATCCCCGTTGGTTAGTACAGCCAGAAGTTATGGGGACTTCTCTTCCTGGCACTGAAACCCTGGGCTGGACCCCTTGCTCCTAAGATATCTCTCCTGATTTTTATCCACCACATGTGGGTGTGGGACCAGCCTACTTAGAGTCCCTGCCCCTCCTACCAGTCTCAATGTGGTTTCTTCTTTAATTCCATAGTTTTAGGACTCTCGTTCAGCTTAATTCTGATGGTTCTGAATGATGGTTGTTCTATTGTTTAGTTGTATTTTTGATGTGGTTGTGTAAGAAGGTGAGCCATGTTTACCTACACCACCATCTTGACCCGAAGTCTCTTTATAAAACTTTTAGTTAAAGTTTAAGGCACGTGCCGAAAGGTGCACATATTGTGAATATACAGTTCCCTGATCTCTCACGGACCCATGTCACCAGAACTCAGGTCAAGAAACAGGACATTATCAATCCTCCCCAAAGGCCCTTTTTCCTCTTCAACTCCTGCCTCCAGCCCCTGTCCAACTGAACACAAAAGATTCTGACTTAGCCAATAGTTCTGGAGGGCTTGCTACCTGCCAGCACTTTCACAGTCAGGGTTTTGTTAAATTATTATGGCGACCCTGGGGGCAGACTTATTATCCCCATTTTACAGCCAGGGAAACTCGGGCTCAGGAAGGGTAAGTGAATTTTTGGGGTCAAAGTGTCAATAAGGGTTGGAGGTTGGTCTTCTAAAGTCATCTGCGTGTCACACACTATCGCATTCTTTAATATGTACAAAGAGGGGTGGGTGAAGAGTTAGAGGTAGGGTCCATATGGCATCAGAAGTAAATGTGCATGGACACCTTTCATATTATTTGCCCAGGAACATACCTTACTTCCTCTGGGGACTTCTGTATACACTCTTCAAAATGCTTCCTGAGGAAGCTGCCAAGTTCCTACAGGGCCAGAGTTGATTGTTTCAGGAGTGGGCGCCTGACCAATCAGAGAGCTTTCCTGGGAATGTTGGTTTCATTCTTTCTCTGGAAATGTAAAACTCAGCTTCTGGTGGTTAGATACATGGAAAAAGCCAGCTAAGAGAGAGAGAGAGAGAGAGAGAGAGAGACAACCCCCATCTATCCAATGTATCCCCCTTTCCACTTAAGCCACATAGACAAGTTATTGTCTCCAAGCAAAGGTGTGTTAATCATTAGCCCAGAGGAAAACCAATGCCTATTTATTCATTTATACACACAGAGATCAATTTCCAGCTGTTTGAGTATAGACAGATAAAATGGGCTCCTCTGTGGAATGGGGATAGTGTAACATATTTTGTGGGGTTGTTGTGAAGATGCCTGATTAAACAAATATAAAGCACTCTGCCTGGCACACCTTCAATGATGGGCGGGATGTTTCAGCAGGAGAGGAAGAGTCTATTTTAAAACCTTGAAACCAGCTTTCCTTATAGTCCAGTTCTAACTAATAAATGTAGAAGGAATGATGGAAATAGAAAAGCACCATTAGGCAAACACCGCCAAAATGACTATTGCAGGAACCAGTAACAGATGTTAAAGTTAGTGGGCAGAAGAATGATGAAGCATCTCAAAGTGTCTCTTCAGAGGACACTTATTAATTATCAAAGGGAAGATAGTAACTGTCCAGTTGAGAAACCTGGAAGACCTCACTTAACCAAATTATTCAGGTTAAATCCTCAGGAATAAGACATGTCATGTACCTCCTGATAATATGCATTGAGTAGGGTATCACCTCTGTGTTTTCTGTCCCCAAATGCATGCCCTCATCACATCATAAGAAAATATCAGAAAAACCTAAATTGAAGGATATTCTACAAAATAACTGATCAGTAATTTTTAGAAGTAAGAAGGTCATAAAAGGTATAGAAAAACAAAGAAACTGTCACAGATTAGATGAGACTAAGACATGAAAAATAATGCAACATGGGAACCTAGACTGCATCCTAAATTAGAAAAGGGACATTAGTGGGAGAACTGGTGAAATTCAAATAAGGTCTATAAATTGCTTGCTAGTAGTAGGTCAGGGTTAATTTTCAGGGTTTGATCGATCATTGTACTATGGTTATGATGTAAAATGTTAACATTAGGGGATTCTGGATGAAAGGTATAGGGGAACTCTCTGTACTATATTTGCAACTTTTCTGTAAGTCAAAAATTTTATCAAAATAAAAAGAGAAGATCCTGACCAGGGTAGCTCAGCTGGTTAGAGCATCACACTGACAGGCCAAGGTTGTGGGGTTGATCCCCAGTCAGGGCACATGCAAGAATCAGCCAATGAGTGCATCAATAAGTGGAACGACAAATCGATGTGTCTGTCTCTCTCTCTCTTAAATCAATCAATAAAATACTTTTTACATTTTTAAAAAAGATTTTATTTATTTATTTTTAGAGAGGGGAAGGGAGGAAGAGAGGGAGAGAAACATCCATGTGTGAGAGAAACATTTATCGGTTGCCTCTCACATGCCCCCTACTGGGGACCTAGCCCGCAACCCAGGGATGTGCTCTTACTGGGAATCAAACCGGCAACCTTTTGGTTCACAGGCTGGGACTCAATCCACTGAGCCACACCAGCCAGGGCCAATAAATAAAATTTGAGAAAAGGAAAAAAACATATATTCTTGAACTTGGGAAAAAAAAAAACCCTCAGGTCCAGTATGTCCCCAATAGGTTTGGTGTAAGTATAAAACACATGTAAAATTTAAGGAAAAAACTGTAAAACCAAAATAATTGAAGCTGTAATTAAAATTCATGTAGACAGCTGCCCAAAACTTAAGGTTTATAGACTACCTGTCTCCAGAACTGAGGTCTTTGTTAAAAAATTGAGTTTCCTGGGATAACATTGGTTAATAAAATTTTACATGTTTCAGCCCTGGTCGGGTAGCTCAGTTGATTAGAGCATCATCCCAATATGCTAAGGTCGTGGATTCCATTCCCTGGTCAGAGCACATGCAAGAATCAACCAATGAATGCATGGATTGGTGGAACAACAAATTGGTGTTTCTCTCCCTTTCTCTCTCCTTTCCCCTCGCTCTAAAATCAATAAAATTTTTTTTAAAAAGTATATAGTTTTCAGGTATACAATTCTATAATACATCATTTGCATATTGTATTATATGTTTACCACCCCAAGTAAGTGCTCCTTCAAGTTGAGGTCTTTTAGCTCTGTGAGTGTATTTCAGGGGTTAAAATACACAGAGAAACTCAGATCCTTGGCTCGATCTGACACCTGCTGCAAGAGACCCCTCTACCAATATTCCTCAGAAGGTGCTCCTTTAGCCTCTCCTTGAATGACTCTGATAATGAAAAGCTCACTTCTCTCTTCCTTTGGATGATTTTTAGTTTGTGGACTCAAGTGCTATTGACAGTAGTGAGAAATTGGAATTCACCCAGATGAATAGGGTTAAGTAATCCTAGCTACCATGATGATAGAGCACTGTATAGCCACTGAAAGTGATAAGAATGTAGCTTATCTTAATGCATGGAAATGTGTATGTAGTAATCTTAAGTGACAAGCACATTTACACACTGATTACCTCTATGTTAAAACCAAAGTACGCACATTAAGAGCTAGAAGATAATTTAGAATGGTACAAATAGTTCTAGTTTCAAGTTGTCTTGATTTTTTTTTTAAAGTGGTATATGTATACAATTCTAAATACGATTGAGAATCCAGAATTTAAAAACAAAAAAACCCAAACCCTCCATTAAAGGGCTTGGGGATTGTCATTTCAACATTGATTGAGAATGTCTGCCTGGAGCGCTAGATTGAAAAGGATCCTAAAGCCATGTCTCAGCACTATGGGAAAGGGCGATAGGTTTGATTAGTGATGTCTGCCCTGGGTGAAGGATTAATAGTGGCAGTGTGCAATTGTAGTTGCCATCTCTTCTTGAGACATTCTCAGCAACCAGTGTCACTTCTGTAGACACTTTGAAAGATGAATGAGCTGTTTAAGGAGGTTTGTGCAGGAAGAGACCTATTCTTTCAGTTACAAGTGGTGGGATTTGGGGCAAGTCACTGGGACATAAGATAGCATGAAATAAATACCATAAGGGGAGGAAAAGCAATGTCCTCCACAACTGGGGTCAGTTTGAGAGTAGGTGGGTGCTGTACAGAGACTCTGTGACATTTGCAGTAGGTCCTAAAGGTTGAGAAGTTCTTGCAGGTGGAGATGCTTGGGGAGGGTGTTCAGAGGGTGAGCACAGCATGGGTAAAGGGGTGGAGATGACTGACAAATAACAGACCTCCTCGAGAGGTAACAAGGAGGTCACTATGAATATTTATAGGTTCGTAGTAGAAAATGGGGATGGAAACACAGGAAGGGACCAGACTGAGTGTGTCATGAAGCCCGGGATGGTGAATTTGGATTTTATTTAGTTAGCCACTGGGAGGTCTTTGATGAGTTTTGAGGCAGGTGGTGCTTAGAGGGAGATAAAATAAAACCAGAGGGCAATGAGAAAATACCTCTTTCCTGGGAGCCTATCACTGTGTGGAGGGTCCCAGGACCTGGATTTTGACAAGAGCCCTTTGGAGCATGGGGTGGAAATCCAAGCACTGGGATAATGGGGTGCGGGAGATATAATCGAGGTGCATTAGGAACAATCCCATGATCTCCACCTACTGTTCAGGATTTCCTGAGCTCAGGGCCAGGCACAGTGAGGTGGAAGCTGCAGCCTCTGCCCTCTGGGAACTTTCAGTCTATGGAGAGAGGAAACGTACCCAGGAAACAACTGGAGACTGACCCCAGACAGTGTGAGATCTAGTCCCAAGGGGACGGCGCAGCTAGGTGTGCAGTGTTTAAAGGTAGAAAAGAAACTTGAGTCCTGACTGGTGTGGCTCAGTTGGCTAGATGTCATCCCACAAAGCAAAAGGTCACTGGATCGATTCCTGGTCAAGGCACATGCCTGGGTTGTGGGTTCAGTCCCGAGTCACAGTGCATACGAATCAATGTTTCCCTCACATCAATGTTTCTCTCCCTCTCTTTCTCCCTTCCCCTCCTTCTAAAAATAAATAAATAAAATCTTTTTTAAAAAGAAAATGAACTTGGGCAGGAACCAGTGCATCAGGCTTCCTGGGGCTCTTGTCCTTGGTAGGAGGTGGCCCTGGATGACTTCTAAGGTGTCCTCAGACTCTGCACATCCCTGGCTCTAGGAGGCGAGGCCCTGAAGGATGGGCAGAATTTGGACACATAGAAGGGAAAGAAGTGGGCTTTCCAGAAAGGGGGGCTGGATGGTGGAGGGGCAGGCCAGGGGCAGACTAGGATTAGGAATGTCTGGGGATGCTGAGGAGACTGGCTGAGCTGTCAGATCAGGCTGGGTGTGCAGGGGCTGCAGCCCCCCAAGGCCTGGTAGACAAGCAGGATGCCCGGCCTGATGCAATAAGCCAGGGATGCTCAGGAGGGATGTGGTGCCACTGGAGTTTGGGGAAGCTCAGCCCAGTAGTCATCAGACTCCTAGGGTCCTACCAGATAAGGAAAGTTCCCTGGAGGCCCTCACTGGGGTGCCCAATAGGTCTTGCAAGACGTGGGAGATCCCAAGGGCTCTGCTATATTCAGAGGATTTGGCAAGATTCCAAGGATCCTATGACTTTCTTTTGCCTGCGCTTCCAAATCTGCAGATCCTCTGCCCCTGGGAAGGCATTCAGTCCCAGAGCCCATTGTGTCCCTGGGAACTACAAGGAGGAACGGGAGCTGACCCGGCCTTAAGACACAATCGGGCAGGTACCTCCCTGTCTAGGCCAGGCCTGGGCAGACCTCTGATGTCTTCCCTCCTTCCCCTCCCCAATCATAGGGCCATGGGAGGCTCCAGGGCTCTGGTTGGGCAGTGGTGGTGGTGGCCAGAGTGGAAAATCCCCCACTGGCTGGGTTGTACTGGTGTTTGGCAGGCTTGCTCTTGGCCTTCTGCCTGGGGCTTGAGGGCCTAACAAATCTGTTTGGAGCCCTGAGTGCGGGGTACCGGGTGGCAGACCGGGTGCTGGCATGGGAACTTTTTTCCACTCACCCCAAAATGGGGAGCCTTCTTGTGCCAGGTTAATGTGCTGGTCGCCTCAGGTGACAAGACACATGTAGCTGGGAAGCAGGTAGGGACTGGAGATGAAGGACAGAGGCGCAGGACAGACTAGACCTGGGGGCAGGAGAAAGGGCTGACAAGGGCTTGGGAGGAGAGTGACAGGGGACACAAGCATTTCAGGAAAACTAAAATCGGGGCGGAGCGGCAATGGGGCTGGAGAAAAGAGACAGTGGGAAAAAAGAAGCAGGAGCCAGCCACGCCCCTCTCCCCGCATCCCTGCGCTGAGCCTCCTGTTGCTCCGGTCCAGTACCTGAGGCACGGCCAGACGCCAGCTCAGCTCACGCAACAGGTGTGCCATGAGAACTTGCTGAAGTATAATAAGCATTTCTCCAAATGCCCCATTTGACCTTGAAAGCCTCCAAAGCTGCCCCCAAAAGCTCTGACCTCAGCCATGGCATCCCACCCCACCACTTGCATCAGTGCTAACGATACCACCATTAGGTAACGATACCGCCATTACCATTAGGGCCACCCTCACCACCACTGTGAGTGCCCCATCATCCTGGCCACTGACCCATGATCGCCCAGCACCCCTAACTGCAGCCCCTTACCTCAAGGGTTCGGGGGTGCTAGGTGCCGGGACTAGAGTCAGACCTCCAGGCCTGCACCTATAAACCACCAGTTCTCAACAACTGTGGCCTCAGGAGACAATTAGCAATGCCTGGAGACAACAGGGGGACTGCTGCTGGCATCTGGTGGGCAGAGGCCGTGGGTGCTGCTAAACATCCTACGATGCACAGGGCAGTGCCCACAGCAAAGAATTACTTATCCTAAAATGCCCGTAGTACTGAGGATGGGAAATGCACCTACAGATCCTGTGGCTGCCTCTCCGGCTCTATCTTTCTCTGGCCTGATCCCCAAATGCCCACATCACGCTTCCGATTCTTGGACAAGAAGTAATCTTTGCCACTCCAACTTTGTTCTCTCTTATCGCTGGTACCTCCTGGCCTCCATACTTGCATTAAAAAGTCAATAAGATGAAAAGTCCTTTGTGGCCACCCCCGTGAGGGAAAACACACAGAAAGAATTGATACACGGAGCATGCGATACACCAGGGGTTGAGGTCATGCTTGCGCAGGGCAGGGAGGCAGGGGCTGTTCTGGACCCCAGGGGTATAAAGGACGGAGGGCTCAGGCTTCCGATCGCCTGCAAGCGCCCAGCTCAGAGTGGCTTTTGCTCTGTGGCCAGTTGGGAATCGGCATCATGAAGTGGATGGTGGTGGCCCTGCTCTGCCTCCAGCTCCTGGAGGCGAAGGTGGTCAAGTGAGTTCGGGGCCCGGCTGCTGGTGCAGGAGGCTGGGCAGGAGACGGCAGCCCTGCGAGGGGTGGCCTGGCCGGGGGCGGTGGGGGGGCACCCGGCCTGCCTCTGCTCCAGAATTTCTGCTAGGCGCAGGGCAGGCTCCCCGAGCCGGTAGGACAGGAATCACAGGTGGGAGGAGACACAGCTTCTGCCCTAGGGGAACTTCCAGTCAAAGGGAGAAAAGATGGACCTGAAACAGAGGATAGGGGTGACTGCTGCTCAAACAGACCCCGCAGGGTGGCTCTGGTTTCTCTCGCCGAGAAGAACAATCATCTCTGGGTAGGGAGACATTTGCTAAACATTTCCTTGTGGCCCAAACTTATTTGGCAGGTGACACCATCACCTAAGCAGGAACATCAGTAGTGCAGTCTCTTGAGTGCCTAGGTGCCAGGAGAAAGGGGGTGAGGGGCAGGGCTCACAGGACATCCAGAGGGCTGGACCAGGCCCACTTCGGCTTTGAGTAATTCCTTAGGTGGAGAAACGGATCCTCTCAGAAACTTCTGGTAACATGCAAATTTTGTAGAAGTGGCTAGAAAAGCTATCAGCTCACAGTGAATAGCTCAGTGTGAATGTTCCCCATCCCCACCCCAGGCAGGAGTGGGATGGCCCAGGGTGACATGGGCAGAAACCCCTAATACTTAAGTCCCAATTCCAGAGCTGAGCTGGGCTCCAACCCACCCAGGTCAATTTCCCGACTGTCTCCCTGTCCCGAGAAGAGCGGAGATTGGCCCCAGACCAGACATTTAGTAGCAGAGGCAGAGCCAGGACCCTGCCTTCTGAGTCCCAGTCTAGCTCTGTTCCCCTGCACCCACAATCTGTCACAGTCAGCTGGTGCCAGGTGCCTGATGGCTACCACAGGAGAGGACTGTCCTTAGGAAAAAGTATGTCATCTCTGAAACCTTGTAAAAATGTACATATCCTGCAACGGGTAATGCCTAAAGTCCCTCGCTTGTTGCTGGGAAGGAATGTATGGGATATTCAAGAGCAGAGGACCAGGGTGGGATGAAGACCCTTGAGACGGGGTGGGAGGGGGAGGTGAGCATCATGGGTGAAGAAGGTATTTGTTTTCTGAAACTTGAACTAAGTGCTGAAAAGGGTTTTGAAAGAAAGGGAAGGAGAGGGGAAGAAAGAGAAAGGCAGAGGGATTGAGAGAGAGAGAGAGCGAGAGGGAGACAAACGGAGAAAGGGAGGAACACAGACCCAGACGAGCGACAGATACAGGGGTATGGAGCGGCAGGGAGGCTGAGGCGTGCAGTTAGAGATGGAGAGAGAGGCTGGGGCTATTGCCTGGAGGTGCTGTAGGAAAGAGGGAGGACCCCGCCCTGACGCACAGGCCTTCTGCAGAGTCCCCTTGAAGAAATTCAAGTCCATCCGTGAAACCATGAAGGAGAAGGGCCTGCTGGAGGAGTTCCTGAAGACCCACAAGTACGACCCTGTTAAGAAGTACCATTTTAGTGACTTCGGTGTGGCCTACGAGCCCATGGCCTACATGGATGTAAGTCCTGACCACCAGGGGCACCCGCTCCCTGCTGCCAAAGGTCCAAATCAAGCCCCGGGCGGCGAGGGGCACCCCTCCACTCCTCCCAGCCCCCAGCCCCTGCTCCCTTCTCTCAGGCCTACCAGCCTGGACCTCATGCCCTGGACAGAGCACCGGAGGGGCCTCGGCTGCCCTGGTAGCTCAGCCACAGAGGCTTCTGCAGCTGCCCTGGGCAGGCACAGGCGGAGGGTGTGTGGGCTCTGGGCAAGTACAGAGGAAAGGCTCAGGCCCCTGCTTCTGGTGGGGGCTGTAGAGCGGGAGCTGGTCCATCCTCTGCCCTGCCCGTGGAGGATGCTGGGCTGCGGGCCCTGGACCCCTCCAGGGCTGACGGCCTGCTCACCACCCTTCCCCAGGCTGCCTACTTCGGTGAGATCAGCATCGGGACCCCACCACAGAACTTCCTGGTTCTTTTTGATACTGGCTCTTCCAACCTGTGGGTGCCCTCTGTGTACTGCCAGAGCCAGGCCTGCAGTGAGTGCTGGGCTGGGCGGGGGGTGGTGTGCGGGGGTGGTGTGCAGGGGTGGGCGCTGACGCACTCTGGGGAAGGGCAATCTTCATAGGGATTGATGGGCGGAGCGTCGGTCCTGGAGAGGACGGGGACATGTCACAAGGCATGTCCAAGCCAGAGGGCGGAAGCTGGTCCTGGAGCTGGCTGGCACCTCTGCCCTGCCTTCCCTGCTCACCAATACCTGTTCCTTCATCTGCTCCAGCCCACCCCCGTCTGCTCCATTCTTTACTAAGTTCTCACTGGGTGGCCCCAAGGCACACGGGAGGACAATATAGGATGTGGTCCCCGTCCTGCAGTCGTATTTGGAGACAGACGATGTTCGCTCTCTTAAGGCTGCCCTGGTCTCTGCCAAAGCCGTGAGGTTTGCGTCCTCACACCTGTAGTCTAGAGGGTCCCCCATTGGCCCCACCCTAGATGATCTCAGGGTCCTGGAATGGTTAGCTTCTTGACCTGGCGAGGATCGGGGAAAGCAGGGGGCCCTGGAGAGTCATTTATCGGCACTCACTGTGTGCCTGGAGATCTGCTGCGGCCAGGGAGACAGAGATGGATCAGCGCAACCTACCCACGGGGAGATCACAGACCTAGGGCTCCCCAGAGTCTGTAAGTCAGGGGGCCTTTGGGGCCAAGGCTGGCCAGTCCCATGGGCCTTCCAATGCTGGAAGCCTGGGCTGGCCACGCCATGATGGGCGGCAGGGTATGTTAAGGTCACAGGAGGCGAACACAGGCCTGAGTGCCAAGGCAAGCCCCCAGGCTCCAGCCTGACTTCCCGAATCCTCCCTCCCCCCTCAGCTGGCCACAGCCGCTTCAACCCCAGCCAGTCCTCCACCTACTCCACCAACGGGCAGACCTTCTCCCTGCAGTACGGCAGCGGCAGCCTCACTGGCTTCTTCGGCTACGACACTATGACGGTGAGTGATGCTACTGCTGCTCCCGCCCCAGGACTTTGGGTTCGAACCTCGCAGGCCTCAGAGTCTAATCAGGAGATTCAGAGACTGAAAAACATGGAAAACACCTCGTGCTCTACTGTACAGGACAGGAAATTAGTATAATCAGGGCTCATTCATTCACTCATTGAACCCTCACTAAGGGCCATCGTGTGCAGGACACTGAGGACATCCCGATGAATGGGGTGACCTGGTCCTTGGGCAGGGGGTTGCTGTTGGTGGTCAGGGAAGGTCATTCGGAAGAGAAAGTGGCTCTTGCAAGACCTGTCAATCAGGAAAAGAGGACAGGTGAAGGAGGATGAAGAACGAGTCTTGAGGGGTCTCGGGATGGATGTCTGGGGGATGTAGGTTGACTTACACTTGTCACCTCGCATGCTCTGTGTCTCCTCCAGGTCCAGAGCATCCAGGTCCCCAACCAGGAGTTCGGCTTGAGTGAGAACGAGCCGGGCACCAATTTCGTCTATGCGCAGTTTGACGGCATCATGGGCATGGCCTACCCAGCTCTGGCCATGGGTGGGGCCACCACAGCCTTGCAGGGCATGCTGCAGGAGGGCGCCCTCACCAGCCCAGTCTTCAGCTTCTACCTCAGCAAGTGAGGAATGACCTGGGGGTCCCCAGCTCCTCCCTGTTTCCTTCATCCTGGACAACTGAGGCTCCATCCTTTGGGATCTGGAGGCCTTCCAGCGGGCACTTGGCCCCAGCCACTCTGTCCCAGGGCCCTCCCTCCTGGGCTCTGACTGCTCCCTCATCCCTGCCTCTGTCCCCAGCCCCCTGCTCCCAGCATCTCTCCCTCTTGTGGCCCATCTTTTCTTTGAGTGTTGCTGCTGATTCTTAATACCTCCTTGGATTTGCCTCCTGCCCAGATCCCCAGTCAGCTCATTTCCAATGTTTACTACCTGGACACCTCTCTTGTATGGCGATCTATTGCTTCATCTCCTTTGATCTATTGTTCTCACTAGGTCCTGGGGCAATAGCCGGGTCCAGATTCTGGTCCAGGTCCACCGTTAACTCCTAACGAGTGCTTATCCTCCCCACAAACGCTAGCGAACACGGCCATTTCTATGGACGGGCCTGGGAACCAGGAGGCGGGAGGGCGTGTGAGGTTTGGAAAGGACGTTCCTTCTTTCCTCTCAGATTAGCCGAACACCCTGAAGGGAGAGCATCTACTATCTGGGGCTTAACCACGGGAATCTGACCTGGGACCACATTACCTACCCTGTTACTAATGTTGCTGATTTACCACCTCTGTTTACAGTTACTCTGAGTTTTGCCTTTAGGAGCGTCCCCCAGTTCTGCACTTCAAGTTCAGCTACCAGGGAAAGCCTCTCAAACAAACACAGATGTCCTTCCCTCCCCTCCCCCAAGGACCTCCCTCCCTTCAATTCCAGCAGAAAATCGCCAGCTGGGCCTGGGTCAGGCTCCACCAGCATCATGAAACGGGAGGGAGAAAAAAATGGAGTATGGGGCTGCGTCCGGGGCCACGCAACCAGCAGCTTCCCCAGAGGCAGGACTTTGTCGGGCAGCATCACCCAGGAGCCTGAGGCGCTGGGAATTCTGAGAGGCCCAGTCTGAGGGGAGACGAGGCCCAGTCCTCAGGGAGCCCGAGCCTGGAGCCAGGGCAGGACACTCGGAAGGTGAGAAGTCCCTTCTCACAGCCACTCCCTGTCTCGTCTTTCCCTTTGCCTCCCGCAGCCAGCAGGGCTCCCAGAATGGAGGAGCAGTCATCTTCGGCGGGGTGGACAACAGCCTGTACCAGGGGCAGATCTACTGGGCCCCGGTCACCCAGGAGCTCTACTGGCAGATTGGCGTTGAGGAGTAAGTCTTGGTGAGGCCCTGGGGTTGGGGGCCCTTCCTTGGAGCAGGCTTTGAGGCACTTCGGGTCACATGCACAGCCAGGTACTGCTGGGGGGCTGGGACAGAGCACTCCCCCGCCGCCCTCTTCAGACCTGCCCTCAGCTACCCTCTGCTGGAGTTTCAAGGCCCAGCTCAGCCTGGAGACAGAGGATGGCATGGGGACAACATAGGAAGGGGCAGGATTTGGAATCCCAAATATTTCAGACCCTGTCATCTAACCCTATGGGCTTACAAATTAGAAACTGGGGTATGTGGCGGTTGGGGAGGGGCTAATTTACTCAAAGTACTTACAACGAATCAGAAGCCCTGGCTGTTAATGTTCCTAGAACCTTCCTTGGAACTTTTAAGAAGAGATTCCATGGCCATTTAGGTGGACTTAGGTAGTCTCTGGTATGGTGTGAGGCAGGGGAATGGCTGAATTGACCCCTGCAGAGTCCTTTCCTTCCTCACCTTGCTTCTGTGGCCGCAGTTGTTAGTCCCTCAGAGGCAGGGAGAGCCCACCCCCAGGTGCCCTGGGCTGGGGGTGCTAAGGCTGCTCATCCTCCAACCATTCAGGTTCCTCATCGACGGCCAGGCCTCTGGCTGGTGCTCCCAGGGCTGCCAGGCCATCGTGGACACAGGCACGTCTCTGCTCACTGTGCCCCAGCAGTACCTGAGCGCCCTTCTGCAGGCCACGGGGGCCCAGGAGGACCAGTACGGACAGGTGTGTCTGCTGGAGGCATTGCCGGCCTCTCCTGGGAACCCAGAAATAGCCCGATTCTTGGCCTCCATACTTCAAGCTCCTGAAGGCACTGGATGTGTGGGCTGCTGGGATGACTAGGGTCGGGGCCTGGAGCCTGGTTCAGTGGGGCAGATACTTGTGCCGAGGGGCTGTGAGGAGGTTCCTTTTAGGCTGAATTTCTTTGGAGCCTCAGCTCTCAGAGGAAACAGGTTCAACACTTGCTGGAGTTTGAAGCAAGAGTGAAATAACTGGGAAGGGGGGGTCAAGCTGGTGAGCGACAAGGAATAACTTTTTAATCCACCTGTCCCCCACCTCCATAGGGCCAGACCCCTGCACCCCCTCTCTCCTGAGCCCAGCAAGGGTTTTGCCTAAATAATGCATTCCCGCTGCTTTTGGGGGACTGACGGGCCACTCTTTACACAGACCTGTGTGTTTTCAAAAGACAGTGGCAGAGATGGGGCACAGATTCAAGATGCTATGGGGGTGGGGGTGCAGAAATTCAGGCAAAAGTAATGTTTTTGGGGTGGGAGAGATGCTGAGCTCTCCCTGAATCCTACCCCTTGTCTGTGAGTAACACGAGTAACGCCAGCAGTGCTTACACGGAAATTTCCTTGAGTGTTGCCACCTCAGTCCAAAAGCAGGCTTGGGACTCAGGCCTGGGACCAGAGAGGTTGAGGTGACAGAGTTGGTAGCTACTCTCAGGTGGGAGATGAGACAACCGGGGTCCTGTTCCTCTCTCTGCAGTTTCTTGTGAACTGTAACAGCATCCAGAACCTGCCCACCTTCACCTTCATCATCAATGGGGTGCAGTTCCCTCTGCCACCCTCCTCCTACATCCTCAACGTAAGTCCTGGTCCCCACAGGCTGAGCCCGCAGGGACAGGATTAGGGTGGGAGGAAGGCGTGGGGACCCAGAAACGCTCAGTCTCCTTACCTTGTGCCATTTCCTGACTTCCTAGCACTGATTTAGTTTCCCCACTCATTGCTTCTAAACGCCCTTCTCTGGAACCAGGCTGTGAAGTGTCATCTATTATTCATTATTATTATTATTTATTAGTGGGGAGAGGCACTGGGCTCTTTGTTGTGCACTTGCCAGGGTCAGCCACTGGGCAAAGCCCTTTGTCGACACTATCCTCCTTAATTGTCACAACATTCAATGAGGGAGATACTAATTTCTATTGTAAAAGTGAACACTTGGAGGTTCAGAGGGGTTAGGTAACTCACCCAAGGCTACACAGCTAGTCAGGGTGTAACCAAGGTTTGAATCCAAGTTGGTCTGCCTCAAAGGCTTGACCACCAGGCTGACCTGCTCTAAAAGGGGAGCAAGAAAGAGGTGAGTGGGCAGGGGGCACAAAGAGAGGAGTCCTTGCAGAGGGTCACTGCAGCCTGTATTCCTCCATTCCAGAAATCCCTCCCACCAGCCTCTGTGCTGGCAGCTCAGTCGGCCTGAGCCCTCAAGGGCAGATACCCTGGTTCACTAATTTCTGTGTTGGCGCCCCATGCCTTGTCTATGTGTGAGCAAAATGAATGAGTGCTCTGCTTTTGTCTTGTGCAGAACAATGGCTACTGCACCGTGGGGGTTGAGCCCACCTACCTGCCTTCCCAGAATGGCCAGCCCCTGTGGATCCTTGGGGACGTCTTCCTCAGGTCCTACTATTCTGTGTACGACATGGGCAACAACAGAGTGGGCTTCGCCACTGCTGCCTAGACTCAGTGCCTGGACGCCTGGGCTCCCTTCTTCCTCTCGGTCCCCCACCTTGCAGGGGCTTCTCTCTGTGCTTCTCCTCTGGATTCAGCCTTTATTTTCTGGACTCTGGACTTTTTCTAATAATAAATAGTTCTTCTCCATGTTGATCAGCCTGTTGTTTTTTAGAGGACAGCTGTAGCCTGTAAGGCAGCTCCTGGTCTCAAGGAGTAGGGAGTGAGATTTGCTTCTGCTGATCTCAAGGGTGAATTTGCGTCTGCTGAACCATGTTGTCCCTTGGTTGCTTTGAGGTTTCTGGGAGGGTCACTGAGATTCTAAGAGAAATGCAGCATAAAGTAGGGCTTGGGCATGGACCCTCTACTCTTCACAGCTTCTTTCTAGAGAGGGAAGACAGTGGTAGTGTCATCAAAGGGAAAAGGAGCCCTACTCTGACACCCCGAAATGCTCTGCTGATGTATTAATAACTTATCAAACCACCACCAGATTTACTTCGTGCATGTCCACTAGCAGTGTGGCCAGGGGGTCAAATGTATCCCAAATGTACCTCCTTATCTGGGATCAAGTTTGCACTAGGAGCTTCCTGAGGCATGCCAGGTGAGGGGGGCGCCTGTGTGTGCGCTTGTAAGTCATGGGTCCTCTAGGGAGAAGGCTGAATGCACCAGAACCTATTTCCAGGGGGGTTTCCAAAGGTCTGAGTTGAGTTCAGCTGATCATATTTTCACCCAGACACCTATATCCCGGGGCCTGTATTTGAGCAAGGACTGGCCCTCAACATTGGACAAGAAGATGATGGCCCAGCACCCTGTAACTTTCAACAGGGGGAGGTGACATGAAAGACCAGAATATTTCTGATTCTGATAGTGGTGGGGGTTACCAGCAAGCTCCGACTTATGAGACCTAGGCAGGGAGGGGCTATAAATGCAAAACTCATAATGGGAGAGGAGGTGGGCTCCATCCCACAGTCACATTTCTTTTATCTTGTGCTCAGGGACAGAGGTAAAAGTGCAGGCCTATTACCCCATTGCACATCAGGTGGGAGACCGAGGTTACCACCCAGAAGTTAGCATGACAACAGCACGCCACCACCTGGGACCCTACATCTTTCCCAGACTCTGGGAAAGATAGCATGCTCCATACCTCTCTTTGGGGTCAGACATGCCAAAGGGTGTATTAGTAACAAGCTCTGGTTCGCGACGTCACTGACTGAGAAGAGAAAGAAAACTTGCGAAAGGGGCAGAAACGATGTGGAACAAAAATTCCAAGTTAAACGCCAAATCCCTGTGTACTGCCTTGGGTCCACAGAGCGGGACTACAAACCTCCGCTTGCCAGGTAGAGCTGCAGAGAAGACTACGTTTCCCAGCGAGCGCCGCGGCAGGCCGACGGTGGGGCGGGGCGGGGCGGGGCCGCGGGGGGGCGGGTGCTGCCCTCTGCCGGACGCCGTGGGAAGTGGGTGCGGAGTGACAGCGGGAGCCCGGGCGCCGGGCGCGGGGCTCGGTGACAGCGGAGGCGGCGGCCGCTGGCTAGACGTAGGGAGCGGCGGCGGCGCCGATAGCGGCGGAAAGGGCGGACGGGGCGGGCCTCCCTGGGGGTGCCGAGCCGGAGGAACTCGGGAGGGGGCGGCAAGCGCAGCTTGCGGGCCGGACACCTGAACTTGGGACAAGTTGCCGGAGCCCCGGGGCGCGGGCGGCGGACGGATTGACCTTCAGAGCTAGGTGAGCGGGGCCGGGGGGCAAGGGGTGCGCGGAGGGCCCGGAACTCCTGGCCCAGACTCCCCCGCCCCCATCCTGTGGGTCCGGGAGACAGGTGGGTGGGTGGGTGGGGGTGCGGGCTGGAGAGGGGAGCAAGACCGTGTGCGCCGCGCCGCCACTGGCCCCGCTGTCCGTCTAGCCCGGGACTCCCCGCGCGTGGCCCGAGCGGCGTTGTCCGCCGATCCCGGGAACCCGTGCGGCCCCTCCCTTCAGGCCCGGGCCGGGGGCGGCTTCTCTGCGACCTTATGTAACCAGGCGGGAGGGGCCGGGGCGGGCATGGGCCTTCCCGGCCCGGGAGCAGAGAGCCGAAGGGGCGGGAGGCGTGGGAGTGAACTTGCAAGAAGTTTGAGGGACGTGTGGGCCCCGCGCCCACTTCTTCTCCCCCGGACGCGGTGGGGGTGGGTGGTGCGGGGGAGGGCGCCGGAGGTAGGGGAGGTGTGCGGGGGCCGAGCCCTGCCCAGCCAGGCCCTGCCGGGATGGTCCGGGAGTGGGAGGGCCGGAGCAGCGCCACGCCCCGGGGGCCGGGCTGTTGAGGGCGGGGGGGAGGGTGGGGGGACGGGTGGAAGTACCATCCTTCCCTCCCTTCCCGTCCCTTCCTCCCCCTCCGTCTCTTGAAGAAGCCGCCCCCGCTCACGTCCCCTGGTATCCCTGAGCGCTGTCTTTTTCTCCCCCTTGCATTATTCCACGACCTTAGGAGCTCCAACCCCAGAGCTTACTCCGCGCACCCCTCTTTCTGTTTTCCCGAGAGTTCTCAGTCATCTGCGCGTCCCCCGAATATCGTACGCCCCCCCCGCCCCGACACACACACCTTGTCGGCTCCGAGTCCCGGCAAACACGCCCCCTTCCCTCTATTCTCTGCGGTCGCACAGCTCAACCCCAGGCTGTCCGCCCCCCAAGTCAGAGCTCACTTTTCACCCTCCCGGTACCGGATGGCTATTCGGCCGCGGCGAGTGCACTTGCCTCCTGGAAGGAAGCGGGCTGATGCCAGCTCGGTCCCCGCCCCTCGGCCCCCTCCCCGTCCGGGTTCACGCACGGCTGCTCCGAGCTGCTTCGGGTTGCGAGAGCAGGTTCGCGCCGCAGCCGCCTGGCGCACCCCGGCCTCGCGCCCAGGGGGAGAGAGGGCGGTGCCCGCGCTGCCCAGGGCTCCCCCTTTCTGGTTCCCTGCCAGCCCCTCACCGCGGAGTCCTTGCCGGGTCCCCCGACCACTCCTGCCGCTGTCTTCTCGCCTGTCTTTTCTGGGGACGGTTCTGGGTGGGCAGTTTCTAGGCTAAACTTGAGCGCAGTACTTTGGCTTCGCGTTCGTTCGCTGGGGAAGTGCCAGTGAATTACCGCTCAACCTCCACCACCCCCTCCCCGAGCGAGGGGTTGCTTAGTGGAGCAGGGAGGGCGACATGGCTGATGCAGCCTCTCCCCCACCCTCGCCTCTCCCCCGTGACACCTCTGGGATGTGGACTCAGGCCCTTGCACTTGCCCTGGCCGAGATTCCACCGGCTCAAGACCTGCTTTCCTCTAGGGCGGCCAGATGCAGCTCTTGGCTCCTTGGCCTGTTCCCGCTGAGGCCTTCTCTGTGCTCGGTCTGGCAAAGAGCTCCTCGACCCTGCCCTCAGGGTGATCACAGTCTAGGGAAGGGACAACAGCAATAGTTAAAGGCGTCTGTCCGGGCACTGGAAGGGGAAGGACCAGAGTCTTGAGAGTCCAGTGTGGTAGTCTGTTGGTATGCTGGTACTGTGCCTCAGTTTCCCCAGCCTTGGGAAAAATAGCAACTAACTTGGCCCCTTTCTTCCTGGCTGCTGGAACAGGAGAGTGGGAACCAGAGTGCAAATGAAGGGCTGTTTCAGGTGACTCTGTGCTCTTCTTTTCCTGGAGGGGAGCCAATGTTGTTTACAGTGGACAAGGCCTGTTACAGCTGCGGTGCTGTTTTGCCTTAACTCAGCTCATTGAGGTGCAGCTAAATGGAAACCCAGGTCTCCTGGTCCTGGATCCCATGGAAGGAGTACAGGGTTTGGGGCAGGGGACATCTCCTCAGGTGAGCACTGATTCCAGGGAGAGCCAGCTGGGCTTCTGAGGGCTGATGGCCTGGTGACTGGCAGTCAGAGGTGAGCAGGGGCTGGGCCAGGGCAGGCAGGTAGGGTCCTGCAGCGGCGGAGATACCCAGTGTCCATCCCCATTGCCAGCCAGGACCCCCTTTCAGTCTCTCTGCTGGACAGTATGTAGGAGAGGCCTCCCTCCCCTCTGGCCTGGCTGCCCTCTGAGGGTGAGGGTCTGGCTTCTGGCCCTGCTCCCTCATGGGGCTCTGTGTATGGCTGTGATTGCATCACTAGCCAGAGTTTATAGAGTTACTTAGCACCTGCCCTCACTGGGAGTGGCCCAGCCACCCGCTGGTGTCTGTCTCTTCCTTTTCAAAGTCAACTTGGTTTCTGCTGGCAGCAGGGGTTTCCCCAACCACAGCTGGCTTGAAAGCCAGGTTAGGCCTTTGTCCTGTGGATGGAGGGCAGCGAGCACTTGGGGCCCACTTGGGGCTGCCCTGGAGATGATCATGGAAATTGAGTTGGCTTCTTCTGGTACAGAGGGAGGGAGCGTAGGATTTCCAGAGCAATGAGAAGTGTCCACAACCCAGGATGCAGCATATATGTATGTAATGTGTGTATCCTCATCTGAAAAGAAGGAGGTAAAAATGCACACACCTCATGGGCTGTTGTGAGGATGCAGAGAGGAGTCGTGCCTGGTACACGGTGAGTCCATTGTGTTGCTTTGGGTGTCAGTGTGTGTGGGGGGGTGTAACTGATGGGAGTGTGTGTGTGTGTGATTATGAGATTATAGGCGTCTGTGTGTGTATGGGTGTCTGTGAGAGTAAAACAGTAACACAATATTAATAGAATATTTATTCTCTTTATGCTATAATAGAACAATATTATAAAAAGCAGTTCTAAACAATAGTTGCCGACATTTACTGTGTATTCTTTAGAATGAGGTAGGAATTACTATTTTCAGTGTACTGACACAGGGAAGTTAAGTCAGCCACCTGAAGTCCCACAGCCTAGAAGTGGTAGGGACTCCAACCAAGGCCCAAATGACTCCCAAACCTATGTTTTCAATTCCTAAAGAGCACTTCAGAGGTTCCAGGATTTTTTTCTTAAAAGGTGGGCATGTGGCGGTCTGGGAACTTTCTTTCTCCTACCCAGGCCTCCTGCTCTGGTGGGGTGGGGGCGGTGAGAAATGGATGAGGCCCCTGACTCAGGACTGCACCTGCCTCTTGTCTCCTTCCCTGAGCTGCTGTCACAGGTGATCAAAGGACCCCTGCCGAGAACTCTCTGGACTGGCCTGGCTTCAGACAAGGCTTCTTGGGTCTTCTTGGAAACCACCCAGGTTACCTTCCAGTGAGACCTAAGTTCAGGGGGCACTTGCTTCATCTGATATAGAGGAAAGGCCGTGGGGGCTATTGGGTAATGATGAGACAGCGGTGAGAGTCATGGCCACCCAGAAGACCCCACCCTGCCTCTGACAGGCTATGTGGCTGGGGCAGGTGTGTGCTCCTCCCAGCCTCAGTTTCCATATCTGTGAACCTAAGCCACCTGTGCAAACCTCCTAGCAATCCCTGGCAGAGGCACCAAGAATAGGAGAGGCTTCAGAAAGGGAAGGATGTACAGGGGCAAGTGAGGGACTGCTGAAGTCTACCCAGTAGAGCTTTAGCCAAAGGCCGGCCCGGGGGTAGTGACCAGCCAGTTGCTCATGGGCCATGGCTACCATGTAATGAGCACTGGGCTAAGTGTAACCTAGTCAGGGGGTCGTTGAAAGCATGGGCTCTGGGGCCAGGCTTCCTGGCTTGGAATCCCAGCACTGCCCCTTACTAGCTGTGTGACCCTGGGCAAGCTGCTTAACCCCACTGGGCCTCCATTTCTACACCCAAAGAGCGAGGATTACGGTAGCACCTACCTAATGGTGCTGTAGTGAGGGCTAAGAATGTTCACGCACGTCGCATGTGCAGGAGTCAGTGCCTTGCTTAAAAAAATGTTATTATTGTCCTCAACTCTTACAACTCACTTATTTCTTTCTCATTTTCAAGTGGCGAAATAGAGGCATAGAGAGCTCTAGGAATGAAATAAAGACCTATGGATTGCAAATAGCGCCCTGTGCATCTAACATCTGCAAATGAAATGCCTTACACTGCTTTGCAGACTCTATGGCTACCGTCCCCACCACTTCCTGTTGCTCCACACCCAGCGTGGTCTCCACATTTAACAGGATAGCATAGGGGACTTGGCAATGCCTGGAGCATCTCCACCACCCCTCTTCTGCCTATGCCTCGGGACTTCCTGGGTGGCACCTGGCCAGGCCACTTACTACCCACTCCTGACCCGTTGCTCTCCCTTGTGCTCCTGCTGCCTGCCCCTCCTCCACTCTGCACCAGAGACACAGATTCCCTTGGCTGCGATGTCACTGAAGACAGAGCTACAATCCCAGCGATAGAGCAGGATCTGGAACTTAGCATGCCCACAGGAAGTGCTTTGCTGTGGGGTGGTGGGGCGGTGGGTGAGAGCAGAGCGTGGCTCAGAGGGGCAGAAGCAAGAGGCAGAGTCATTACCAGTTTTATTTCCTAGCCCTTAAGTGTGGGCATAAGGAGGAGAAATGAAGTCTGGCCATCCCACCCCTGTCCGGCTTCCTTGGGCAGCCTCCTTCTTGGCTCTTACCCACACAGAGGATGTCCCAACATAAAATGTGATGCCACGGGGGCTAATCCCGGAATCCGAACAGACTCTCCAGGAACCCATGGGCCATATTCCCTTCTTCCAGCCCTTGTTCGTGCTGGTTCCCTCAACTGGCACCCTGTCCCCTGCTGCCTTCCTAGCCAAATCTTCTCCCCATCAAGGCACACCCTAGGAGACCCAGGGGACTGTTCTATCTGACTGCAGCCGTGGCTGGATATCATAATTGCCTGGGAACTCTTTAAAAAATACCATTGCAGCTGTGTCTTGGGGGAGGGATCTAGGCCTTAATATGTATATTTTAAAAATCCCCCAAATGATTCTGGTGCTCTTTCTCTAAGACAGGGGTTCTCACGTTTGAGTGGGCACCAGAACGACTTGGAAGAGTTGTTCAAACACAGCTCACTGGCGCCCCCTGTCGCCCAGGGTTTCTGATCGAGCAGGGTCTGGAGTTTGCATTTCTGACAAGCTCCCAGGTGATGCTAGTGCTGCCAGCCCCCAGACCACACCCTTCAGAGCCGACAGCTTTGCGGCTGCCCAGGCAAGAGCTTCCTATCCCCTGGGTCTCTGGTTGCTCCGGACCTCTTAGGCCTGTGTTCTTTCTGAAGCCAGGTCCCTGGGGGCAGCGACCACTCTGAGCCTCCTTGTGTAGCCAGATCTCCCTTCCCCAGCCTGGCTCTCTGCCCCCGCCTCCTGTCACACTGACCACTGTGCAGCCCTGTGCTTGGTGCCCTCCTCTGGGACAAGTACTCAGGAAACACTTGCTGTTTGATCAAGGTGGGCTGAGGTGGACAACGAAGGATGAACTAGCCCCAAGAATCATCAGACACGGGACAGGCCTGAAGGCCCCGCAGAAGTGCCCGGAGCCAGAGCAGCGTTACTGGAACAGGGGGAGGTGTCCGGAGCAGCCCCACGCTTTGTTGCAGTGAGGTCCATTATGTTACTTTATTTTCCCACCCCGTGGAGGGCAACTATTGGATCACCGAATTGTATTCCTGTTAATAATAAAAATGCTAAAATGCACAGAAAGCAGCATTCCCTTCTCCTTTCCTCACCCAGACAGGAGAGGCTGGGTGGGTCTGTGGGGGTGGTCAGTGCTCGAGGTAGGGTGTCTCCATCACCTTCTAGGAGGTCCTGGGCCTTGAGGACAGCAGATAGTCCAGTGACTCTGGGGCTTGTCCTGGGTTGGTGGGGGTAGCGTCTTCCTTAGAAGCTGGGGGGGCTGGAGCAAAGCCTGGTGGGTCAGAAGAGGTTGTGGCTGGCGCTTCAGCACGGCAGCAGCAGGCAGGGTAAGCTTGACATGAGAGCCAGTCGGTCAACGAATGAATGGAATACTCAAATGTCAGCACTCCTGAGCAGAGGTTTTGGGCCTGTTTTGTTCAGCGCAGTCTCCTCAGTGACTAGAAGAGAGCAAGGGAGATAGTGAATGCTCAGGAATCTCTGCAGAGTGAGTGAGTGTGATTTGGGCCCCGTCATATGCCCAGAAACGAGGATACAATAGATGCTGTACCCATGGGCTCTGCCCTGAGAGCGGGCTGGGTATCAGCTTCACCATCTCATAGTGTACACGGCTCGACAAGGAGGAGCGCCCTGCCTCGTGCCCCCATGATCCAGGTCTGGCCTCTCTCTGGTGTGGGGCTCAGCCTTTCCATCCCCTCAGAGGGCTGCATCCCCACCAGTTCTGTCAATGGGCTGTGGGGTGGGGCTCGGTTTGTTTTCTCCTGTTTGCCAAGGGAAGTCACAGCCTGTCCCCTGCCTTGTTTATAATTGGTTTGGGAAAACACCTGCCTCAGCCCCCCACAGTTCCCGAGGTGTGCCAAGCGACACACTATACTGTCCACCCCCTGCTGCCTCTTGGCCCCTCCCGGCTCTAGCCAGGTACACTCTCAGCTGCCCCTGCCAGTGTGGCACTGGTTGGCTTCGCTGCAGGTGGGTGGGGGATATGGGGCCAGAGGCCTTAGATGCCAGCTGGTGCTGCCCTCGTGGTGTTGAGGGGAGGGGACCAAGGCCCAGGGAGCGTGAAGGTACCACTCCAGCACTCGGTGGCCTTGATCATTGTTGCGGTCCACGGGCGTGAACCGAGCACTTCCTGGGTGCCCAGGGCAGGGCCGGCCCAGCAGGCTGATGAGAATAAGGGCGTGGTTTCTCCTCAAAGCTGACAGCCTAGTGGGGAATTTCAGTGACCATGGAGGACAGAGCAAGGCAGAGAGATGTAAGAGAGGACAGAACAGCGTCCTAAATTAACGTAGGTGTGTCCACAACTGACCCTTCACTCTAAGTAGCATGCTTCCTTGGTTTAGAGAGAGTTTTTACAAAAGGGCGCCTGCCAGCACTGCGACCTTGGCACAGCCCTTCCTACCCTCTGGGCCCCAGAAAGGGCAGCTCTGCCTCCCCCTGGGTCCTCTGCCCTGGGGGTCACCTCTGCAGGCCTGGGAGGCTTTCCTCCTGGACAGAGCCTTTCTTCCAGGAGGACTAGAGGCTGTAGAGTGTGAGGCAAGACCACAGGGAGGCCCCTGAGCTACCCCCCTGCCACTTGGAAGCCCTGGGCCATGGGGGCTGGGGCGCTAAATTGGGCCCAGCAGCTCAGGCCTCTTTGGAGCTCCGGACTTGGGCCTGGACCCTGGGGCACTCGGCCTCTGTTCCCCCGCCTCCAGCGCCTTCCCTCCCGCTCCCCTTCCCGCGCCTCAATCCCTCTGACCCGCCAGCTAGTTCCATCGCATCCGGACGTCGGTCTTCAATTTGTGTGTGTCTCTCCTGCTCTGTCCCCCTCTCTCCATACTCTTTCATTGTTTTTTCTGCTTCCCACCTTTTGGTGTGTTCAGGGGGTGTCTGAGGCTCGCCCTGCTCCTTCAGTGTCTGCCCACGTGAGCCTCTGAGGGGGGCAGAGGAGTGACCCCGGGCAGGGGGAGGTGAGTGGGAAGATGGGAGATGAAAGGGGCTATCGTGCCCAGCTCCTGTGGGCTGAAGGGCAGCCAGTAGCCTGGGCCAGCTGGGGGAGCCCCCCAGAGACAGCCCTGAGTGTCACCACATACTCCCGACCTGTGACTGTAGGTTCTCATCTAGTTTGGCCTGATTATAGTGGCTTTCAAAGCTAGGTGTGAGAAGAAAATATTAGAACTTCTATTTCTGTCTTGCCTCTTTCTCCCCCTTTGTATTGTGAAATACAACATACTTGGTGAAAAGAGCATAAACATGTGTGTATGCGTGTGTGTGTGTATACACACTGCAATAAATAATTATTAAAGTGAACATCCAGGCGACCACTACCCAATGAGGAAACAGGATGTAGCCTTCCCTCCAGGACCAGCTTGTGTGCCTTGCCTTGGTCATAACCCACCACCCAGAGCTGACCGTCATCTTGACCTTCCGTGCTCTTCTTTATCACGTAACCACCTTTGTCTGCATCCTTTAGGAATAGAGCTTAGTTTTGCCTGATTTTGAATTTCAAACAGCTGGAACGACACTGAGCACGTTCTTTCATGTCACGTTTTTCAGCTTAATTGTTCATTTGTGAGGCTCATCCATGTTGTTGTATGTAGTTGCAGTGTGTTCATTTTCATTGCTGTATAGTATTCCACTGTGTGAACTTGCTACATGTTTATACCCATCTGCCACTTGTGGACATATAGGTTGCTTTCCTTTTTTGGCTACTATGAACAATACTGTAAGAACATTTTTTTTAATTTTTAGAAAAGATTTTGTTTATTTAGTTTTAGAGAAAGGGGAAGGGAAGGAGAAAGAAAGGGAGAGAAACGTCAGTGTGTGGTTGCCTCTTGTGCATCTCCTACTAGGGACCTGGCTCACAGCCCAGGCACGTGCCCTGACTGGGAATCGAACCAGTGACCCTTTGGTTCACAGGCCCATGCTCAATCCACTGAGCCACACCAGCCAGGGCTGTGAGAACATTTTTGTATGTGCTTCCTAGTGTATTGGTGCCTACATTTTTCCAGAGTATATGTAATCCAGAATGAAATCGCTAGAGCACAGGGTATGCAATGCATATTTCAACTTTAGTAAGCCTTGTGTTAAGTGATTGTGCATGGTGCCTAAGAGTTTCTGTTGCTCTGTATCCTCACCAGCAGTTGGTATTGGCAGACTTTAATTTCTGTCATGCTGGTGAGTGTGTAACAGCGCCTTATCATGGGTGTAATTTACATTTCACCTCCTCTTCTTTTTTATAGAACTGTTTTTGTGTATGTTTGCTGACATGCATGATATGTTCATGTACTGTTATTTATAAGTAATTTATGAGAAAAGAAGCATATACTGGCAGTGCTCAAAAACTTTTGCTCAAAGTATACGATCAAAATAGTTGAAAGACAATTTTAATATTGAATGCCAGGGAAGGGGCTGGTCTCTAAGTTTGGGGCCTCTGCCCAGGGGCTGCTGAGTCCACTGAGTACTCAGCACCTCCCACCAGGTCCACCTGGAGAGGAGGAGGGAGGCTTTGCCCCTGGCAATTGCCCTTCAGTTTTGAATTGGCAGGTGCTTGTCTTTCAGGGACTTTTAAGGCAGTAGTTCTCAACCAGAGATGATTTTGCTTCCCCGAGGACATTTAGCAACGTCTCATGACATTTTTGGTTGTCACAACTCAGAGAATGCTACTGGCATCTAGTGGTAGAGGCCAGGGATGCTGCTAAATGTCCTAAAATGCTCAGGACAGCCCCCGCGACAGAGAATGATCTGGTCCCAGGTGTCAGCTGTGTGGAGGTTGAGAAACTCCGATCTAGGAGAACAGCCAGGGAACAGAGTTGCCATGAACTTGCACGGCCTCAGCGAAGTCACTAGGTGCTCTGAGCCTCAGCCTTCTCATCCGGAGACGAGAGTGGCAAGTGTTGCTGCCCTCTCCCCTTCACGGGCTGTCATCAGGACTGGAGAGAGGGTGGCTGTGTGGGCATTTTAAGAAGCATCCTTGCAAAGTGACCCACAGCCCTTGTTTCCAAGGGGGGGGAGGGAGGACTTTCCAGCACGGCCCTGAGCCCTGTCCACTGAGCTGGAGCCATGAGGTGACTGGCCAGGAGCCTCCACCCTGCTTCCTGCTACTCTAGGCCTCGAAGAGCTGTGGAGAAACTGACCTGAGGCCCCAACCTTTTGATGAGGGCTGCAGAAATAAGGGCCTCTCTTGGGAGCCCCGGGGACTGGGCAAAACCATTGCTGACATTGCCCATACCTGGGTGGGAGGCCAAGGTTGTGTGGGGTGATAGGGACAAGAGGTGCTTATCGTACTTCTTATCCGAGGTCCCATTGCACGTCATTGAGGGGTGGGAGCCAGAGGTGATCCTTAGGGGCTCTGCATACCCAGGCCAGGCTCCTGCTCACCCTCTGTGCCCTTCCAGAATTTGCGATTCCAGGGAGGGGCCCAGGGTTGGGCCAGGGCGGGGGGTCAGAGCCCTCTGGGTCTCTCTGACCTCCCTGTCCTGGGGCTAGCCTCACCTCTGTGGCCTCTCCTGCCTTCTCCAGCAGCCCTGGCCTGCCCAGTCTCCTGGCTACTACGCTATCCCCTCCTGAAACCTACACTCATCCACCCTGAGCTGTAGGTGACTGGTAACAGCTTAATGATTGGCAGCCTTTCTTGACAAGGGGTGTTACCTCCTGAACGTGGGAATCCCTTAGCTACCAGAAATAAGTGCTAGTGAAATGTCAAGTGTCTTTGACGGGCTGTCAGAGAACTCTGGGGGCTGAGGAGCCCCTGGAATCGCATGTGCAGCAAGAAGATTTCCCAGCGAGTGAAAGCTGTGTGGCGGCTCAGACCTCCCCAGCACTTAATGAGGAACACGCTCAGTCTCAGGGTCCGTCTCACTGTGGGCTGTAGTAAGACTTTGAACTGGTTGTCTGGAGGTTCTAGGAAGGCCCAAGGCCAAGTTGACAAGTGTGTGATCAGCCAGGAAGATGGTGAGCTGCGAGGCTTCTGCCTAAGAGGGCACTTGTCTCCAGGAGGGGCTGGGAGGATGGGTGGGTTAGGGTTAGGCCTGCACTGAATCTAGCGGGATTCCTGCAAATTGTTGCCGCTCTGTGCCTCTGCATCTTGGTGCTGGGGCAGTGTGGCCTGGGGCCCTGGGAGTCCAGGCTGTGTGGGTGGGAGGTGGCTGTCACAGGCTCAGTCTGAGAGGAGGCAGGGGCACTGTCAGTTGCCTGGAGACCCGGGTTGGTGAGATTGGAGCTCAGAGTCCCTTGAGTTGGGTAGACTTGTGGGTGAGAAAGGCCTTCCCGGTGCCGTGAGTAATCCTTGGCCACATTTGCAGCTCCCAGGGGATTGTGCAACTTCCTCTCAGGCCGAGGTGCAGGGGGCTGGGTGAGAAACAGCGCTGGGGAAAATGAGGAAACTAGGTCTGGTGCTGGTGCAGGGCCACGGCCCTGGGCTCGGGCCCCCCAGGAGCTCAGCATTCCAGGGGGCCTCCTTTCAGGGGGCCGCCCTCTCCCAGGTATGAGGGTGCATGCGTGTGTTGTGTCTTTGGGGAGGTGGGTGAGTGGCTCTGTTGGCGTGGGGATACCTTTTGAGCAGGGTCAGGGCTGGGGAAGCAGGTGGCCCACGGCAGGGGCCCCTGCCTGGGTTCAGGGGAGAGAGGACAGGGCTCCTCCGAGCCCGGGGTGGTGGAAACTGTGTGGAATCGGGAGTCAGAGTTGCTGGCTGCCCTCCCCGCCTCTGAGGAGCCAGGCAGCCCTGGCTAGGTTGTTACTGTTGTCCCTAAGGCTAGCAGGGCTGGGGAAGGTCATGAGGACATCAGCTATCTGGCTGGGTGGAGAGCGGTTTGAGCTCTCCCGGCCTCCTCTCCTCATCTCCCAGGCTTGTTTTGGGGCTCTGGTGAGAAAGTAGGGGGCATGATGTGCTTGCCAGGCCACAGTGAATGCCTGCTCATATCAGGGACTGGGAGCAGTGACTGGGAGCACCTGGCCTGGGCGCGCAATGCCAGCCGGTCTGGTTCGAATCCTGGCCCTACTGCTTAGCTGCTACATGGTCCTGGTAAGTTTAGCTTCTTGGTGCTTCAGTTTCCTCTTCTGTAAAACAGAGATGACAATTATAGTACCGCCATGTGGGTTCATGGTGAGGATTAAAAGAATGAATTCATGCTCCGAACAGTGCCCGGCACCAGGGAGTAAGCTCTCTGCACAGGTTGGCTGACAATTTACTGGTACGTGAGCATGTTTGTACAAACAGCAAAAACCTACCCAGGATTCATACGATTTTTTAAAAATTTTATTCTTTAGTTACAGTTTACCTTGAATATAGTTTTGTGTTAGTTTCAGGTGTACAACATGGTGGTTAGAAAATCATGTACTTCCAAACTGTTTCCCCTGATATTCCCAGTGCCTGCCTGGGACCACACATAGTTACTACAATATTGTTGACTTTATTCCCTGTGCTGCACTTTCCATCCTTGTGACTGTTCTGTAACTGCCAGTTTGTACTGCTCCATCCCTTCATCTTCTCATCCAGCCCCCCAACGCCCCTCCCTTCTGGCTACCATCAGTCTCTTCTCTGTATCTATGAGTCATTTAAAAATTTTTTTGTTTATTTTATTCTTTAGAATCCACATCTAAGTGAAATCACGTGACATTTGTCTTTCTCTGTCTGACTTATGTCACTTAGCATAATACCCCCTAGGTCCATTCACACTATTGCAAGTGGTAAGATTTCATTCTTTTTTGTGACTGAGTAATAATCCATTGTATATACGTACCACAGCTTTTCTATCTGCTGGCCCATCGATGGGTACTTGGGTTGCTTCCACATCCTGGCTGTTGTAAATAATGCCCATGGTGACTGTTTTGATGATGGGAATTTGACTTTGAACTGGGGCGATAATAAGAGCTCACGTTCCCGGACCGCGCTCCACGTCAGGCACTGTGCCAGATGCTCGACCTGTATCAGACGCTCCTTCATAGTCACCCTATGAGGTGGGCGCTGCTATCATCCCCATTTTATAGATAAGGACTTGGGGTCACAAAGGGATTGAGTGACTAGGGCAGTGATGTCCGTGAGGAGGGACAGCAGATGGTTCCCTTAGCCCTGTGGTGGCTCTCATCCCAGGTCCTTCTCTGTGCGCAGCTGGAGGTGGTGTGGAGGAGGGCATAGGGTCTGCTATGAAGGCTGGCTTCACAGCCCATGGGCTCTGGCCCGCCCCCAATCAAGTCATTAACTAACATGGAGAATTAAGTTACTATAGGGAATGGCGTTTTAGTAGCTGGAGTTAGAGTGGACTTCACTCGGGCAAGCTTCCGGCTAGTGTGTGGACCTAAGGCAAGGGCTGACAGCCAGCTGGTGGGCAGCATGGTGCCGGGGCCATGAATGTGGCCCCAGATTCAGCCAGACCCGCCTTTGAATTCTGCCTGAGCCATTTCCTGTGTGACCTTGGACCTCAGTTTCCTCACATGTGTGATGGAGGTTATAGCAGCACTCTGCCCCCTCGGGTGGCCGTGCAGATGGAATGAGACACCACAGTAAGATGTTTAGCACTGGCCTGACCTGGAGCAAGTGTCCCCAAAATGGACGCCTTTATTAGGCACCCTTTGTAGAGAGGGTCATGTGCTGGGTGGAGAGTTTGAGGCACACAGGTGTCCCTGGAGAGTTGTTATCTGAACTGTAGATTAGGACCACTAATGGGACCCTAATCCGGCCATGAAATCAGCGTAGTGGGTCTCGATGAATTTTTTTTAAACGAAAAAGAATAGAAAACACCCAAGCCTTGGTAAGGCTTGTTCTGTGCAGCTTTCCCTATTTCGCGTTCGTGTTCACGTTCATGCGTGCGCACTCTCTCTGTATTTTGCGTGTGTGTGTGTGTGTGTGTAGCAGGGTCAAATAAAGATATTTTTCTGTGAGTCATGATTAAATATTTGGGACCAGTGTCTTAGAAGAGATTGTCTCCCTCCTGTGGAATATTTATAAACCACCTACTGAGTGCAGGACCACATGCCAGGGACCAGACTGGGGAGTCAGACCCAATTCTTAGCAAGGCGCGTGCGGGTGAGCGGGTGAGCGGGTGAGCGGGTGAGCGGGCCTAGCGGGCAGCAGAGGCAGAGGGTGAGGGGGTAAGGGAGGGCTTTCTGGGTAATGATGTGTGTTAGATGGGGTCAGTGACAGGAGACGATAACGCGTCGGGTGAATGGCTGGCTAGGAGTCTGGAGCTAGAGAGCCACCTTAGGAGGTGGGGCGCCCTGTCGGTGGAAGGCCGCAGGGCCAGCTCTGGCCAGAGGTGCCCATGCTAGAGCAAAGGGGTGGGTGGGGGTCATCTCAGGGTAAGGCCTGCGCCCGCCTCCTCTGGCTGGGGCGGGTTGGGGCAGAGGAGGACTCAGGGCTACTGATGTTTCCCCTCATACCCAACACTTGCCGGATCCCCAGTGAGTGGGTGAGACCCTGGGCCCATTGAGTAACCATCTCCCCCCCTCCCCTTGGCCCTAGGAGCTTCTTGAAACTTCTCCTCCCCTCTGCTGCTGTAGCTGGCTCTGGTGGACCTGGCCTGGGACCTGGCTCAGCCCTGAGCCCGGGTCCAGGAGACAGAAGCCTTTTTACTACTTAGCTCTCCACCCAGGGCAAATCAGGGCCTCAGTTTCTCCGTCTGTAAAGCGGGCTTACTAACCCTTGAGCAACTGGCCTCGTGGGCGGCGATGCCCATCTTGTGACCTAACGTGGATGAGCTGGTTACAGGAAGTATGAAGAGCCCCGGGTGCGTTGTTACTGTCATCTCTAAGGCTAGGAGGGCTGGGGAAGATCATGAGGACATCAGCTGTCTGGCTGTAGAGCCCCCTGCCTCCCCACCCCGTGACCTGGCGCCTTGGGGCAAGGGTGAGGACAGGCCTGGGACCCATGCTGAGCCGGGGATATCCCCAGCTTTGTGGGGGAAGTGGCCTGTTAGGGACCTCAGAGGATGCGACACAGGTTTGTCCTAGGTCTGGAAACCCCAACTTCCAGAGTCCCCACCTACATGGGGCACCTTAGGAGCCATGGGTGGCTTCCAGCCCAGTGGACCCAGATCCCAGAGGCTCAGGCATGAATGTGGCCATTACTGAAAGGTCACATAATTGAGCACCTCCCATGTGCCAGGAACTGTGCTAAGCACCTTTGTTTATTTGCAAATTTAATCTTCACAATAAGTGCATACACAGGTCTTTTTATTATCCTGTTTTATCAGTGAGGAAACTGAGGCCAGAAATGGTTAAGTCTCTCACCCAAGGTCACCTAGCTAGTGAGCGGCAGGGCTGGGCTGAGGGAATGAGTTCTGGATTCGGGCTGCCAGGGTTGAAATCTGGACTGTACCACTAACTAGACATGTAACCTTTGAAAAGTGACCTAATCCTTCTTGCTGTTCACACTTCTTGCTCTGCAAGATGGAGACAACAACAGTGCCTTCCTCAAAGGGTTGTTGGGAGAATTACATGGGATAACAGAAGTAAAGTGCTTGGTGTATTATAGGGGCACAGTAAGTGGGGCCCCCATCATCATCTCTCCTACCTGCAACAGTCACCAGCTGTGTGTGACCCTGGGCGAGTTTTCTGGCCTCCCAGGGTCCAGGTCTCCTCAGTTGCGTGACACAGGGTACTGGCCCCTTCCTTGACCCTCTCAGTAGGATTGCTGAGGATCAGGTGGGATTCAAACCCTGGGCGGGTCCTGAGGGAGACCTTCATAGAACAGAAGTGCCAGACTCCCCAAACCCCAGGAGCTGCCAGGAATTGTTCAGGGCTTGTAGCTAACTGTATGCATCCTGTCTGGGCTGCATGAAGCTTTCATGTTTCCTGCTGGCCCCCACAGGCATTTGAATTGGTGACCCCATATTTACTCTGGGGTTTCCCAAGATGTATTCTGTGGAAGGGTTTGATGGTCAAGCAGGTATGGCAAAATGTGAGTCGAAAAAAGCAAAATGGGTTTCTTTGCTGCAGGACTTGTCAGAGCCTTTGATACACTAATAGTCGTTGTATACCCCCAGTATGTGGTCGCGATATACCTCAGGATATCTCAAAGGCCCGGTGCTGAAAGCACCATTTTCCAGATGGAGAAACAGGCCTGGAATGAAGCCTAGGAAACAATTTCCCCAGATCCTGAAATTATCTTTATCAGAGCTGGGGCCATAACCGAAGGCTCCTTGAATCCATGGCCAGGGCCCTGCTCAGGACACCCCCTCCTTTCCCTCCTTCCTCTGTTCATCTCAGAGAAATGTGTGCAGTTCCCTGACCCTCTCCTGGCCCTCTCCCTCTGGCTCCCAGTGGCATTAGAGAGTGCCGCATCCCCTCTGGCACAGCTGGGGAGATGGGTCTGTGCCCAGCATGTGGGCTCCTGGAGATACTCGCCAGGCCGATGGATGGCAATAAGGCTCAATCCCAGCTGCAGGGCCCCTCGCAAGTTGACTCAGTTTCCTGAGCCCGGGCTCTCCCACTGTGTAATGAAACTCACCCTCTTGTCTATCATCTGGAGGTGCTGAGAGGCTCACTCAGCACCATATGGGAATGTGCTCTATTAACGTTCAACTCATGTACAGACGTTCACGAGTCTGACAATTCTTATCATTTCTGGGGGCGAAGAGGGAAGAACATGGAGGAAATGAGGGAGACTCCTGGCCGTGGGGTCTGGCATGGTTCAGGCTAGGCTCTGATGCGCACCCACATTTGGTTTCTGCCCTTTAGCATATCACCTTCCCTCTCTGGGCTTAGCCCCACCGCCCACCCCCACCCCACCAATCACCTATGAAGCAGTCCAGTGTGGCTGACTCTAGGGACCTATTTCGCAGGTGAGACTTGAGGAGAGGGGAGCTGGGGCAGGATAGCCTAGTTTCCTGCACGGAGCTGGTTTAGAGTTGGGAAGGAAAGCCAAGTGTCTTGGCGCTGCAGCCCACTCTACCTCGGGCAGGGCGGTCTTCTCCAGCTTCTGCACCTTTGAGCTCCCATCCTTCTTGTACCGGGCTGCCTGTGGCTCTTGGGTTGTAGATACCCCAGGCCCTTTGCTGACTGTGGGGAGCTCCAAGTGAAAGGCCAGGGGCTGGGCTAGGCTGGGTTGAGAGGTGGGAGGAGGCGGGGCCTCCCTGGTAGAGAGTGTCCTCTCCAGGAGGGCTGTTTGCCTGGTTTATTCTTAGCACTGACTCATTATAGAATCTATTTTTAGCCCTGTTTCCAAGTGTTGCCAACATCTGGTGCAGCCAGTACCGAAGGGGGTGGGGGGGTGGGCGACCCCTTTGGGCTTTGCTGGGGACCGGAGCCGCTGGCAGGAGAACAAGGACAGAGACTTCTAGTTCCGGTATCTGCCACAGCTTGAACCTGGGCACGTAGTAGGTGTCCTGTCTATACTTGTGCACTGATTGTCTTCTCAATCTCATCATTCTAGCTCCAGCTCCCGGCGGGCGGGGAGGTGGCATGGGTGCTACCATCCAGCCACAGGGCGTGAGCTGGTGGTACTCCTCAGGTAGGCTTTCTCACGTCGAGCCCCTCTGGGTTCCAGTCAGCCTCTGACTCCTATAGAGGGGGCCTCAGGGGAGGGAGGCACGTCCCAAGCTAGGGCACTTGTTATAGTCACCACCGAAGGAGGAGCAACAGACATTGTAGACCGGACTGCCTGGGGTCGAGTCCTGCCTTTGCTACTCCCAAGCTGTGTGACCTTGGGCAATTCATCAACCTCTCTGTGCCTCAGTTTCCTCATCCATGAGATGAGGGCGAGAGGAGAGTGTTGTGAGGATTAAGTAAATGATAATACAAGGACTGTCTAAATTGTAAGTATTATGTAATAGGGAGGTGGTAGAATTTTTATTATTTTTATTGTTATTATTACTAATGAAAACCTCTGTGCTATGATGCTGGGGTGAGTTGAGTAGGAAGCTTCTCGGCTTTTCTCGGGGTGAAGCCTGGGATGGGGCTCAGAGGCAGTGGTCATAGCCTGATGGCGTGGTGGTGGCGAGTTCTGCAAGGCTGCGGCGGGGTCCGGGAGCACATAGGGTCGGAGTGTGGGCCCTGGCCTTCACAGGTTGGGTGAGTCACTTCACTTTTTTGAACATCCATTTCTTTACATACAAGATGATAACATGTAGGCCACAGAATTATTGTGGGAAATAAAGCATCCGATGTCTGTGGAGCGTTGCTGGGCACGCGGTAGGAGCCGAATCCATGAGACTTTTTTGGCCGTGTCCCTTTCCCATGAGAGGGATGGGATGCCGTTGCCCTGGGAGTAGCGGAGGAGAGCTTGGCCTGGAGGTTTGGAGGGGGCTGTGGTCCTAGGTCGCTCTGAGCTATGAGGTCCGCATGCGTTACTTCCTTCTCACACTTCTGTAACAAGAAGAGGCCAGAGAAAGCTGTGGTTTTAGACTCTTCCTCAGAACCCCCAGGGGTTCTTTGGGGGGCCCCCAGTTGGAGGCCAGGTGGTCTGGCCCTCTCCCTCCTCACATAGCTGCTTCATTCTCATGTTTTACATATCAGTGTTCTAATAAATTTTGTCTGAAAATGGGGTTCTGCTGCTAGGCAACCTCCAGGCTCCTTGTCATCTGACATCTGTGTCCCCTGACTTGGCATTGACTCTGGGAGGCGACCTGTGCAGGGGGGCTGTGGTGCGCCATGGGTGCTGATGCCCAGAGGGTACTGGGGCTCCCCCGGGGCTCCCCACAGAAGGGGCTGCAAGGCTGCTCCTCAGAGGAGCGGCTCGAGCGCCACTCCGGCCTCTCTGCCTGTGGGATGTGGGTGCCTTAAAGGCAGAACGCAGTCCCTGAAGCGAAGCCTCTCAGGAGAAGCGAGGGCAGAGCTTGGTCAGCGTGCTCTGCCACAGCGCTGGCACCTGGTACGTGTGCAGGAAATGTTCGGAATGAACGAATGAAGTGGTACCAGCACAGCGCCCCAGAACAGTGGTCCTCCGGTGTGGTGGCACATCTTCCCCCACGCCCTCCTCTTTCATCTCGCCCCTCGCCTCGCCTTCCCCATCCCCTGCTTCGTTTGAGCGGCCTGAAGCCACCCCAGCCCTGGGGTCCAGGTCCACTCAGCGTTGCTCAGAAACTTGAACAAGACACTTCCCGACCTGAGCTTGTTCGTTCTTCAGTAAAATGAGGGTGATGGGCTCCGCGTCAGAGGGCTCCTTCTGGCTCCTACCGCCTCTGTTCTCAGGGCAAGTCACACACACGTGTGCACGCGCGCACACGTGCACACACACGAAGGGTCGGTGGGCCTGGTGGGGAAGGTCCTCTCGCTCTCCCAGGCAGGAGCCCTCAGCTTCTCCTGAGGTGGAGGTTGGGGTGCCAGAGTGCTCCTTGGGGCCTCGAGGATGTGATGTGCTGAGCTGTGGCTCAGTGGGGGAGGTGGGGCCTGTGGGTGTGAGGGGAAGGGTGGGCATCCAACTGTGTCCACTGGGCTGGGGCCACCACTGTGACTTTTATGTGTGACCTTCTGAGAGTGTGGGCGGCAGCCATAGGGCACATATTTGTGTCGCTATGACTAGATG